>VWZF01002603.1:0-95753 GCA_013396755.1 Sclerurus mexicanus
AATAAAATAAAATTAAAATTAAACGAGAGCGGCCGAGGCAGGAGGGGAGCGGTGCGGTGCGTGCGAGCGATGCGCGAGTGATGTGCGAGCCCCGCGATCCGCGGCGGCAGAGGGGCAGCACCAGCCGCGGATGGAGGGGGGGACACGCCGCGCTGCCAATCACGGGCGGGGAGGATCGCCCCGGCCCCCCTCCCCGGCACGGCCCACGGCTGCCGCTACACCCCCTTCTCGCCTCGGCGGCACCACACCCACACCTCACACCCACCTGCCGCGGTCCGCCCCCGGCACTGCCGCGCCCCGGCAATCGCACCCGCGGCGGCTGCCCCAGAGCTTCAGCCTAGCGCTGGACCTGCCCCAAACGCTCCAGCTCTGCTGCCCCTGGGGCTCGGGGGGCAGGCAGGCACCCCTTGCCTGATCAGGAGCCGACACACAGGTAGCTGTAGGGACAGGAGAATGAAGCGCTTGGACCGAGCCCACTCTTCAGCCCGGCGAACACAAAGTGTCAGGGAGTTCCCCCCCTCCAAATCCCTCTCTAGCCGGGACCCTACACCAGCTGCTCACAGCTCAGCAACCTGTGCCCATCCCTCTTTTCGCAAAACTCAATGGCACAGGGAGGTCATCGAGTAGTTCTAAGGCAAAAGTCAGGGGAAGGCACCAGGACTCCCCACTCTGCACTGGAACACACAGCGGTCCCTGAGCAATCCCCAGACATGAGTTTGCAGAGGATGACTGGCAGGAAAGCACCCGGGCATTCCCTGTACTGTGACATGCAAGATTGTGAGTGTTCCATACACTGGTGGGGTTGCAGAGGTAGCAGCACCTAAAAAGGATGGGAGCTCACTTTCTGTAAATAATCTGCCATCTGCAAAGCTCCAAGCGGAAAGGAACGGTACAGATTATGCAAGTTTACAGCAAGGTATAGTTTAGCTTGTTCCTACAGATACATCTGTTAATTTGTCATGCCAAAGGTTAATCCTTTGATGGATCCCTGAATGATCCCCTGGGAAAGACTTAGGGCACAGAAAGCATGGAAAGTTAGTACTGCTTTTAAAGCAAACAAAATGATAGATTTACTGTAATCTGTCCTGCAAATGGTGAAAAGGAGTACAGACCTTAAATCAATTGAGGAAAACAAAGGAAAACAGCAGAAATAACAAGTAAGATGCTTCTATCATTATTCTAAAATGCTTTAGAAAATGACAGAAGAGCTGATCGCATGATTGTGAATCCAAATGAGCATTGGTTTGTCATGACAAATTATTGATTTCCTTCCTCTGGATAAAAGAAAATCCCTATTCAAACAGAAGGGAAATGGTAACTTGGAGCCTGATCCAAAGCCCATTTACATCAACAGAAGTGCTGTAAATGAATGACTGATGTTGAAAAGAAATCAAACATGAGGGAAGGGTAAAACATGAGAAATGGCACAGTAGAGAAGGAAAACAGGTTTGGAGCCTCATTTAGAGATTATGTCAATAGAACTCTGCTTTTAGATGCCTGTTCTAAGCATAGACAGCTATTAAAAACAACTTTATACATTATTTCTTTAAGCCAAGTTGTTTGTTTTCATCAATATTCAGCAACATTTCTCCTTACAGTATCTTTCCCAGTATTAAAGCAGATCCTGCTGCATGGTGTGTATCCAGGTAACTTGGGGCCTGTGAAACTCTTGGATCAGTAATATCTGCTGGCAACTGCTTGACAGCCAATGGAGACCCTACCGGTTTCCATCCACAGCTGTTCCTTGGGATCAGAAACTAAAGGAAAATAAAACAGAAGCAGGGGAAAGGCATTTTCTCTACTTTAAATTCTTCGCCCAGAGGTCTTCCCTTAGTTGACATGCCTCTTTCCATTTTGTTGCCAGCCCACAGAAAGAGGAACATCAATAACCAAGGCGATGGAGAAGCCCTCCTGACTCCCTCAAACCAGCAAGGCGAGATCCTGCACACATTCAGACACTGGGATCGTATCACAGGTCTGGGTGAGGGGTGTGACTAAATCATTTGCTGTGCACATTCTGACAGCCCCGACTGCCGTCTGACAGTGCTGCTCTGCAAGCTGCTGCCACTGAAGAGACATTGCCAAGGAGATAGCACCAACTGGCTCTAGCTTATAAACCTCACCATGACAAGCTTTGATGGCTTTGTCTATGTTATGCTTAAAAAAAAAATAATAAAAAAAGATTAAGTTAGCAAAGATTGGGTTAAAAAGTCCAGTCTGAAGAACACAGAGAAAACTCCACCCAAAGAGGCCACTTAAAGAAAAATGGTCATTATGTTAATGACTGCAGAATTTTGAGACCAGACAGAACCACTGGGATTTCTAACCTGGTACTTTATGTAAACTGTAGGGCTTATCTGTAATAATTCTTGCATCTGGTCTGTAGTCCTTTTTTTTCCTTAAGGTACCAATCTTGAGTTAAAAATCAAGATTGATCTCTTACAGCCATTGGGGAAATGTTCCAATGATTGCTTAGAGCTATTTGTAAAAAGTTGTAACCCTGCCTCTCTTTAAAACACCAACTGGTCCTGCATTGACTTCTAGGTTTTGTTTTTGTTATGAATTTGTTCATGGAACTACTGAACTATTATTACCCCCAGATGATAGCTTTAATGTTGTGGTGATAAAGATGTACAGATAGCACTCCCTGTGTCTCTTTCTGTAAGGCATATTTTCCATCCCTTCAATGGTTCCCATTAAATCATTTTACTCCTTGAATTGTGAACCATAGCTGCATCAGGTGTTTTTTGCAGCAGAGGTCAGGGTAGTGTTAAATGGGTATTATATCACATTTCTATTCTTACTGGGAACCCAGTGTTTCACCAGCCAAGGATACCATTCAGCCTCCATACCAACGAGGCTCCCTGATGTGCAGCAGAGTGTCCATGCTGACTCACACGCCTCTCACCCCCTCGAACCTTCTCCAGGGCTGCCGCTCTTCAAGACAGGTTATTGTACCCTGCATGGCCAATGAACTTTGTACCTAGAGATATATTACCTTACTTGATCAAAATTCACATCATTTACCTCCCTGGAGCTTTCCAAACAATCCAGATCACTCAGCGCTCCTCTCTTTTATAGTTTATGGCTTCCTTCTTCAACCTACAAACTTTATCAGTAATGAGTTTACATTGATGTACTGGATTAGCAAGATCTTACAGAGATCATTTCTTGGCCCCAGTCCTTTGGAACTTCTCCAGAATCGAATCAACTCCAGCAATGATTCCCAGTTGGTAATTATACTTAAGAACCTAGCATTTAATCAGTTTTTAGTCTGTGTCATAAAGGCCATTTTGATTTTGTGTCCTATTTATTCACTGGCATGTCACACAATATTAAGGGGTCTCCCAGACACAAGCAGTGTCACATGATGGATCAAAAAACCTGCATTTTTTTCAACTTCATCAGCTAGTCCAGTAAAAGAGACTAAGGTTCCTCATAAATTTTGGCTCATCTAACAGAAGGCAGATAAACAACAATATTACCTTTACCAGTCAAAACTATGACAGTGCTTAAAAAAATGATACAAAAATTAGTTTAACAATTCCAGTTCCCAAGTGGATTGCTGGCTACATTTTTAAGCAACCATTAAATTACTACAATTATTTTCCAACAAGTAATTGGCATTTAGTATGAGGCCAATAAAGTACTAACTTTTACTGATGTTTCTTTCCCTGGGGACTGCACAGGATGGTACCATGCCAAGAGACCAGCATGTCAGAGGAAGTTGTAAGAACTCATTTCCTTGCTGTGGAAGTCAGTCCTAAGTAGAAGATTTACATTGCTTTCATCTTTAATCGTTCATCCTAGCTGCTACATGAGCAGTAGTGTTCTCAAGAGCTGGAAACAGAATATTGTAATAATTAAATTTCACGTTATGAGAGAGCAAAACACATGACCATCCTTTGGCACAAGTCTGAGTCTCCCTTAAGCCTATATTTCTGAAGCTGTGAAGTGAGCATATGTGCCTTAAGTGGACTTGGGAGCAGGCTCAAAGATAATACCTACATTTTGAGCAACAGAATTGGGATTAAAAAGGCATGAGAAGAGATTTCAAAAGGAAAGAATTGGATGCATGTTTTAAAAGCCAGACAGTATCTCTTGACAATCTTATTTAGAAGGACAGGGAACGACCAGACGTATTTAAAGAAAAACAAGAACTGGAGAATATAGAAGAATATAGAATTTATATTCTCTGCACATCAAGAGCACAGTAGAACATGTGTAATTGAATGTACAGAATGAAAAGAATAGAGTGAAACACTGTCAGGAACTGCCATGGAAGTTGAGCTGACCAACTCACTGCTGAGTTGCCCAACTTCAGCTACAGGATCAAAGTCACTTCAGAAGGATTCCAGAAGTTCTCTAAAGGTATGTCTGTCAGTATGGGTCATCAAATGATGTGAGCTTTATATATAGATATATATATATAGAGAGAGATATTTATATACAAAGCAAGCTTTAAACTGGTTTGTTTGGAAACTGAGCAGCACAGGTATGAGGAAATAAAAGCTGAAATCACAGTAAACAAGTTCAGAGAGAGCACAGCTACTACTGGCCTAGTTTGGGCTGATTTGGCAATCAGCCATGACTGTCTTACAGAGGATTTTAATAAAACACATCTGGCCATTTGAGCACAATGATAAAAAGATGGATGTATGAGCTATCATAGCAAATGATGAAGCCAAGCCATAGCAGTGTTTCTGTGTGGAGGTTCTAGATTAAAAAGCTTGGGATACATTTATCTTAGATCATCTCAAGATCATTTTCCCTATTGAAAAATACTTCCCTTGACCATTATCATTGCTTTATACTATCAGAATATTTTATTACTCTTACAAATACATTAACAATGGCATCATGATTTACAGGCCTGTAGCTCCTGATCTGCTGCATGTTATGTTAAATGGTGTTGGTAAAGAGATAGGATGACAGCAGGCACCCCTTTGTATCTAAGATACGTGAGCCCAGAAGGTTGACAGTTACCAGGCACAGGAATTAAGTCAGATGAAATATTTCATGCCATCACTGTATGAAACTGCATGGATCTTTCAAGATTAAAGACATTTGAAAACTGGGGGCCTAATCTACAGCTTCTAGTTACTTGAAGTTGCAGGCAGAATCCTCTCAATACACATTTACCTATATGAGTGTTAGGCTGCCAAGTGTCAGAGTGAACAGGAATAGTATGTACTAATTTAGTGACATGATAACGCAAATAATAAACAGTGTGCCTTGCAGCATCCATTGCCCATGGATGGGCACAGAGAATGGGAGAAGGAAAGGTCTAATTACCTCTTCAAGCAGTTTGGGTTTTCTTTGATTTGTTACTTCCAGACCTAAGGAACAGAGGGGCTGGTAAGCAACGTGGTGCCTGACAGGCAGGTGAAAACTGTCGAAATAACCAGTAAAAACCATCTCCCACATTAACGAGTGCACAATCCAAAATGGAGAGAGAGAAGTAGCTTACGGGTAAAACACACATTCGCAAACCAGAAAAATAAAGCCCATGAAAGAAGGACTTAAGATTAGGTCCATGCTGGAAGCCTTATGAAACTATGGCATTTCTTTTTGCTAAATGGGAATATGCTTATCCGTGAGCTGAAGTTGTTTCCTGAATCAGACTCTGAGGCACTGCTTAATATCCATAATGTTCAGCTTAGGCAGCTGTGGCGAAGAGGTACTAAAAGTAATGAAAATATGTGTTTCGTTTATATTAAAAGGATATGCTTGTCACTTTTACCAGGCTTGTTTGCTACTGAGTCCTTTGCTGAAGACTGAGTTTGTGTGGAAAAACAAGGTCTGTGCAAATCATCTCAGAGAGCCAGAATTGCTCAGCAGAGTCACTTTGGAGCAGATGGTCTCAGTGACATTTTAGAAGATAACAATGGGTGAGAAAAAGCTTCTAATCAAGACCTGGAAACACTAGTTTAAAAAAAAAAAAAAAAGGCAAAACAAACCCAAACCCCACCAACACCAGCAGACTTAAGGGGAAAAGTAAAAAAAAAACCAAGGTGAGGAAGCATCTGTCAACTATGGGAATGACTTGGTCAAAGGCAAATGACTGGATATGGGGAATTAAAGATAGAGATCATGCACCAGAGAAAAGAGTGAAAGTGGAACTCAAGACAAAACATCAAAAGATCCAGAAAGCTGGTCTCCAAGAAATCCACCTACACGGGTGATGAAAGTTTCATGAATTACTAACAAATCTAAGTGTTTGCCTCAGGAAGCTCCCAACTGTCTCTCAAATTTTAATTACAGAAAGGCTGAGGGAAGGTGGGGAAGAGAATGTCAGTTAACTTTCTGAGCCCTTGTGACTGTTCATCTCCTTGTCAGAGAGGGACTGGTGACAACATACAGGTGGGGGACCACTAGCAGCGGACATTTGGCTGAAATATGGGACAGCCAAAAACGCTGTTTATTGCAGTCACAAGACATATGTGGTGTTGACAGTTCCATGACAATTGTTCGGTAAAAACAGGTGTTTGATTCCTAATTAAAAAAAGTTGGAAAATCTTGGATTTACTGTTGTCTTTTTCATTTAGATTTCATATTATGCTCCTCGCAATGTTGATATTTTTTATCGCAGCAGTTAGAAACCATCAGTTTGAAAAAAAAATATGTTTACAGAATTTCTTTTTAATTTCTGTGTATTAAAATTTCAGACTTTGCTTCCAACCAAGAGCAACAACTCAGTAGAAAAGCCATAATTTTTTTTTTAGCACTTGAGTTTAAAGAAAAAGGAAGGCATATAATCACAAGAAAACAATTTATAGAGGCAAGACTGAAAATAAAACAAGAAATTATTCCTATCTGAGCTGAAAGCTCTCTATGGACAGACTTTAGTTTGCTTCCATAAATTAGAGAAGTGGCACCATGTATCCAGATAAACGTAGGTTTCTTCCAAGTTTATCTTTGAAATCCCAACTTTATAAAAGATAAATTAAACTCTTCCACTACTAACTTTGTTCTCCTTGTTGATAGAAAAATAAAACATATGCAGACTTCACTGTATAAATATCCTTTTGATGGAACCTGCTTCCAAAAACTCTGTGTTTTTTATTGTAAATTGAAGCCTTGCAGCCCATAGAAAAGTACAGGAAGAGACAAGTAAATGATGTCCATCTCTGCTGAGCTGCTTTGATCACCTCTCATCATTCAGCTGCCAAGTATTACCACAGTTATGGTGCTTGGAACATGACTGAGGTGAATCTGTTTGTGCTTTTTCTTGTACCAATTTCACATGCCTGCAGTTCACCTCCCATTCCGGAAAAGGCTGCAGACCAGCAGCTTTTCCCTTGTGTCATTGTGAATTAAAAGAAAACCCCAAAATAGCTTAATACTGACATTCTGGTGGCATGCTTTAAATTAATAGATGTTTACCCCTGTTAAGGTTCATTTCCTTCAGGATCTCTGCATAGCTACCTTTTAAATTGCGTCATATTTGGCTGTCTCATTCCCAGGCCCTGCCAGGATTAAGATTAGGCTGCCACCACCCACCAGCCCAGTGCTTTGTCACCAATTGTGCCACAAAAAGCTGTTTGACAGAGGCCACAGCTGGCACAGAAGAGGCAGCTCGGCAATGGGAAAGACACGGGGAAAAATGAAAACTTGAATTTTCCCCTTCATCTCGCGTGTGCCTCAGATAATGATTTGCACAAAGAAACCTCATTCCACTTTGAGGTTCAGAAGAGCTTGTGCCGTAAACAACAATAAACAACCTTTTGTAAAGAAAAATGGAGGATTATCTAAAAGGCAGGCCATACAAAACCTGCGGAAATTCAGTGAGACGTGGATGACAAAGGCTGTCTGTTCTTTGAAATTCTCCCCTGGCAGAAATAATTTTGTCTGGATTTTTGGCATGAAAACAAACACATCTATTCCTCCACCTTCCCTTCTCCAGTGCTGTCCTTTTCCACATCATTAAGAAGTGTGTATATGCATATTGTCACACTGAGCAGTATCATGACTTCCTAAATAATAAGCCACTACACATTCATAATTGAAAAAGAAAAAGTCAATTCTGATAGTGTAAAAAAAAAAGGGGGGGGGAAAAATGAGCAAATTAATCATTAGGAAAAACACATCACTTATCCCCTAAACTCCTCTCATATCATCATTCTCTTCATAAAGAAATGCATTACCTATTATTACTTCTGCTGAGAGATAACTCTAATGACTATCACAAAAACGCGTGCAGGCTGTGCCCAAGAGCTCACTTCTCAACTACTGCAAGAGCCTGGTGCTTGGCTACATCTTGATTTCACTTGCAGAAAATAAAGAAGCCACAAGGAGCAGATGAGAATTCAAATCTTCAATAAACACTTTAGTATGGCAAGACTGACATCTAGTTTATTTGGGGGTTTGGGTCTTACTTTGTTACTCAATCAGATTTTAAGGACTGAGAACCTGTTTTCCATCACAACTGCTATGCTGGGACCTTTCAAGAGACTCCTCATTAATTTTTAGCTCTTTGCATCCCTTACCTCCCAATAGGAGCAGAGCTGTGTCAGTGTCCAAAGGGAGGACTTGGGATTCAGCACATTTTCCATTTGAATTTCAGTTCAGAGAAGGGAGTACACCAGTACCAAAAAAGGAGGAGAGGCTGACGCTTCATTTGAAACAGTGTCAAATTCAAGACAAAGGGATTTAGATGGGAAAGGAAACAATCTTTAAGACATGTTTGCCTTTGTACACACATCTTATCTACTGTGTATGATAAGACCCTTTTCTTGGCAGAGCCATGGAGCACTGTTTTAAAAAATGAGAGAGAAAAAGCATCTCACTCCCCAACCGTGCATTGCTGTTTTGCCTGAAGATTTGTTTTGGCAGGTTCTTTTAGTCACATCCTGTTCAGGTTACTCTCAGGAGCCATCCCTTTGAAATGTGGTGATACCTCGCATGAAGAAATTAAGCAGCAGGATCACCAACATCGTGAAGAGCATCACGAGACAAAAGGAATCTCAGAGGGAAATATATCTATTCTGTCTTCTCATGGAAGTGTATAATATAGAACAGTCCAAATAATTTAAACTATTGAAGGATCACAGTAATGCACTGTAGATATTGTATGACCAGAAAATACAAAAAATGAAAGGAAATATGAAAAAGAAACAAAAACCCAACAAAAAACCACAGACAAATGAACTCTGAAAAGGAAAAGAAAAGCCTGCAGTGTTCTATTTGCTATGCAACAATCACAGATCTTATCAAATCACACCATTGTATCTTTCTATAGACTCCTCTGTGTGATTACTGCTGAAATGTGGGACAAAGTACATCACTATATTCAACTGATATGGGCTGCACAACACTGAATAAAGGATTTCTTTTTTTTTTTTTTTTTAATATGGAACAGATGGTCACCTTATTCAAGCAGCTGTTGGAGAGGGGGGGAAAATGATTCATGATCAAGCATCAAAGGCTAAAAATGCACTCTTTCAGATGCACTCCCTCCTGCTAAGTAGTGGTATCAGCATTCAGCCACTAACTGGTATAAGACAGGAGAACTGAGGTGAGAGGGCTCCTCCTGACCAGCTCTGCCCACTGCTCTCGGTGAGATATGAGCCATACCTGTAAATCCAAACTGGTGCTTAGCAAAATCTCTTGACTATGTCTCTAGTGGGTTTTGGTTTGTTTGGTTTTTTTTAATGTCTAAGTTTAATGTTAACAAGTGGAATTGCTGAAGAGTAAAGAAAAAAAAAAGCCAAAAGCCTACAAAACTAAAACTTATGTATTTCAGGAGATTATGTTTTATCACTAGGTGGCATTGCTCTAAATCTTTCAGTGCCTCCTTTTCTGAGCTCTTTACTGTATGGATAATGCTCTAACAGCTGGTGAAACACAGGTTTCACTGAGGTGCCACCAGCCACGCTGCTCAAAATGTGCACGACGTGTCAGCAAGTCTATTCAATACGAGATTTTGTTCTACTTTGGCCTCAGCTCCTCTGTTTACTACTACAGAAATAAACACAGTCCATAACCAGATGCTCAGTTACTCCAACTGAAAGCCTCAGCCTACTCAGAAGCACTTATAGAACAACCTCAGCCCCCTCTGACATTTCCCCCCCTTCCACAAGTCACTCCCACAAATGTTTCCACCAGGGACAGCACGGTTGGTTATAGCTCATGTTCGTGTGTCACACGACAGCTGTAAAGCCAGGGCTTTTTACCAATTCAATGCACCACTGGGCTGACTCACTGGCCTGTGGAATTTGAAAAACACGCTTAAAAGTTATTTTCAATTTTTTTTCTTTCACTTGAGCTGTCTGTGAAAGCTGTTGATGAAAAGTGCAACAGCGTGAGAAGAGTAAAAAAGCATGAACATTTGTGTAATCTCTAAACCTGAATAAAGTTTTCAAGAGCATAGAAATGATACAAGCCCTCAAACCTCCACTTTGAAGCAACCTTAGCAAAACGTGTCCCCAATTCAATTTGAAAGCTATTGGAATCTCATTCTGACTCCAGCAACCAGATCTTAAGTACTGCGTTTGAGGCTTATGACCCTATGAACAGCTGTACGATATCCCAAAGGTGGTTTAAACCTTCAAGGAAGTAAAGTTTGACCAAGTCCAGAAATGAAATCCTGAAATCCCCTAAAACATAGACTGGGCAAAGCGACTCTTAATGCACTTCACAGTCAGGAGTCACTGGATAAGAAATATAGCAAGGTCTTGGAAAAAAGGACTAGAGCCTAGAACTCCTCACTCTCAGCTGAGGACCCTCAAGCACCAGATAAATTATGACCTTTACACATTTACAATTTTCAAGATATAACTAGCGAGAACATTCAGCCCTTGGAACAAGAACAGGAAATCCGTCCACATTTGCTGTTTTAGCACCTACATTCTCAGCTCCAGAGTTCTGCCTTTCCAAGACAAGCCCTTTAATACCATGTACTCTGAGGTGTGGACGGTACTGTCTGCTTTACTAATTTGACAAGCTGATCTGGATTTGCCTCTGTTTCAACAAATGAGCTGCATTAAGGCAGCAGAAATGACCCTTCACGTTTTCCTGAGCTCAGATCAACACCAAGAGGTCAGACCAGCGCTATGACCAGCAATCCTCCTGTTCCACAGATTTTATCGCAGGAATGAGATGATTTGTAATACTCAGCATCACTGAGTTTTTGGAGAAATACATGCCAGCTCCTTTTAAGCCATTTCAGGGCAAAGACAGGGTGCTGTTCGGTAGAGGAAAAACAGTCAGTCAAATGAAAAAGTAGTTATTTTCGCTTTCAATACCCCACAGAGTTAATTTCCAAAAGTGCAAGAATTGATATTAAACAGCCTTTATTTCCTTTACGCTTCTCCTTATATACCCTCTCAATCCAATATACATGCACACAACCATCTTCCAGCTCTGAGGAACAAGACAGGGCCTCACAGAAGTGGGTCAAGGAAGCTTTCCCCACTCTCTGAGCTCGTACAGCCTGAGATTTATTCACCAGGCTCTCCAACAATTGCCTCAAGACTTTGTAACTGGGCATGTGGAACTCTTCAATCAGATTGATAACACTTACTCACCCTTGCAAAGCACTTGAGCTCTAGGGATGAAAACAGCTTAGCACTAATGGTAGCTATTGTCTTTAATCTACAAAGGCCTTGAATACATGCTGAGGAAAAAAGAAATAAAAGTTTCAATGGTTTAACTGAATCAGTTTAGATAAAAATCAGTGAACCTCCCTTATGCTGGCTCTCATGAAAATGTCTATAAATCAGCTTCTGAACTCCTGAGAGGGGGCAGGAAGGGCTGTGTGCTGTGCTGTCAGCCCAAGGTACATGGCACACAGTGTTGGTGTGCCTCTTGCCTGAGGGACACCGCTGATGTCCTGATACAACAGCCCTCTCTCTCTTCCTTCTTTGCTGAAACAAATTCCCTGATGGGCACAGCTGGAAAACAGCCTCTCCTCTATGAAGGGTACAAGTATGCTTTTTTTGTGTGTGTTTTTTGTCTTTTTCTTCTCTTCCATCCCATCCAGGAAACCCAAGTCGCTGATTAAGATGTCTTTGACACTCCTGCCACCTTGCAAGGACCATTTCTTCCTGGATTAGCCCAGTGCAGGTGGACCAGTATCACACATTGAGTCACTGTGAGTAACAGGTGACTATCACAGCTTGACACTGCTGTGTGGAGTGCACCCATTATACCATAGAGGGATAATTAAATAGTCTGTTAATAACCTAAAAACCGAACATTGATTGCTATTAATATATTAGTCATCTTAAGAGAAGTACCCACGTATCCATGATAGATGATGATGCTAACAAAAGGATTTAAAGAGGAAAACCCACGTGGTTTGAGGGACATCTGTATAAATTAGGGATATGTTTTTTTAATCAGGCACCCAGTATTGAAACACTTGCATGAAAGATTATCAGGAAATATAAAGCCCCACATTTGCTCCCTCCAGAAGCAAATGACTGGGGTCTACAGGGATTCTAATTTTTTTGGCAGAGAAATAAGCTTTTCCTTCTCAAAAGCAGAGCATTCTCATTTATGCCCTGGCCTCTCCAGCTGCCTGTTTAAGGTCTGGCATTTCTCTGCTCAGGAAGTTATTCCATTCGTTTCTGTAGCATCCCTCATGAGAGCCTCAACAGGGCTGAGCACTGAAAGGAAAGGTCACCAGGAAATCAAAGCAGGAGAGGGCTGTGAGCTGGCAATCACAACAGCAGGAGAAGAATGGCTTTGTGGCTACAGACACATGGGCTTATTGCAGCTTTCTTGACCTCCGAGGATTTGGCTTAGATATCAAATCTGAATTTCTTTTACTGAGTGTACAAAGTAAAGTCAAGCAAATGCTAGGAGGGAGAATGACTTCTGGAAAGAAGGCATAAATATAACATCATAGGAATGACTGACACATACCTAAAGGAATAGTATATTAAATTGTATCTTAAATTCAGTGTTTGTTGTGAGGTTAAAGTGAAAGAGTATCTGAAATTGAAGCATTTATTAGCTATCTTTCTGCTTATAGTCATTAGTAATTAGTAGTTACCTAACGTTTCTGACAAAATCAAGGTTTTTCTGTAGTCAAGAATTTGATGAGTTGCACTGGGAATATTTGGAATAACGTAAAAAATTCTGCTTGCTCTGATTCAATAAACATTGAGATTGCTGCAAATATATATATTAAAAAACCCAATCCCAATGATGTAGACAGTTTTGGGAACCAAGAGTCAGCCCAAAGGTTACAAAGTCCAGCTGGGTTTTTTCAACCATCCACAACAACAGAAGAGAAAGGATAGGGCTGCTCTGAAAAACACAGTTACAGAATCACACATCTAGGAGAAAGCATTGACAAAGAGGGGACATTTAAGACCAGGTGCATTACTGTTATAAGAACAAGCAAGTATTAATAATCCACACTCAGTCATGACTGTATTGAAAATTAAAAGATTAAGCATTAAAGGAGTGAGATCTTACAGGTGGGAAATAGGTTTTAAGATATAAATCGCTAAGCTTATGGGAAAGGCTGTGATGTGGGGCATTCAGCAAGACAGGGTTGGAATTGCTAACCTGGTAGAACGCTCCCAGTTCTTTGTACCATTGCTTCTTTCAAAATAAAGGAAAATAAAAGGGGCAGGACTCATAGAAAACTTCTGCNTTTGCACAGAAGTTTGATTTTTCTCTCATGGATTTGCAAAAAAATCTGGTAAACTTTGGTTTTCCCTTATTACAATTAAAACATCTGCTGTATGAAGAAAGGCAAAGATTAAGACTAAGCATTTTGTCAAAGAGTGACAGATCTCTGAAAAGTCTAATCAGCTGGGCTTGGCAGCTAATGGAAAAATTACAAGGCCACGAGAGAGAATAACCAAGTTCTGTGGGTTGAGCAAATGCCAGACATGGCAGCTGATCTTTTCCAGACTACAGAAACCCCCCAAAGGCAGGGACAGTTTCCAACACAATGGAACATTCATTCCTAAGGCGTGTTCTGTAGTACAAATCCCTCTGGCAGGATAACACCTGTACCTTTTGTACTGAACTTTACCAGTTCTGACTACATTAGACGAGGATGACTAAGGGCAAAAAATCCCAAAATATATGATGAGTATGTTTTGAACTGACCTTCTCTACAGAACAGTACAGGAGGTCTAAGTCCTCCTAGGTGAGGCCTTGATCTGAATATGACAATCAAGTACTAGTTGTACCTTGAGGGCCCCACTAGGAAGGGATGGAGTTCTCAGAGCCTCCCTGAAGAGGAAACTGAGCTGTAGCTCCTCTTCTGAACTTCCTTGCACAACAATTAGCACAGGAGGCATCATCTGCTGGTCCCCTCCTTTCTCAGAGCCAAGGGGTGCCTGGAGAATATAATGTTTTTAAGATCTCAAGGAGCTTCAGCCTTGTTCACATTTGGATGTGGCCAGGTTGATTACACCCTACCAGTTGACCCTGTCATCCTGTCCAGGAAAAAGTAGAGATAGAAGCAATACAGAAGAAGTGGCAAAGGGGCCTGAAAAAAGAGTGTATGAGACTGAGGGAAAGGAAACGCAAGGAGGGAGGCAATGGCAATGCAGAAGAGGATGGAGGAGGCAAAGAAGTGAAAGATGGATAAACCAAAGACAATTTAGGAAAGAAAAACAGACAGAAAGAAGAGACAGGGCCAAAATACGTGCAGAGCCCACCACTTCAAGAAGCTGCTACGGGAGATTAAAAAGCTGAGCAAATGTGTGAATGAGGTGTATATCTCTGGCACTGCACACACATGGCCTCCTGCTTCCAAGCAGCTTCCCTGCAACAGCTTCCCTTTCTGGTATAGCTGCCCAATAGCCTAAAAGTTCATCTCCAAACCTACTGATTCCAATATTGGACATAGCATTCTTCAAAGCAGCCAAAACCAGCTCTAAATAAACAGCTGGTACCATCTCTGCACATCTGGAAGGGCTGGAATGCAGCACCATCACAGCATGCCCTTAGGACCCTCCAAACAAATCCAACTGGTGAACAGTTGTTGATTTATCATGCAGTTCCCTGGAGCCGCAGGAAGGTTCAATCACCACACAAATTCCTGAGAGGTGCCTTGAGTTACATTCCACCTTTGTTGCAAATATGAAAATGTTGAGGTGCGAGCTGCTCCTTAAAATAAACTGAAGTGCCTCATTTCAGGAAAAGGAAAGGTGCTGCTTCAGCTTCATCAGACATTACAAGTTCTGCTGAGCTCAACAGAAATGTCACTGATGCAAGGGAAGAAGAAGGGATTGCAATTCTGCACTGTTTTTATTTGGTAGTAAACACCTCTAAAGCAGGCTGTGCCCTGGAGTGTGCTTTCACACAAACCTGGTGTTCCCCAGCAGGACTGCTTATGTGAACAGAATTTGGCAGTAGCTGCCTTAGGTATAAAGCTGCAAATTTGCTACTCATAAGCCTGTGTTATTTCTGCAACCCTTATTTGCTCCAGGCTTCCAAAAGTTGCCATAAAACAGAAAGAAACTGTAGCCTTTTTTTGTGAAATGACAGAAAAGTGGCAGTCCTCCCAGCTGCAGAGCTGTGAAAAGATTGTGGCTTGTTAGATATATTCTTCCTGACTGTATTTTTACAGGAGGAAACCGGTGTGGGTATGTACAGTCCAAGGTCACTTTCTCAAAGATGCTAGTTGAAAGCAGCTGGTTTTTGGGAAAACACACAAAAATCCTCAAGAGACCAGAGCAGCTTCTCTAAAACAAGCTCTATCTCACAAGCAGTTCTTAAGAGTCCCTTCAGACCAAGTCTTGGGGTATCTGCAACACTCCATTTGCAAATATTGTGCCCCTCTTCCAGCAGTCATCCCTCTCTCAGAGTGTTCCATGGCTAAGAGAAAACCGAACAGCGAAACTCAAATCTCTCTTCCTAGGATACCTTTCATCCACTGCACCTGTAGACTCTAATGTGTTAATACTTGATTAATCTGTTACTCAAGATTAGCAGGGTCCTCCAGACTCTACCTCTGCCTGATGCAGTCTCTGTCTGAAACTAAGAGAACATTTGGGTATATCTGAAGGTGCAAATGACACAGTATTCCTTGGCTCTTCCCTGGGCTGAGATAGCATCAGTGATGCTTTTATCCAAGGACCTAATGAAAGGAGACTAAGGATTTTCAAAATCTGGCTTGGTATTTTCACAATGGAACAAACCCAGTGACAAACTAAAGTCAGGCATGTACCTTCTAAAAACACTATAAAATTTCTAAAAGTTGTAAAAATTACACAGTTCCTCTCTTTCTCAGTTTGTTAATCTCAATCATGAAAAGAAGCGCTCCAGTTTCAAGTACTTTCTAGAATCAGGGTCCTTAGTGCACTGAGGTTCATAAGCAACTTGTCTTTCCAGAGGACCAAAGATATCAGTGAAAGCAGAATGCTCTCTATGTTCAGAAATAGCTTTATGAGAATAATTTTAATTTAGAAACCAGAGCACATACTTCTGCAGAGATAGAACAGATGCAGTGGGCAGGTAAAATCTTTTACCTTGAACACTATTTTCTCATTTCTGAGTGATCTTTCACAGTCTTAGTTTATTTGCCTTTCCCCTCTGGCACTTCAAAACAAAGACCAGGCTTTTAAAAACACTGTGTGTCCCAACGTTAATCAGCAAGAAAAGCATCCATGGGATGGGATAAGACGCTGACCCTAAGTGTTTAAATCTGGGTTTAGGGTCCCAAAATAGACTAAGTTTAACATTGATTGTGAAACATTTCTCAAAAGAGGTCCCACGAGTAAGGAAGGGAGCTGGCTCCAGAGCTCCAGGCACAGCCCAAGACGTTGCTGTGTGAGAACAGGACCACTGGTGGCTCCACCACAGGGTGAGCAATGACCACGTCAGTCACCTCAAGGCACCTGCCACCATTTATGTGAGAATGGTTAATGACATGTGGAATGCTAGAAAAGAAAGTACAAAGCATTGTGCAAAGGAAAAAAAGGGGAACAATTTCAGCAGCCTTTAATGTTGGAGGCCATACAATTTGAGTCCTTGCACGCAGCAGGAGGTATTTGACATTTTCCTCTTCAGAGATTAGCACTTGCAGGTATTGATTTAAAGTAGGATTTATACCATAACTGCCATTTTTATGAAGGGCACAATGAGAAAGATTAGCAAGAAATCGCCAGGCACGCCACCCTTAATCAGCTGCAAACTGTTTTCATCTTAAACCTGCAGGTTTGTCAGTAAAAATGAAAAGCACATAACGAAGTGGGGTTGCAGGAAAAGGGCATTCAGCCCAAAGGAATAAAAATAGCCACTAAGAAAGAATACCATAAAAGAGCTTTTTATGTTTTATTTTTATTCTGAGCCAGATTCACAACTCATGTTACCTCTTTTTAAATCTTATTGTCTGGTTTGGATTAGAATGAAAGCTCCTTCTCAAGCATTAAGATCTCCCCACGTCCCTTACAGGATATGGGTTCAACCTGAGTGTGTCAGAAAGCTGCCGGATCAACTTCTCATACCCAAGTCCCTTGCTGGATGCAGTCTCAAATAATGTGCATCCCTTTTTTAACCCAGGAGTCTTTGCTTTGCAAAAAATAGAATTAAAATCACAATGTATAGGGAAAAAACCCATCCAGATCTGTGTGAATGGGACTTGAAAGCTGAATATATCATTAAGAAGGGTGTCCTTTTGCACAAATACAAGCAAGAGCCTTGCTCCTTTTGGCTTTTTAGAGGGGTTCAGCACCCACTTTATTCTCAGTGCAATTTGCCCACATGCATTTCAACATGCCTTGTCCATCTAATCCATTCTGAAAATGCCACTTTTGCCTATTTGGCAGCTGTGAAAGCATATGCTACAGCCAGGTGTATTTTAATTATGAAGGATAAAAAGCTGTAGGGAAAATATATGACATTTTCTGCTTCTCTTCTAGTTTCTCAACCTCTGTATTAAAAGCAGGAAAATAGGTGCCTCTTTCGCTGCTAAAATCTGCTTGGAAATTGGTTTCCTATATAGCTTGCATCGTGAAACTTAAATAATTTTATTCTAAATGTTACAAAGCACCAGAGTTTCTTGCCTCTGAATGAAAGGGATTAATATTTACAAGAATTATATTTTTCTCGATAAGGTTTAGTCTGCATGGCCCTTTATCAATGCTGCCCTGATAGGATAGATCTGTTTCTCTTCAGGTTAGGTTCCAGCAACAATTAGACAAGGTTTTGTTCACTTTCTGCCTGGATGAGCTTAGGTAAAGCACAATGCTGGTTCCCAGGAGGTATAATTGATCTCCTGAATGCTAAAAAACTTTGCTATCTGTTCTCCTGTGTCTACAGCTAATGAAAATTCCACAACTGCCTACTTAAGGAACAAATATTTTGAAGCAGCTCCCTATCACTCATGCTGTCTTTTGAGCTCATGTTATTGATTGAAAGTGCATCTGCTTTGAGAAAGGGATGGAGCCAAGAAAGTGGGAGAGCTGTCCATGGTGTGTAGGGATCATCATGGATTTAGACAGACTGTCTCAACTGGGCCTGCTGTATTTTTGCAGTGCCTGAACAGACCCGAAAGCCATTTCTGAGTTTATGCAAGCAGCCAGCTTTGGAGTGGATTCCCTCTCATCATCATGTGGTGAAATGTTATGGAAACCTGGCTGTGCTAGGCTCCTTCTCTCACAGGAATCGAAGAGCAACAGAAAAGAGGACGGGCTGGGGCAGAGACATGGAACCTTAGTAGGCTGCTTCAGAGGGAATCAGAGAGATGAGGTACAGCCACAGCTGCCTCTCCCACCCCAAACAGCAGTTTTCTGTCTGGGAACAGCAGCAGCCAGTTGTGGTTTAAGCCCAGCCAGCAACCAAGTACCACACAGTGCTCACTCACTCCCATGCCAGTGGGATGGGGTCGAGAATCCGAAGGGTAAGAGCTAGAAAATTCATGGGTTGAGATTAAAGTTTAATGGGGAAAGCAGAAGCTGTTCATGCAAGCAAAGCAAACCAAGGAATTAATTCACTGTTTCCTAGGTCAGACATCTCCAGGAGAGCAGAGCCCCATCACACGTAATGCTTACTTGGAAACAAACACCATCACTGCAAACCTCCCCTCCTCCAGCGTTATATACAGAGCATGATGTCATATAGCATGGAATATCCCTTTGGTCATTTGGTTCGGATTCACCTGTCCTGGCTCTGTCTCCTCCCAAGTTCCCACATACCATCAATTCCTCACCAGTCTTGCAGTACAAGAAGCAGAAAAGGCCTTGGCTCTGTATAAGCATCTCTATATTATCAACCCTGTGTTCAGCACAAATCCAAAACACAGCCTCCTACCAGCCACTGTGAAGAAAATTAACTCTACCCCAGTCAAAACCAGCACAACTTCCCAGGCACCTGGCCTAAAAATAAGTAGGGGGAACACTTTGCTGTTGATTCTTTTTTGTTGTGTATTTGGTTGGGTTTTTTTTTATCTGCAGCCTCCAGTTTGAGAAAATTGCTTTCCTCATCTGCACCTCTCCAGTGGGAAGCTCTCAAAGGAACAATGTCAAATGCAGTGCCCCTCCACAGCCCAATGGGACCAATTTATGGTGGCTGAGGACCTGACCCAGGCTGCTTCTCTCATTTCTCTGCTACCTTATCTGTATTCAAAATGTTTTGTTATCAGAGGTTTATCTTATGAAATAGTAATGCTATCCTGGTTCAGTGCCAAGGCTGGGCTAAGGGATGGCAATATATTAATGCTCCAGGGAATCAGCTCGGTAACCAAACTGTCAGTCAGCTCTCTGAAACTGTCCTGGTAATAATAAATGTTGTCAGATATGCTCATTGCTGATGTATTAAAAATAGCATCCAGCAAACGTGAGACTGACTTCTCTCTGCGTACACTATGGGTCTAATTAAGTTGCAATGATCCAATCACCCAGTCAGAAAATAATTTAAGTTCTTGTATAAACATCTATTTCTTAAGCAGGGATATACAACCAGCCCAGAGAGAACTCAATAAATGTGTTTAACATTAAATAAAACACAACTCAATGTAATTATCAAAGTAGAAAATTAAGACCATTGTTGTGCCCAAAGAAAATAAAGCATCTGGAAGAGGAAAACCAAAGTAATATTTTATGCTTATCCTAGTAAGGCTGTGCTTTTAGTTAGACCACATTTTAAAATACCAGACCTGACTTTGAAAACAGAATAATATAGCAAGCCAGCCAGATCATATAACCCTTTATAGGTTTAATCTACAGAGAGCTCAAGGTTTCATTTTCTGCATGAAGAGATAGGTCAACTCTAATTCATAGATGAAAGTTGTATAAATCCAGCTTTGGAAGAAGATAATTCCTGCATTTCCAAGCCACTCCCTGCACCATATTTAATATTTCCTGGATCTCTTCCTACTACCAAATAATCTCTATGGACTGAGGCGCAGTGAATTCCATAAAGTTTGTTTATAGTAGAAATACACTAGGCATGGTGGAGATATATAAACAAAATATAAACAATATAAACAAAAGAAATTGTTCATGAGTTTTTATCCCTCAGAAATCTAATTCACGTAAATAATATTTTGCAAATAATTAATGACAGCTTTGTCCACCTTCAGCAACTGTCTTCCACCTGAAGGATTGTCTCCTTTTACTGGGTTGCTTTCCTTTATTTTGCTTTCCAAGTAAACAAACTCATCTGACACCTTATTCATCATCCTCTAATGGGGGAGAATGTGAACGTGCTTGTACTCCTGATTTGTTACTCTTTTTGTCAGGCAGTGTTAAAAGACTGAAGAAAACAGTTTTTTCAGGGGGCAAACTGTAGCAAAATTGTCAGCCCTCAGTGATTTACAGTAAGTTGGAAATTTTACTTGCATTACCCACTCACATAACACCTGTGATCAGCTACACCACATTTTTACTCCCTTGACAGCAGAATTGGTTTAGAATTTAAAAAAAAAAAATCAAAATTCAAAACCCCCAAGTCGTGAAAATAAAGAGTCTAATGGGGGAGGAAAGAAGTTGAGCTCCAGTTTTGCTTACAGCTGCCCAGAAGTATTTAAAAAAAAAATATTCCTGTCAAAATTGAAACATCAAAGAAGTTTGGTGTGCAAACATGCAACATGCATTATTTCTAAAAGGAAATAATTCCCAGGGAGTCTATAGGCCATGAAACAGAAAGGAAAACTGGACAGCATCCTGAGGAGCTACAGGAGACACCAAGAAAGTTCTCAAAGAGCTCCTTGGGGCTCATGGAGTCCCCACTCTCCAACAGCCAGTTATTGGTACTGACAGCAAAGAAGTCTCCACAAACGAGAAAACATCCAAGCCTTTTGATCCTCAAACTTGGCACAAATCTCTTCCAGAACTGGCAGTTCTCTCCTGAAATCAGAGAGGTTGAAAGAGCTCCTCTGCCTTGGAGCTGAACATCTTTTATCCCCATAGTACCAGAGCTACCGAACGGTCCCAAGGGTGAAAATTCGCAGATATCAACACTGGATTCAATCAAATCTTGTCAAACCCCAAATAAAGGCTCATATCTCCCTTTACTTGAGAAAGAAATAACACCAACATCTTTCTTGTGCCCTTCTCCTGCGGTGGGGAGGGTGCTGAGCAGGACCATTTCTACTGCTTCCTGCAGCATTCCACTGACCTTTCTCCAATCTCATCTAAAGTGTCCTTAGGTTAGGATAAGGCTACTTGAGTTTCTCTTCTCATGCACGGTTCTCCCAGGAGGAGATGACTGTACTTGAGTGTTTATGTTTCAATTACCGGCCTTCAGCATCAACTCTGCAAGCTGTCCAATGAAAACGTGCTTGTTTTTCCTGTTGATGTGCACGACAACTTTTAGTTAATACGCCCCCAGACCACAGAAGTCATCAATGAGATATTAATTTGTTGTGCTGCTTGAGTTACAGTTTCTTGCTAGGCAAACTTAAAAGGTCCTCTGTCACAGGAACAAGTTGGTTACACTTTAATTGCGTGTCTTGCTCTGAGTCATCAAAACATTTGAGGTCTCTGAGTAACTTCAAAATATCCAAATCCAGCAGGAAAAGCTAACAAGAAATAAAAGAGCTGAAAGCTGGTTCACACTGCCCCACGTGATCAAAGTGAATTAGAGGATGGGCAGAAAAGCCACGGAGTCAGTGACTGATACCGGACAGGAAGGGATATCTGGGGAGCTGCTGGAAGTGCTTGTACTTGGGAAGATTGTGTATTCCTCACTGTGGGGGATGGAAGCAATTAACCTACGACCTGTGTGCCTTGGCCACCTCAAGAAAGGAGGGAGGAGATAAGCAGAAAGCTGCTCATATCTGAAATTTATGACATCTGGGGTATCTCAAGGGAACCAATTCCAGCAGAGCGGGTCTTAAGGCAAAGCACATGGTTGGGAATCAGGACAATGGGATTTTACTCCTGTTTCTGTCCATGGAGAGAAAAAGACATTTTAATTCCCCGTTTCCTTTCCCATCCCTTTGTCTGCTATGTGAACTTAAACAAAATCGCTTAGCGTGCTTGCAAATTGGCACCCTGATCCTGAGCAAGACTAAAAACTGCATCAGGCTATAAATAAGCGTTTTGTCATCAAAATTACATCCGTTTGGGAGGCCACTTCACCCACTGGGTCAGAGGAGTCATTCCTGCCATGCTTCACAATAAAAGCCATTCCACAGGAAGTCTCCCTTCTTGCTGTGTTGACCAGAGCAGACCTGACTGAGGGCACAACAAGGGTCAAAGCCCATCCCACAACTTGGAGCCTTTTTAAACTTAATTTAAGACCCAATTGCCTATAAAACATCTCATTAAAGCACATTCAAACTAAATGAAAGATTCTATTCCTACCCAAGCTGTCCAATCCAAACATTAGGTTCGGTCTATTCCAAACAAAAAGGGTCTCTACAAACAATATTATGAGAAATGTCTAAAGGAGAAGGGTTGGGTAGATCTTCAAGTAGGTTTTCTACTTACAAAGTTCTTCCCTGAATAAAGGCCTATGTAAGAACCAAAAAATCCTCCTGTAAACTAGGATTTTTCATTTCTTCTTCAATGTAGGCAGAAATGACTCAAAAAGGTGAAGAAATGAAGAGAAGCAGAGGAGTAGCACCTCATGCTTTCTGTGGAGGCAGGTCCAATGCAGCCAGGCAGCAATTTGCAGTGAGAACAAAACAGATTTAGAAACACTTCACCCCTCTACTGTAGTTCCCCAAGGGGGAAATAGAGCTCAGAAAGCCCTTTTATTTAATAAAAACCTTTATTCAGGAAATAGTACAGTGTCCAAGCCCACACATAACATTGTCTCCTAGTACTGATGAACTGAGATGAAAACACTACTCAGTTTGCCCTCTGTAGCATTTGGGAATCACTTAGAATATGATAAATCATTAAGTCCAGTAAAGATGCACATTAGGTTATTGCATGCATCTGTATCCACATCTGCCTAAAAGTACACACCACTGTCACTTCTTAACAGTTTCTTTGAGAATGCCAATGCAAAGAGAAAGAGGAACATCTCTGCTTAGTATGTTAATCATGGGAGGGTGTCTGTGTTACACACACCCTCAAAGAGACTGCACTTTTTATGCACAGCTCTTCTTTTAGGTCTGGCTCATTTCTTTACATGCCACAAAATAGGAAGTCAATACGTTTGAGATGAAATTTGGTGCCTGCATTATTGCAGTGAATTAATCTATCAAGAAAAACAAGACCTCTTAAAAGATACGCAAATGTATATCAAACAATTTACCCAGAGCATTAGCGATCTTGCAAGACTCTTGGTAGGAAACTGACTTACAGACTCAAAATCCATTCTCTCTCAACCCTAAGCCTGGACATACCATGAGAGCAATCTCCATTAAATTTACAGCTAACCTGATCTAGGCTTTACTGTCCCTCTCTAAGGGCAAAGAATTCTATGACATTTGGAAATAGCAGCTAGTTCACAGCATGAATTTTTCAGTAGCATCCATTTCAAAGAGGTATCTTCACATGAATGAGCTCTACTCGCTACTCGCTAGCTTTGCCTGGGCTGCTTTGTTGTTACTCTTTTCTTACAAATAACTGTATATCATAAAACTCCATCTAACACACATTTATGAACCTGGGTGCTGCTTCTTTTTCACAGAAAAACTGTCAGGACAAAAAATCCCAGCACCTTCAGAAGGCTGTTGGTTTCATGCAGAACACACCAGCAGCTGCGTTATCAAATAACCTGAAGGTTGTACTGGGTATATAATAAAAAATGGATTTCTGAGTGAGATGAAAGAGATGGAAAGAAATTAATCTTTGCAGCTCCTCTTCAAATACATCACATCAGAACATACATCACAATACAGAACATCAAATAATGTATCTGACCAATGGAAATCCCAGTTGAAGGTCTTATTATAGCTGGACACACAGACAGTATTTGTTTTATGAGACCACGTAAATGCACCCAAAAGCACCAGAAGGGAGAGCTTAGTTTGCAGTCTCTAAAATCTTTTACAAGGCTACCTAAATTTCATGTTAGATGTAGAGTTACCCACAGAGAGAAAAACAAATGGGTGTAAATATACTAAAACCCCATAAAAATGCAACATTACCAAATGTATATGTATTTCATAAGCAACAGTCTTTTCAATACCTGCTGAAAAAAAAGAGGTTTCAGTTCCTTGCCTGTACCACGAGTGTTCAGCCTAAATTGCTGCTCTCTTTAAAAGTTTTCAGCTCTGAAAAGCAGAAGAATACTTCAGAAGATAAATAGCTGATTATATTGAGATATGCTGAGATAATCAAGATACTTTACAGTGATCTTGTTTCTTTGTTCCCTGTGAACTCATCTGTTCTGCCAATGATTCATTTTACTCCAGTGGCAACTTGCTATCCATCAATCCTGCTTAAGTATTTCTATCTAAAAACAAACAAAATATTGATTTGAAACTGAATAGAGTTCCCATGAAATTGAACTTATTCATCCCTTTGCTAACCGAACTATCAGTGATGTTTTCTCCATATATCCCATAAGACTTTAGTTATTATTCTAAGCAAATGAATTCAGGACAAAAATAGAAACAGCCATTAAAAATAATGCTCCTGGATAATTCTTGTTTCCAGTTCTGTCTACATATATAAGTGTAAAACCTTCATGATGCTCCAAGCTGAATTTAAATGCTTTTCAGGTATAATTTTGTGCTATATAAGCTTGTCTTGTTAAAAATTGAGAAGGGGGAAGAAACAACCTTGTGACTGTGAACCAAAATACTGCTGATACTACTCTTGAGAGCCAGACAGGCTGTCTGTACTCTCACATCGCTAATTTTTACAAATGAAAGAAAACGGCAATCAGAATTCAGTACATATATCTAGAACCTCCAAAGCAGAACTTACAAGAAAAAAAATAAGGCATCAAGTTGGCCTTACAGAAGTCTCTCATGCCCCAAACACAGCAGCACTGCACGTAGTTCAAGGTGTCAAAGTGGCAGAGGCCCTTCTGTACAATAGCTGCCTAATAGAACTGTTTTGACAACTGTACTAAAGGAATTATTTATAATTATCACCCTCAGGAAGATGTTTCTTATGTATCTCCCACTTAACCTCAACCTGATTATGAGGACAGTTGGTGGTTTTGCAAACCCCGGTAATACGAAGCACTGCCCTGTAGAAACAGCTTTTCCATTTCCTAGTTAAGGGAGCCCAGTAGTTGCTCTGAGGCTCTTTTTCATTCCTTTGGTGGCATAGTGAGATTACTAAGGCTTTGTGAAAGTATCCAGCATGTCAGTTTTCACACTGCTACAGCGAGTACCATGTCTATTCAAACAGAACAAGTTCCTCCAAGCCACGTGTGGTCCACACCAGGAAAGGTTTTGCATACAGGATTCCTGGGAGCAATCACACGGTGGCTGTAGAGGAAAACGCAGGATTGTCCTGAGCTTCAAAGACAGTCAAGAATGTCATGGATTTGCACAAAACAACTTGAAGCCACAGTATGAAAGAAGGAGTCACAAAAGGCTTTTTGTTTCCAGATACAGAACAACTGAGACCCAGCAGAGCTTCCCCTCATCCTCATGACCACAGCAGACAACCTGCAAGCTCTCTCTGGGAGGGAAATTTGCTTCCTCAGTCATGGTTGTATCGAGGAGGAACAGAGACAGCAGCTGGTAGAGCAGTAAACCAGGGCTCTGAGCAAGCAGAACAGTTGATCCTTTCTTCTAATTAACTAACACAAGAGGAACACAACAACATGCTGACTTCTTTTAATCCTCTCGGTACTGTATCTAAAGTGTTTATACAGTGCTGCCATTGTGTCCCAGGATTTTCCACTTCTCTGTTTTAAATGTCACAGCTGAGTCAAGAGCCAGTGGCAGGAGAATGAAGATGCAGTCACCTGTACAAGAGTTCACACTGACAGATCCTCTGTGCCTGTTCTCTCAGCAAAACCATCTCCCACCTCACCATTTAGCCCTCAGGGACAACACAACCTAGAGAACTGTCAGTTTCATAACAAAGTATTTTTGAATAAAGTGTTCTTCTGAGATTCAACAAACTCCATCAACCCATGATGTAACGGTGACAGAGCTGGTAGGTGGTGAGCAGCATCCTGTTTGTTGAAGACTTTTTAAGCATGAATTGTTATACATGACTTAACTGGCTGCTCTTAAGGTAGTTTCAAGTTTGGTCCTCCTTCAAAATATGTGTCTATACAGAAAATCACAGGGAGGGAAATGGCTCATCAGAAACTGTGGCAGATGAATAGTTGCAGGTTAAATAGCAACCACGCTCACTTTGATCTCTGAAGCAGGACAATAGCGGTGGCAAGGAACCAGAGGCAAAGGGCCAAGTTGATATGTCAATATCAAGTTGATGGCTAAATAAAATATGTGTATACACAGGTGTCTCCCAGTCAGTCTGTCCTTTCCTCGGTTACTCCCAATTTCCCTGATCTGGGCAAGGAGACACAGATAAGCTCTCTGGATTTTGGAGAATAGTAATTGAAGGGCATTGCCAATGCTCCAGTTCAACTAGACAGGAAAGTGTGGGCCAGCAGACTCAGAAGAGATATGTGAGGCACTCTCCCACTTCTCCCCCAATATTTACTGGTTTGTCTCTGCATAGATATCTTAATTATGGCCTTCAAATAACTTCTTACTAATTCTCCTCTGAGAACAAACAGACTGGAGCAGAACTTAAGAAAAAAATGCCTAAAAGTGAATGGCAGAGATCTGGGCTTTTCACTCCTTGCATAGTGTTGCTG
This sequence comes from Sclerurus mexicanus, assembly GCA_013396755.1. NCBI lineage: Eukaryota > Metazoa > Chordata > Aves > Passeriformes > Furnariidae > Sclerurus > Sclerurus mexicanus. The sequence continues at coordinate 27,112 of VWZF01002603.1, forward strand.
TGTGGCTCTCAAGCCCTGTGGATCAACCTCTAATAGTTGTGCTTTCCACATTTGGTTGCTGCTTCTCCACCTACAGAGGCAGGTGCAACCAGGATGCCACGGCAGAGCAAGGAGGAGATGCCCACTTCATCACGCCCTCGGCACAGAGGTCTCTGTGTTTGGTCTGTGCACTAACAGGATGCCCAGCTTTTAACTGAGGAAGATTTAAAAATTTCACTTGCTATCAGATACAAAAACTCACTAGGAGGAAGGAAAACAGTTTATGGGAGTGAAGTTACACCTCTCCGTGCTGAACCATGGAACAGCAGTGCTTTGAGCAGCCAAAGGTCTGGTCCAATTTTTTTGTGTTTTCCTTGGTCTCAGTATAATTCCCCAGAACTACAGTGGGCTGGTGATGTCCAAGGCTGCGTGTCTCTTCCACGTGCTGTTAGGAACAGCAGGGCAAATCCTCATGACCGCACTGATAATAATGTCACCTGTGATAACAGCATGGATTCCACAGGTGCAGACAGGGTGGTTTCCTGGCAAATTGACTCCTCTCGTGAAGGCAAAGCATTTGCTCCAGCAATTATCATCCACAAGGAAATTTATCATTTAATTCTCACGTGGTTTTCAATTTTCCTGACATTTGAAAACAAAACTACCCTTTGTCTTACAAACTGTGCCCCCATTGTTAGTACCTGAGACAGAGCTCTGCTGACTGGGCATACGACCTTCTGCTCCTCTGAAATGAAATGAAGGCTCAGAGGTTTTGTTACCAAGGCAACTCATTTTAGTATTTTTGCAAAGTTACATGCTTTGGAGGGAACCTGTAAAACTGTCAAATCCCTTAGGAAGAGCATGTTGTGGCTCGATCTCAGGCTCTTGTAAAAAGACCAGTTTCAACACAGGTTGAAGCTCTGATAAAATCCTGTCACAACTTGAGTGTATGAATCTATCTAAACCAAGAGGAGCTCCACTGCATGACAAAAGTGCTAGAGAGGATGAGAAATCTTTGCTAAATATTATGCTTTCAAAGATAATTAGCAAGAAAAAAGACAACAAAAGCAATACTTCTGCAGCCCAAATGAGAGCAGTACCTGCAGAAAAGCAAAATAGATTTATAAGGGAGCAATAAAACTGAAGAAAACAAGTCTTTCCCAGCTGTGGCCATAACAGAGATACCAGTGGGAGAGGAAGTTTATTGGATATGATTCCAGAGGGTAGTGGGCACGTTCATGAGAGCATCTTTTAACTTTCCATGGAGAAAAACTAAGTGAACAGGGTTTTTTATTATTCAAGTGAACATGTATAAATTACACTGAAATGACTGTGAGTGCCAAAACACTCAGGATTTAACAAAGGGAAACTGACTGTCAAAAAAGGAGAAAATAATCCTAACTAAAGCTCACATTGAAAAACGCTGGAAACTCCAGGGCATGGCAAAGTGAACGAGCCTCCCTGGCAGGATCAGAAAGAGCTACATCAGGCATTGCTGTGGGTAACAAGTCATGAAGATGAGGAAAGGACAAGATCATCATTTCTACTGGTTTAGTCCTTGCATGGGCATAATTCAGGAAGCCACCATGAAAAGAGATCATTGTAGATTTGTTTTTTAATCTTATTACTGTTGTTCTTACAAGGGACCATATACAATCCAGTACGTGGTTGCTGCAACTACAATTCACAAACATTATAAGATGCTGTTTTCAGTTGTTGACAACTTTGTCAAACTCAAAATTGCAAAAGCAGCTTTATTTTGGCATTGCAAAGCTTACACTTATCAACTTAGAGCCTTAACACCCGTGATTTTTTAAGATAAGGCTAAGCTTGGGTTTATCAGAGAACAGTGGCACAGAATATAGAAATCAGCAAACTGAAGGTGCAAGAAGGGTAAGTTTCCAGTTCATTCAAGGTTTAACTCCCAATTGTACAGCACTTCTCCTGTGCAGTTCTATGTGGGGGAGAGGACCAGCCTTCCATGCATTCCTAAAGTGAAATGGGGCAATAGTTATTCTTCTCTACCAGCCTTTTATCTGTCTATATCTAAATTAAGTATTTTGGGCTTCTCCCTTTGTGAAAGTGTGAGTCTCTAGAGCCAACAAGGATGAAAGAAGCAATGGTTTGAGAAATGCCATGTCAACCAGAGATGTACTTCCACAGTGAGCACTCAGGTCCTGCTCAAGACTGCAAGATTCTGTGTACCATGTTGAACAGCTCATCCTATCATGAAACAAACAAAAAGGTACGATTTATGGTACTAACAATGCTGCGACCAGCAAGAAAGTCATATGAACTCACTGAAATCTGTTAGTGGGAAGGTCACAAGCTACCAAAACCAGTTGGGGTGTCAGACATTGATGTTACATCCCCTAATTGTGGTAGGCATAAAATAGCACAACTCAGGTGACAAACAGCAGAGAGACAGCCCAGAACATACACACCTCGCTGCTGTTTTCTCAGTAACAAGACACACTGTCCTTCTTGAAATCCAGAGTTGCGTGACCTTCCTAACTAATCACCACCAGGACTGTTTCCAAACACATGGCTGAAAAGTACTTTAGTCATACTGAGAGCTGCCCATCTCTCTAGAAATAAAGTTATTTGAGGAAGGTGATGCTCTGAATATGTTCCTGCTTAGCAAATACAACTTGGCTGAAAAATATCATTGAAAAAGGAGATAAACATATTAAATATCTGCATCTGTGTGAGCTGAGTGCATCAAGACCTCAGTTCTGCCAAATAGGTAAATATTGTAGAAAATAATATTTTGTTCTTCCTAGAGCATTCTGACCTCAAAGGCATCTAGAAACAACAAAACTGAGTCAATCCCAAGTAACTATGAAGTTTTTGATGGGTTTTATTTTTTTGCATTTTTTTTTTAATGAGTAGAACACTTGTGCTATTTCTGTAGATTCATTTGGGTGTTGGGGGAAAAAATGTGCAATTATCAAGTAAATTGTCAAACAACATTAAACTGAATTGAGCCTATCCATCCTCTGCTGCTGCTAGCAACCTTCAGTCATACTTTCTTTTGGTTTTAATATCGCTTCCTCTCCTTCAAGGAACAAAGCCAGCATCTCTTGCCACCAAGGAAAAATATTCTGTAAACGCAGTGCCTGCAGCCTGACTAAATCCTGATATAAGCTCACCCCAGCAGTGCACAAAGACCATCATCAGAGCTCCTGGTGGACTGTTAATTGGGTTCTCTGTTTTATTATGCTCTATTACAGGAGCAACAGCAATCAAATGGCTGGGCACAAAGAATACATCAGTGACCCACTGCATGCAATTTTTCCTGAGACATGGTGGGTTTTCCACCAGCAGCCACCATCCCCTAAACAAATAGAACCTGCATCATCTATCAGACAGCACCTGAAGGAGAGACCTGACTTATTCTGCTCCTCTCTTCCCCTTTTTTTTTTTTAATTTAAACCAGAGCAGATATTTCTGAGGAAAGAAAGCAAAACTGGCAGAGGAAAAGATGATGCAAAATTAAACAGTGATGCTTGCATAATGGATGATGTGACTTGTTAGAAATCCTTAATTGCTTTTTACCATTTGGTGCAACTATTTTCAGATACACAACTAACTTCCTAAAGATCTCCCTGGAGAATTCCCCAACAGAGCCCAGGATCCCTCTGCCACCAAAACAAAGCACTCTCCTTTACAAGAACAGGCACATTAACAATGTCAGAGCTAATTAGCAAAAGTAAGTACAATATTTGAAGTGTGGACGCAAGCCCTAGGTTTAGATATCAACAGTTGCTGATATGACTGAACAACCACCAGTCTTGAGTCTTTTATAACCATATGGGAAACTTCAGCATTAGCAAAGCGGCAGGTTCAACCCAAGTGTGAAATATTTTGAGAGGCTTGTATTTCTTGTGCTTGTACTCAAAATAACTTGGCAGCATGCTGAAAACAAACAAGCAAGATCCTTTTCTCCCCTTTGCAACACTTAGTTTAATTCCAGAGCTCTCCACAGCAGAATGTTGTGGAAGCCAAATTATAAATAGGTTGAAGAAGAAATTAGACTCATTCATCACTGGTGGATATTAATCAGGATGGCCCACCCACAGTTACACAGTGTGGCAAACAATACACGGCACATTACCAAGAGCTAAAAAGAAATACACGGAAAGATATTTGAGGCACACATTGTTTCACATACTGTTTTCCTGAGATTTCCCAAGTAGCTACTACTTGGGAGCATTTACTAGAGTGGATCAACTTCTGGACTGATCTGGAATATCAAACATAATGCCTCTAACATAGAATAAGAACCAAGAACTCTAAAATAATTCCAGTTCTATTTTTTTTCCAGAGTTTGAACAGAGAACGTGAACTGGAATTCAGTGAAACTGTACTTACTATTGTTATGTTTGCACTAAAAACATCTAGACATTAAGATTAAATCACAACAGAAATGGTCATTTAAGTTATCCCATCCTTCACAGCAGTGTGTACGGATATACCTCCCAGTACAGCTACACACTTGCTTAGTAGCCTTTTGAGATTTGCCTTTTGCCAGCTGCCTTGGATAGCGTTTTAGTTTTCCCATCTCTGGAAGCGTTCAAGGCCAGGTTGGATTGGGCTCTGAGAAACCTGACCTAGTGGGTGGCATCCCCACCCGTGGCAGCAGGAGTGGAACTTGACAATCTTTAAGGCCCTTTCCAAATGTAATCATTCTATGATTCTACAATCTTTAATTGCAATTAAAGAACTACAGTCATAGGAACAACCTTTCCTTATGGTGCTGAATTTCTGAAAGTGTCATTAAATCGCAAATGGGGGGAAAAAACCCCCCATCAAACAGCATTTGAAATGAGAAGCTGTGGGTTTAATTTGTTTTGTAACTCTGCTTCAATTCCAGAGGGTGAAGAAAACCCTGCATGTAAATCCTCATGTCAAGTAAAGGTGTTGTATCCATTGACACACAGCCATTTCCATCAATCCAGGATCTGCCCCCCACCCCTGACTGGGAGCTTGACTTGAATCCCTGTCCTTGGAAACAGAAGCAGGCATCACCGGAAGAACAGGTTCTGCAGCTGATAATAGCCCCATGCCCTTACTTAGGTAAACCACAAAAAATCTTAAACCTCTACTGAAAGCATGAAGTGCCATGTCCATTCACCATGCAGTGAGGAACAGCTCCCCACAGCAATCTTACATAGGAAACACTTTCTTTCTGTCCCAGAAGAGCAATGCTTTTGGCATGAAGACTGACCCCAATCCATTTTTAAATAACTGAGGTTGATTTTTTTGGCAGTTGATTTCAAGAATCCAAATTTTTTTTTTTTTCCAAAGCTTGTCTTCTTTAGTTACTCTACTTTTCCTAATAAAAATGACCTGTTTCTTCTGCACATAGAGCACAGATCTTTTCTCTACAGTCAGGCAGGGTTGTTTCAATTCAGCAAACCAGCAAAAAAAGATACAGGCATAGGGTAACAACAGCAAGAGCATAGATACATGAAAAGCATTACTAAAAAAAGCACCTGGGCAAATACCAGAGAAGACAAATAATACTAAAAGCAGTAGTACAAGTAATGCCATTCAAGGCAAATATTAGATGGGTTTAATGCGAGCTGGGTAACTAAGATAAATATTTCAGAAGAGCATGTGGAGACCATGCCATGCCTGTGCACCAGGAGGACAATAATTACTGGATGCTACATGTTAACAGTCTATCATATTCAAAATAAAGTGTAATTATTGCCTGAAGCTTACAGTTAATTTTGTAACAAAGTTTAACCACTAATCATTGATTTAATACTGATCAGTGATTTAATGAAATCTGGAAACCTATAACTTTTCAATATCACTTCACAAAATATTCGTTAAATATTATTTTTGCATGATGCAAAAACATTCAAGATGACTGGCAAGCCCCAGCAGATGTGGAAATCCCAAATGTCAAAACACTGAACTAAGTGTCCAGAGTTTGGACCACTGGAAAAAGGACTGAAAACTTCCCAAGCCTCATCTTTTCTGCGTTTCTGTCTTTTGGTATCTTTGTCCTGGTCCAAGTAACCCCCAGAAACTCTGGAAGAAAAAGAGGCAAGACAATCCAGCATGATATTAATAGCAAAAGCCTTGGAAGAACTATGTCCTGCCCTTGAAAAGAAGATTCTGGAGACCACAAATAGTAAAAAAATTGATGTAGTACTCCTGCTTGGGAATAACAGCAAACTCTGATAAGTTTGGGCACAACTGACTGTGTTGCAAGGGCAGAAAAACACAATTACTCCACTGCTCAGAGCATTTGTACCAGCAGAATGCTGCACACACTCTGTATTTGTGCTTAAAATAGTAGCTGAGTTTAAAGGAAACTCAACAGCACAAACCCCCTTATTGCTCCCCTTTTCCTTGTGATTAGGATCCTGCAGGTATTCCCTTGTCCTGAAGGGATGCTGCAGCTACAGAAATAATTAATCCAAGGACAGGGGCTGGATTTTTTTGTGCTTATTTTCTGAATTCATATTCTCTCTTGAAGAAGAAAAATCATTAACAACTCCTAAAACAGCTGGTGCCATTTGCAAAATAATGAGAGAACAAAAGAAAGCAAGGGCAGCCAAGCTACTTGAATAAAACTGGTTCAAGAGCAATTAGAGAAGAAACGTAAAGCAAAATATAAAGACTCAAACTATTATGGGAGAAAGGGAGTGTATCTTAGTTGCCTGCCCCATCTTGAGTTCTGGGTTAATTTAGGCATCCCTTCTCAAAAAAACATACACAACATTCAGAGAGCATCATAAAAAATAATTAGAATCTCACAAATGTTTTACAAAGATATATGAAAGAAAGAAGTGGGTTTACCTCTGCGTTGGGAAATGCACACAGAATATAATGCAAAAATGAAAAAAAATAAAGTCACTGCTTTGAAGAAATAAGGAAAAAGTAAAGAAAACAAACCTTCCTTAAGTAGAAATTCATTTTTGAAAAGTTAAGACAACACATTTACAATTGCTAAAAGTACAGATATATCTATATATGGCTTGATGATACTTCATTTTACAGGTCACTATAAAATTACTCAAAAAATAACAATTCAGTTGAGGACTAAGAATTCTCATGAGCAAGATTTGTGTTTACGATTTCTGGAATAAAAAAGACCAAGTCAACTGTTCCCAGCCTGCGGTTAAAAAGCTGCTTATGAATATGCAATTTTGCATCCAAATGTATCTGAAACATCTCGTAGAGGCCAGGAACAGGACAGGTGAAGCTGGACAAGATAGCATGGTGACAATAAATCACATTGGATTCAGATTAAAGGTGACAAAAGAATAATTCCTAAGCTCACCTGGCTCTGTAGGAAGGCTTTGCATAAGGGGGCTTGGTGAACATCTTCAGAGTGTGTAGGTCAGTGTGTAAACCTTCTCCAAAGAGAGAAGGATCTGCAAGTCAGGCCCTTGGGAGCAAAGATGAAGGAAGCAGCAAAGGGAGCACTCTAGTAGGATCTCTTTCAAGAAAGTAACATTAATAAGTTCCCAGAAAGTGAAATAATGCAGAGGGAAACATAATAACCACTAGATATGCAAACATGCCCTGTGTTCCTGAATAAAGATCAAGAAGGAACAAAATTATCTACCAAGCTGGTTTCCCTTCCTGCAGGAAATGCATCAATATATTCTTTGTAGATGACCAGCTCCTCAACTGTTTTCATCAAATGTAGCTGAAGTTGCCTGACTCAAAAATCATCGGGTGGAAGAGGACAGTCATTCACACCAAAATCTCAATACCCCAAAAATCCTATACATTATAGATAGGCAAAACACCCCAACTGAGAGGAGCTGATGCCTGATGTACAGAGCACCAGTGAGTTAGGAAAACAGAAATCAGATGAAACCAAAATGAGAATTAATTTTTTATCCTGATGACCTGGGTTCCCGTCCCTGACACATGAATTCAAGGATTCACCTGGACAGCAATCTTAATCCCAAAGATCCAGCCTGAAGGGAGAAAAAGAAAAATGAAGGAGATAAAAACCACAGCTAAGCTGCAGTAGCAGTTACTGAAAACTCTTTACAGTAAAGCAAGCCCTACATTTGAACTCTGAGTGTGGCAATACAATAGTAACAGGTATCAGACAAGAAAAAAATTCCATGGTAACTATGAAATACAATTATGCAGGTGGAGTGGGAGGTTGTACAAAAATCTTTAGCTCAGGAGAAATCTTGAATCTATGACAAGTAATGCATATACATCTTTCCATCACTTAAAGAAAGGATCGATGGAAAGAAACAAGTGTGAGAAATGGGTTTGAAACCACAGATATCTGAACAGTCTAACAACTGAGAAAACAGAGAAGTAAAGACAAGAATCAGGTGAAAACACTGAAATTTAGTGACAGGTGAAATAAGTGTTGGAAAAACAGGTGTGATTTTTCTAGAAGTCAGAATTAGAAGCCAAGGAGGTCAATTAATAATGAGGGAGCTGATTCCAAAGATTCAGAATTTAACACCAACCTGCCTGCTTTGGTTTTGTCTTCTAAACTGTCTCTCCTTACCATGAAATAAAATATTTGCACAGGTTTGCTAGACCACACAGTACTTAGTAAACAACCTGCTGATAGCTACAGTGTAAGAAAATTCTAAGAAAATGTCAGGATAAGGAATCAGTTGTATAACTTGAAATGCCCCCTGGGGAACTACAGACAGCCAAGAACTGAGGATGATTTTCTATTCCAATTTCTCTTTCAGAGTATCAAAGCCGAAAATCATACCGTCCCCTCCTTAGATCACGTAGCTGGCTCAGAACGAGATGAATTTCCCACTGATACCATGTTTGAGGAAATTGCTCATTGCATGTTCCCTTGGGCTGGATGCCAAAAGGAAATTAAAGATACATTGGCCAACTCAGCTGCTATGCAGGAACAGCATCTGAAAAACAGCTCACGATCTTTGCCATGTCAGGGCAACCTCTCTGCAAATGGAAGCTAATAAGATTTGAATTAGAAGGAGTGCTGATGGAGTTTCTAATGTCTGGGGCAGACTCTGCTGCTAGGACAGCTTTAAGATCCAGGATAAAGCACTTGCTGAGGACTGGGACCCACATTTTCTGACTGCTGATTTTGGTTGGGCAAGGGGAGGAAAGGGGTTGAAAAGAAAGCAATGGATTTTTTAATTCCACAAATTTAATCCTTGTTTTTTGAAAAAAAAAAAAAACCAAACCAAAAAACAACACACTCCATCTTACTTATGGCTGGACAATCTGTACACAACTCTAAACAAAAGTATCACCTTAAACCAGCACAGGGAACAATCCACTAAAAATTATGCAGAAACACAGATCGAAGACACCTGGCTCTAACTGCTTCCACCTCACTTCATTCCTCTCAGAAGCAGAACAGATATTCAGGGAAATACCTGTCCTTGGAGATACTGAACACTGCCCCAGTCCTGAACAACACTCAGGGTTGATGAATGAGAGTGACTCACTCACATCTCACATAGTCTCAGTGACAAAGACAGAGCACACCACAACATCCAGAACTGAGATAATTTTCTGCTGTCTATCTGCCTCACTCCGTCCTTCCCATCATTGCAGCACTGGGAACCACACACTTGATGTGTTCCTTCTCAATGTTCCTGCAAAGAGCAGCAGAGCTCCTCTGGACAAAGGAGAAGCAGTTCCACACATGTCTTTGGGCTCCCTTAGACTCATTTAGACTTAACTCTCTTTGCATCTTGCAGTCATTCAAATTTCACCTTTAAAATCTCTATTTGGTCAGTGTCCATGAGCACATGTGACTTTCAGTGTTAGCCCTCGTTGATTGTAGCATACGTAAAAGACATTTTCAAGCTCCTATCCATTACAACTCAGAAGTCTAACTTAGAAAACTAAGGAGGAGTTGGACATATAAGCGTTGTTGTATATACAATAATTCCCTCATCTGGAAATTCGTGGACTCTGTGTTGTTTCCTACAACAAAATATATAAAAATGCAAAGAGGATGTGAGTTTTTACAGATTACCTTCTTCTGTTTTGGCCGCAATATTAAATGCATTTCAATGCACTGCCACATAGAAACACTCATTGTTGGACATGGGATCACATCACTTACTTGATTACCAGAGTGGGGAAGCATGAGCCTTTCTTTTTTGCACAAGAACATCCCTTCCAAACTTGCAGGGACAGGCTGGAATTTGTGTCTAAAAAAGATCCCTGTTGCCGAGTCCAAAAGGAAAGGTCATTTTCAGCATAACTTAAGCTTTGTGAGGGCTCACTAATAATAGCCTCAGTAAGAATGAGAATGGGTCTCAGATGCAAAGGGAGATGTATAAATATTCTCCATGGTTACAGATTTCAAACACAGTAATTTAAAGAGTGAGTGCTTTTGTCTCCATTTAGTTTAATAAGAATGGAAGCATCTTCAAAAGCGAGTCACAAATCCTGTTTAAATCACAGCCAAAAAATCGTGATTATGCCACTTCCCAGAAAACAGTGTGCTAATGAGATCAATAAGATATAAATGGGACATGAAGAAGGTACATGATCATCATGGGTGAAGGTTGGGCTGATGTAATATGGCCAGTGCAATAAGCGTGCTTTAAGAAAGGCATAGATCAATGGGAAAATGATCAGAAGTCTAGAAGACATGACCTGTGAGAGAATGAAATGAATGTACAGCCTAGAGAGGAATCGTCCAAAAAAGGACAAGATGGAAAAGCATTCAAAAATACAAAAAACTGTCCCAAGGAGAGAAAGAATCAAACTGAGAACTCGGAGGAGAAATCCACTGCAATTTACTAAGTAGGGAAAGTACAAAAGGCTCAGAAAATCCTGTGAGCCAAAAGAGGTCAAGCCATGCTTCCATAAGAGGACAGTATCCTATGCTTATCCTGCCACTCCTCAGGCCTCTGTGGTTGCTGTTGGAGCAGCAAGACCACAAGAACAGCTCATGTAATGGTACATGTTCTCCACACTCATGGTAGGTAAAAGACAGTGGCGAGGCTTAAGTCTAGACAAAGGAAAATTCAGGTTAACTGTGAAGAACAGGAAAACCAAAGGCCTCCCTTGTCTAAATGGACAACGGTTCTTTTAACTGGATGGTCAGAGAAAAGGCAGGATTTCCATCAAAGGAAGTTTTTCAAAAGAAATTCTTGTCAGGGGCAACAAAAATGCTGTCTTTGGAGAGAAGAATGGACAGGATGATCATCAGGCCTTATTATATGAGGATTTAATATTGAAAGATGGTTAGCCCACCATCCTTCCTGCATAAAAAGTCTCTGGAGCGGTTTCAGAACTCTGGGGTAGCTAGAAAACATCTGTTTGGAGCACACCTATCCTGCTGCAACATTATTTACTTTGGTGACCAACTAATTAAAAAGAGGTGAGGAAGAGCCTACCTATTGAAGCCTGCAGCTGGGACAGTTATTGAGCACTAAAGAAAGTACATCTGCCAACAGGCTCTATGAACCTTCTTTGCATGCTGAAAATATCTTTGCAAACCGGTTGCTAGGTGCTCTGTTCCTTGACATTTACATGCTTGAGCAAAAACACATCTGCTGTTTAGCAAAACGTCATAATAAATGGCATTTTTAAGCATTGTCTGCCGCAGTTCTGATTAGTTTGTAAGCAAAACACGAGCATCATTTTAGATCTCAGAGGGAAGTCCTGTTATGCAACAGCCAAATACAGGTTTGTCCCTTAAAACGCTGGGGGCTGGTGTAACAACTTGAAAGCAAGGTAAAAAAAATAAATGTAAAAATAATATGTACTTTGCTGGCAGCAGTATCTCAATGTAAAAACTCAACCAAAATAAATGATTTTGCAGGGATATACCTATTAATTCATCACTTCTCAATAACGCAAGGTGGAAAGAATAAGAGCAGGTTCATGCAATCCATTACATAACCTAGAAAGAAAGGAAATATCTTTTAGTAGATATAAGCCTGACCTCAAAAAAGAGAAGAAATCCATGTTTGACCTCCAATTCTGGCAGATGCACAGCACCTAAATTAGTAGTTTTTTCTCCCTGTGCGGATTTTTCAGTTGTTAGAGGAGAATTCTTGTCATTTCCATCTAGTTTAGTTGTTCCAGGGTCTGCCTCCTGCCTTTGTAAGTGTTCTGGGGGACAGCTGTGTCAGCAAGAGGCAAGCAGGTAAACAAACACTACCAGGTGGCTTTCAGAGATGGAACTCTATGGTTGTGCTGGACCAGCAAGAGTCATGATAGAACGATGCAAAACTGTTTCCTTTTGACAATTCTTTACATCAGCTTTGAACGGTTAAAAAAAATCACTCACTGAGCGTGTCAGGGACTTGCACTCTGAGGAGAACATTCCCTGCAGCACCACTCCAGGGAGGAGCTGGATGGAGAGCAGGTAGTCTACACCCCACCAACCTCCTGCTGAGGTGCAAGAACTGGAATGCAAATGGAAAAGCTGGTCTTTATTTGTATAATAGCAGCAGGGATAAAATAAATCAATAGAGAGCAGAGGCTTTCAACTTCTAAATGCAAGCCAGAGTGACAGGGATCAAAAGCCTTTACTGGGCTGGCTGGTCAGTGACAAGGCACAAGGGGAGGAGTTTGAGCAGCATGAGCTGATTCTCAGGGGTCATACATCAGCATTTCAAGAGACTGACAGCCTCCCAAGAGTGAGGGACAGTGATACGTCACAGGAGTTTGGGGCACCTCACATACCCATGGGTTCTGCAATAGGACTGAAAACACCACATTTTGGGCTTGGCTTACAACCTTCAAGCCATTACTTCGGGCAGAGAATAAGAGAGAGGTGATCTGTCTCCTGGGACAGCCAGGTGAGACGTCACAGTCCATCCCAAACTAATGTTAAATAACCCATTCCATGCTACTTTGGCTTATCTTCAATAACCAAAAACCTTCTGCACCACTGGGTGCATTAAACCATCCATGAGGTGATCAGATCTGAGCTTTAGCAACATTGAAAAAACCCAGCACAAGGGCAGGATTTGTCATGGTACCTTGGTTAAGGAAGCTGGAGAGCCCTAGTACATACCAAAATGTAGGAATCTAGTCACAACACTGCATAGAGCATAAGGCCAGAAAATTAGCCTTGAGTGAAGTACGAACTTGGGTTAAAATAGAAGGAAAAGAAAAAAATATAATGCAAATTAGGGATTCTGGGAGACAGAGATACCTATAGTCAATATAAAGCTTCTCACTTTCCACTGCAGGCTCTGGGAGGTTTCACTGTATATCACGCCATACTTACTGCTTGATTTAAAGGTCAAGCTTCCTGAGACAAGAGACAGAAATTCAAAGAGTTCAAAACATGGGCAAGCCCCGAGTGGAACCTGAGGGCCCAAACAAAAAGAACCACCTGTAACCTGCAGGACATACAAAATGAACCATAAGCAGAGCTAGGGTGACAGGCTGCCATGCTGGGGTTGGAGATACAGGGAGATCCACGGCTCTTGGCACAGCGTGGTTGGCTCACACATTCTCTAGAAGCAAAGTCACTGTCACTAGCGTAACACAACGAAGAGAAGCTCTGCCTGGTCACCAAAGCCAAGCCCCGGGCAGAGAGACTCAAACATCTTTCTTACATCCTTCAGACACCCACCCACGTGCTTAGAGACATGCCAGGGTGGTGTCTCTGACATCTTGTGAAGTGTGTACTTCCACAAGAGGGAAAAGAAGTGGCAAGGACATGACAAAGAGCATCACCCTGCATGTTCAGTGGATTGCCTCTATGAAAAGATAATGAATTTGCCGAAGGATTCCACATCATCTTGAGACTATAAGCTCTGTTCTGGTGTTTGTAAGCTGACACACCATCATTTATGGCTAAAATGATGAATTTGCCCTGAAATCTTACTGCTCGGCTTATTGTAGCAAATTAACAGTCATAATAACTAAAACTTCCACGTCTGTCACAATATCAACATTTCTCCTTTTTTCAATCTGCTATGAGAAACAGGTTTATTGATATACATCTGACAACATGCATTTATAAACAATACAAATAATGCTAGCAGGCATTCAAATTCCCTAGCTGTGTACATTTGTGTTAATTAGAGCTACAAACAGTTAGCAGGGGAGGTCTGTTTCACAGAATCTGATGTTTATGCATGTTTTGGGGACTATTTTAAAAAAGCTGAAGGCACAGTAAGGTTATTTCACAAACATTTCAGTGTGCTGTTTCTCACAAAGCCCGAGTGATTAGTGCTGAGGGTAATTTGTGTGGAGGTGTTTATCACCTTTGTGATAGAAAAACTGTAGTAAAAAAATACTATTAATTCAGCAGTTTGATACCCAGCTGACACAATGGAAAAGCAGAGAGAACACTATAAATAAAGACCAGCTCAGAGTGGGGGGCACATGACTGACATTGAATCTACTTTGACTTTTCTGACTGCTCTCTGAGAAAACAGCAGCAGACAGCTATGTTTAAAAAAGTTGAGCTAAGTATGAAAAATATAAATTAAATTTCTACAAGACCATGTATTTAATAACTGGGTCTGTGAGGAATGAAAAATTCAGGATCAGTCCTTGTTTCACGTTTTCTTCCTATAGCTTTCAAAAGTCATGAGTATAGTTTAAGTCAATTATATGATTGAAGATTGATAGTTTTGTCTATATAGTAATAGACTAAGAATCTAGCTCATGTTATACTAAGGAATGTGCATTGTATTTGGAAGGAAGAGAATCCTGTGTAAGTTTTTTGCTGGAGTGATGCCAAAAATTTCTTTATTTACGGGAAAAGGATACTAGAGAATATGAGATACACAACAGGCTAAAAATTAGCACTCAAACTTGAGAGAATTATGCTAAGTTCTAAACTGTGCAATAGCCTTCCATGAATCAAGCCATGAATCAAGAGCCATTTTAAGCACTCCTCAGAGTTAATGGTAACCCTATTAATCAACATGCTTTAATTCGCTGTAGAGATGATTACAATAAACCTTTCAGAGACATGTCAAAACACCCTATTCAGATGAAGCCCCTAAGAAGCTGAACTACATAAGAGAAGTTAACATTTGGATTACACATAAAAAGAGCCACACATGCATCAGCCCAGTGCAACTTTCAGAGGCCCTCTGGAATTCAGCTCCATCCTTTGCAATAAGAGATATATCTTTTAGAAAGCTGAGCCCTGTTACGGTTGCTGGTCCAGCTACCGTAACATTCCTTCACAACCCCTTAGCAAAAATCCCACGGAAGGTGGACACAGCCTTTGCTCCACCCATTGTGGTATAAACCAAATTGTTTAACTGGAGTTGACATTCCAGCCACATTTCTGGATTATACTACAAACCATAAAGTTTTTAAGAAGTGGGAATATGTTGCTCAGGTTTTGGTTTATTTTTAGAGCAAAAGCCCTTCATTCATTGTGAGGTTAATTTATCACACATGCTGGCAAATTTCACTTTTGCTGATAGAAGAGACCTGGCATCTCTGATTCTGTGTGCAAACAGATCTCTGTAAGCATAGAGTTCCTCAGAAATACTTCCATAGCTGATTACCAAATTGGGTTGCAACTCCCTGACACACACTGAAGGTTATCAAGAAATTTATCAAATCAAAATATTTCTTACATACTTTGCAAAAAATACCCACAATATGATTGGGGGAGATTTCTTATGACTAGGGAAATAAAGTGGACAGAAATAAAGACTCCCAAAGCTTTTAATGTAAAAATATTACCTTTAAAAATATTTTAGATGACCTTGCCTATCCCAAATAAACAGACCTGAGGGTAATTTTTATTGTTCTAAATAAACATTTCACAAATTGTAAGAAAAATATTTTTCTACCATTAAGCGTCCTGCTCTAGCAATTTATTTTTCTACTTTGCTAAATTAAAGAATAGGTCAAACTACCAAAACCTAATTTGTACTGCCGAGATCACAGTGAGTAATCTCACTTAATGAAGCTGTAATCAATGTCTGAGCAACTCCATTATTAGTATCATTACATTATATGTTTATGCTCTGTATTGACGAACTCTTCACCACAAACAGTCTTCAAAGGCAGTATTTGCATACACTGATACGTCTATCACTCCAGAGTTTTCCAGCCATTGGTTTAGGTTGGTTTTCACCTTTTCACAACCAAAGCAGCTAAAATGGTTAGAAAATATTTAGCAGTTGATAGACTTCTGATAGAATATCACGCTTGTCAGTGGTAATTACAGCAGTTTTCTTCAGCAGCACCTCTGCCTGTACCATTTCATATTGACTATGAGACCCTATGACACAGCCAGGCTATTGTCCTTTTCCAAAGGATTGCACTTGTGAGCAGCAGGATCCCCATGGCTGAAACCATTTAAACAGATAACTTTATCGAAAGAAAAAAAGAGTTGCTCTCATCAGTTTTCTTGCCAAAGTATGTATAAGCCTGGTCAAGGTCTAAAAAAAGCCATAGCAGTCCTACAGGACTATGGCAAAGTAATTAAATGTCCTCTTCAATTAACCTCAGGCACAAGAAGTAGTGTTTATTTCATGAGATTCAGTTTTATGTGGTGAGAGAGGTGCAATGTTTCATAATCTCAAAAAAAGATCTAATTATTCCAGTATCAGAAGCTATATCCTGTCTAGTAATGAAAAAATTAAATGATATCCTAGAGATATGCACTTCTTAATATCACTGGTCTCTGTGTAGATGAATATTAAACAAAGGCTAACAAGATATGAAAAGCTATTAAAAAGCCCAGTCCCCCTTACACACCACTGGAATAAGTTAGCTGTTTTCAGCTGCAGAACATCACACAGACATCTGTGGCAGAGAAATAAATGCACAGAGTAAGTTTCACTTATGCAGGACTATTAAAAACACCACAAACCCCATCTTTCATTGCAGCCTAGAAGGAACTAGTTACCTAGAAGTGCTTTTACTCTTAAAACTGCATAACCATGGATGCCTTTATATATTCATAGTGTGAAGTTTGAATATCTACCACCCAAGATCCCATGCTGCTGCAGAATTCAACCTGCAAGGTGATTATCTACTTAATCAGTCTGTGGCCTGTACACAATCTTAATAGTTCTGCACAGGCCACTGAGATGTTCTGACTCCATCAGACTCAGATGAAAGGAATTAATCATAGGTGGAAAACGGAGGCTTTAAAAATGAAGCAGAAGGTCATCTCTGGACCCGGCCTTGAAGAGCTCAGCTCTGGTGACACAGTTTAGCCATCTCCAGTTAATCAGCATTTCAGGTCCATATAAAAATGCCAGATCTAAAAGAATGGTAAGGCAGAGAGGAGTGAAAAATCACTTTTCCTTTAGTCCCAAACAGACAGCGCATAAGTAAACTTTGGTCATTTATGTGTTTGAAAACTTGCACATGTATTTACTTTGAAATCACTGCTAGTGTCATGTGACATAATCCCATTATAGCGATGCCAAGTTTATACCAACCACTTTCCTTCTCCAGAGTTCTACGTGGAAAACTGTAATACCAAGATCTAAGTCTGGACTAGTGGAGATTTTTGGAAAACCCTATTATATTTGAGAAAAAATATTAATTGGCATGTCCACCCAGCTGCCATGATGATTGCAAACAAGCACTTCATGGTAGAACTTCTTGTCAGAAAGCACCATTCTGAGAAAATACAACATGGTTTCTCAGCACTTGCCTTCGGAAAAAAAATAGGCATTTGATAGCCCTATTTTCTTACCAGAGCTGTTACTTATCCTTCAGAATCTTCTACTACACCCCTACTTAAGCAGTAGTTCACTCAAAGGAAAACAACTGCAGAGGAAGAAGCATCAAAGTTTATTACAGCTGATGACTGTCACAGAAAAGCAAAGGCAGAGCCAAAGAAAACCCCAAATCAAACCAGAATCCAGCTGTGTAAGGAAAAGCTGTTTCTTTTAAGAGGTGTGGAACTGCTTTGCACCTGCTGCTCTGAGTGGGAATGGCACTCCCCTGAACTAACAGAACTAATATGAAAACTAAGCAATATTGCTGTATAGTTTGTATCTATTGGTGTCAGCAACCATAAGTAACCCAAATACATCACAGTCGGATGTTAACCTAGTGCAATGGAAGATTACTTTAAAATCGCATTATTATAACAGATGATGTTCAAAACAAATGCAGTGGTGAATAAGCGCCCTCTTAAGGGCACTGGGTATGAATAACATTCCTTCAATGCACTTACATAACTTTAAAGTTCAATGGTGAACATTCCCCCAACACTAAAATGGCAACTTCCAAAATTTAACCCCTTCACAATATTCCAAAAGTGCTGCGAAATGTTTTGAAAAATTACAGTCCCAGTCATTTCTATTTCTAAATTATCAGACACTGGATGTACTGAATTGGCAAAAGGTTATATAGAAATATTCATTCCAGTGTATGAGATAGTCACTTGTTCCATTCCTCTAACAGGAATTAACACCAGGACATGGGGTAGGAGGGGAATAAGTAGAAGAAGAACAAATGAATAGGTTTAGTCTCTGACTGCAATAATCCAAAATAAAAATAAGAAATCTCCCTAATTACTCATATTTCAGATGCTGCTGTATTTTCCTGCTCATATGAATACACCCCCGCCTGAGAAGAAGAGAAAAATTCCAAGTGCCATTCTGTGTTGCCAGTCAATAAAGACATAACATGTGTCAGGCATGAAATTGCCCTCAGAACCCATAGTGGAAGATCTATAGGTGAAAACCTACAAGCCACTCCAAAAAAATGCTTAGCCGTGCCAAATGGGATCATTTGGGAGAATTCCCACAACTTTGGCATGCTGTGTCAGTGAGACAGAACACTGCCCTCAATTTTTCCACTGATACGTGATTATTGCAGAACTGGCTGCACAAAGCAGGTGCACCAGAAGCTAAAGCTTGCTCAGAACCATCTGTAACACCTCACATAGCTTAAGCAGGGTCAAAAAGAGTAGATAAAAACATGCCTGTCTGTTAGGAGACACTTATAAATTGCTGAAATATTTACTTCGGACTTTTATAGACAAGAGCTTGGTTTTGGAGGGTTCTTTCCAAGAATATGGAACAGCAGACAGCAGAGACAGAAGCTGTCCTAGGCAAAAACATCACCAGCTATGGCCAAAAGAGAAGTGCTCCTGTGAATCTTTGCTAGCCTGCTTTACAAAAGGATTATTTCTAAGTTTTCTTCACTTTTGCAGAAAGCACAAGAGCAATGGGAGACAGAAGAAGCAACTGAAAGGATCCTGTCTTAAGGCTGACAGTAATGTTCCACCAAAGGATATTTTGCCTCTTTTCTCATGCCTTTTTAAGACTTTAAGCACTGGTTCCATAAGGGAAGCGAGTATCACTTGCTATGTCTGCACAGCATCACACTTCCAAATCAGCACTCCTGGCTCTCCACTATTCCAGAGGGCCAAGCAGTAGAATAACTAAAATATTGCTCCCATTTTTCACTCTGCAGAGAGACCTGGCAGCAAATGAAGGCTGGTAAGAGAGCACAGAACTCCCAAACCACGAGCTCAGCCACACACTACAGCACCTACATACATTCCCTTTTCAGCTGCCTGCAGCTCCCCAGACTCTGCAGACCGGATAAGAAATTGCCAAGTGTGTTACAGAAACTGCCTTAACTTCTTTGATGAATTACTTTTCTTAGGAGCACGCCTCTTTTAGGAGCCCATAGTGATCAGATGAGCAACCATCAACAATGACACGGCACTGATGGAAATTGATGTCTTACAGATTTAAACTACTAAGCTATAGAATCACTGTGAAAATACCAAAAGTTTTGCTCAAACAGCTGTTGTCATATTTAACAAGTGTTACTGAAAATAGCCTCTGAACAATTGTCCTAATTTAGCAGTCTGTCACCACAGGACATATTCACAATATAGCATGTAACCAACTAGCCCTGTGATATAGTCTTGGCATTGCTAGGAACAGACCATAAGGGCTATACTGAATTTTTGGGGACTCAGGACTGGAACTTACCAGCCTTGCTCTGTCTGAACTTATCTTGACCCACCTGCAATTTGGTTTTAGCTTCATTTATCTTCCTGGCATAGGATTGGTTTTTTCCTAGTTGACTAGCTATCTCTGGTTAATTCATTTTACTTCTGGGTATTTTTGTATGGTACCACCATGGTTCTATGTCTAACACAACAATGCAGCGCCGTGTGACAGAGGCCTGGGGAAGTGCAGTCACAAGAGGCAGTATAGAAGGGCAGGCATGGGATAAGAAATGGGCACAGTCTTGGCACTGGACCAGTGGTCAGGCAAGAAATATAGAATGAACTGGAAAAATCTTAGTTTAGAAGTAAAAAAGGGAACAAAGAAATAGTATCTAACATAAGTAAAAATAGCCAAGCATAGCAGATCTGAATGTAACATGGAGCTGCAGAACAGTGAAGAAAAAGCAAAGGTGAACAACTGTGTTGCAGACAGAAAAAGGAACCCAAGTGTATCCTAAAATAATAAGTATAGCCCAGGGTAAGGAAGAAACCTATGGTAAGACATCAAGAGGAAAACCCTGCTCTTTCTGATGAAGGACTCCAGATGCCAACAACTCAGCTCAACAGCCCTCTCCAACACCAGTGGGAAACCACAGGTCATGGAACTTCAGGGAATGGCACAGCTATGTCAGTGTAGTTGGCAGTTTGGTAGTAGACTGGTTTATGCATTGGAGATGTCATTACTCTGGCACATAAATATATGAGGACTAAAGCCAGGATAAGGGGATTCCTAAAGAAACACTGCATTGCACTGAGCAGCACATATCCAAGCTAATAGAGAACTTCAGCTGAGTATTCATTTAGTCCCCCATTGCACTGTAGCCCTGAGATTTTAAACAGTATATCAAGAAACTCCCTTAATGGACCATAACTGATCCATCTGATGTTATTGTGCCAAAAATACATCTTGATTAATACATAAAGGCAAGTTGCTTTCCAACATTATCCCATTCATACATGATTCTTACTAACAACTATTTCCTCCTTAGACTTGTATGCAGCTATTCCTGATTCCATGCAAGGCTTTTTTTTTCTGGTCAGATTAGGCACTCACATACACGTGAGGCTCCTCTTGCTCAGACTTCCCAAGGTCTTGGTATAGTCAGGGAGATAATACAGAGGTGAGTGGGGGTTGTGTGGTAGGAAGGGAGTTCTCTCCATCACATGGCTGAAATCACAGACACTGGGGCATGCTAGAAGCAGAAAGGGCACTGATAGCTTTGCACCCTTTCTCCCAGGAGTCTGGCACGGCTCTTAAATTATCTTGCCACAGAAATGCTGGTTTCATTTGCTATTAGGATCCCCATTCTCTTAGACTGGAAAATTCAAGTTCTTTACAACTCTGCTCCAGCTGTACTAACATAAAGTAGATTACATAATGTAAAACCAATATTACTTGGTGTATCTAGGACCGTACACCTAATTTCCTTACCCAAGAAGAACTTGAACAGGAAAAGTCTTCAGGAAGAGAAAAATCCTCTTTTATAGAGAACCAGGTAGAGTAATTTTTGAGAGCCAAAACGTGCCTTCACAATGTAAAGCAACAGATTTGTTAAGCATCTCTTAATAACAATGGATTCATTACTGCAGTTATGTCCATTTCTCAGATGGAAAAATACACATTTATTGCTTCTTCTTTTGGACTCCAGGGTTAATTCTAATTAAGTGTTGTACTTCTGGACAAGTGTTGTACTTCTTACCAAGAGCTTGTATTTAGCCTTTTTACAATTGCACATATAAGGAAAAAATGTTTAGGAGATACAAGTGAAGAGATGAAAGACAGCTGGAAAAGCAATAGGAGTAAGTGACTAATGGACAAGTATGCTCTGAATATATTTTCTGTGGAAATCTTCTATTCCTGCTGAAATTTGCTCTGTGAGATGACATTCTTTCTCACTCCCCCACACACCTATTTGCATTTCACACACAAGTCTGACCAACGGTAACTGAGGAAGAGAAATACTATTATAGACAGCAAATGTGCAAACCTGACCTTTTCTCCAATTGGATAATGTCTCCTGAGACATTCAGAGTCTGATTTTGTTCCTGATTACATGGATGTAAATCAGGATGAGGTTCTTCTGAGATCAAAAGGTTTGTATTCTTTGGGTTTGTGCCTTCTGGTGGTCTATCACCCAAAAGCACACACATAATTTTGCTCTAGAGAGACAAGGCACTTGTCCATCTCTGTCACATTGCCACCAGGATCCGAGATGAACCAGCCTCCTTGATTAAGATACTGTGGAACATCCAACAGACATTGACAATAACAACCCATTTGTCCAGTCCCCAAAATCCCCAGCACGATGACAAGCACCTGAACTATCTCTTGATCTTTGGTGACGTGGCACACCACAGTAGTGCTGTGTAAGGAAAGCTCTTCGTGAGCATTTGCATTCCTCAGGCCAGCTCTTAAAGACTGGGGCCTGAAGGCAGGAGAAAATTTAAGCCTTCTGTAAACTGATGGCAATTAGCCTCCAAGTCATCTGCACTGCTTAACATGAAAGTTTGTCTTTATAATCACCAACTATGGAAATAAAACTAGCATGATCATTTCAAAGAGAAATCCCACAGTTTTCTTTCGGGAGGAGGCTACCTTCTGGCTAGAAAACTGATGGCCCACTAATGAGCACCTTGGGAACAGCATGTAAGAATGTGAAAAAAAAAAAGCTCTCTGCCAGAATTCGGAAGTCATCTTCACCTCAGTTTTAACCTAGGAAAAAAAGCAGGTTTGAAAGCGTTCCAATTAATTTTGAGAAATCCACCAAAACAGCACTTTCAATCAAACGTACTGTGAACTCTGAGATATAGGGAACCAATGTTCCTCCTTAGCCACAGAAAGTGTTACAATAGTCACTTTTAATCAGCAAAAAACTAAGAGACCCAGTGGGAGCAGCATAAACCACTGAAAAATGCAACTTGGTTAAAATCCTTGTCCACGAGCTTGGAGAAGAATAAACATCAAAGCACTTTAGGGCACTAGCAAGTGAAGATGGATTTAATCAAAAGAATATTTACATATGAATAACATAGCTTGTACACATAGCCATCCATGGAAAATTAAATTAATTTGCAATGCAAACCAGCTGGGGCAACTAACAAATGCCAATGAATGATGAACACCGCTAATGACAGAACTGTATTAAATTGGTTTAAAATTTTTTGGTAAGTACTTACTGGACATTAGAAACATTTTCTAAAGTCACTGTGCTACTGGTAAAGTGTCTTCAGATGCATTTGGGCAGAGCAGCAGCAACTTCTTTCAACTAAACCAAACCTCAACGTGGCCTCATTTCTTCTCCAAACCCCAAACACACACATGACTATTTTAGCACACCTAGAACCCCACAACTGCAAATTGTGTTTCAAGCGGTGTGCTGTGAGGGCAGCCCAAAATCACCCTTTCACTAAGATTTAAGTTAGGAATAATATAAAAATGAACAAATCTATCCAACATGAGGATGCACTTTATGTTTTTCATATCAAAGAAGCAGGAACTGCCCAAGACCCATTGTAGTCAACAATTAGGATTTCCAGTCACAGCCCTCTGATTTAAACAACATTTCAGATGTGACAAACAAATCCATCTTGAGGCATGTTTCCCAAACAAAACCAGAAATTTAGAGGCACAAATCAGTATAAAGTATTACTATGATGTGCCAAGTTTTGACCATGGTTTATGAGATGCTTTCTATCCATTTTTTACAGGAAGGACCTAAGTTAGTGGTAGGTTCAAGACAATAAAAACTAAGATTTGGGGCACAACTAAGGAAACACACCAAGCACTTGAACAACACAAATGTGCACAAGCTTCTTCTCTATCTGCCCAGAAAATATTTCTTGATGCAACTTCAGTTAACGTGTCCAACTAGTGAAATATCACTCAGAGAAATTAAAAGCACCCTCCCTAAGTAATTATACCTTTCATTCATCAGTGACATGCAGTTGTTAGGATTCATAAGAGCAGATCATGAAGCTGCCTTTTCCACAGTCTACCATCTGGAAGCTTGTAATATCACACACCTCCATTCCTTTGGGTTAGGAGACCCAATAACACTTTACTGCCACCTGTTATTTTGGGACTCCTCATGACTCTTTCATGATCCTGCCAGAGAGCCACTCTGCTGTTATTGTTTATTATGGGGAATGGAGCAGCAAGCTCTGACATCGCTGTGTGTGTAGCTGCACGTCCTGTGATATCTGAGACACCTCCTCCTTCCAGAGGCTCTCGTCAGAGGAATGCAGGAGCTTATAAATAGGCTGTGCAACAGTAACATGAAATACAATCCTTTGCAGTAAATTATGTGTGAACTTGATCATACCGCTTTCACTCATCCATAATTATTTAAAGTAGCAAGGAGGTTGCTGTGAAGGCCCCTTTGTCCAACTCTAGAACATTAAAAATACAACACTGCAATTGTACTACAGTAATGCCTACTGTTATTTAATATTGTTTGTGTTTAAAACCCCCATACTTAAAACCAGATATGACGATTTTCTCAAACCCCTCGTTGAGTAAATGAAGTACTCCTCAAAATTATGATTAAATTTATTCTGGTTAAAACAAATAAACAAACAAAAAAGCCAACCAAACAAACAAAAAACCAAACTAAAAAAAAGCCCACTCAAATATATGCAATAAAGTATCTTGACTGCACCAAAATAGGTAAAAGTGCAAGGAGGGTTTAGTAGTTCTTATGAATCTCTTGACAGAAACACTGTTGCCATAACAACAGCATATTAGAAGGATGGGGGGAAGTGCCAGAAACACAACTTTAATAACTAACAAGATCTAGTTTCAGATCTTCTCTATTAGATGCTACAGCTCATTTACCATAGCTAAATAAGCACAGACTGCAGGCAGTAAGTTTCAAACCAGGAAGAATCTATTTTGCTTTGCTACTTCTCACCTTTGATATCTAAATACTTCAGAAAACATTACCCTTGTGAGGAAAGCGGCTTTATCACTGCCATTTGGCATTAGGATAAGTCAGAGAATTCATCAACCTGCCTCAAGTCATATTAGAAACCTTCCACAAAAGCAGGACTGTATGCCAGACTGAGGTACCCATGTGTGACCTTACCTCCTGGATCTCTCTTCCCACCAGTGCTGAGCAGATGCTCAGCCCCCTCCCTACAATTCAGAAAAAGGTCAGACATGGATATTTTGGTAACAGAGAAGGCTCTGTTCAGAATAACTGGTGTAGTGAGCGTTAGGGGATTCCCTCCTCTGTTTGTTCCAATTACAAAACAGCCTCCCCAGGTTCTAGTAAAACAAGCATAGCTTTCTTCATTTGCACAAGCTGTACTTATGCAGAAGAAAATGCCTGGAATGGGATCTCTCTTTGAAGGGACAATTGTCTCCAGAACTATTTGCAAACCATAAATTTATCATCTGCATGACAGTGCCTGGAAAAATGATTCCTCAGGACAAAGGCTGTTGAGCTACTAGTTTTTCTTTTCTTTCTTCCTCTCCCTTTTTGGTTTTCCTCTGGGGGGCTGAGTTACTGTAGTTCTTTATTTCCCTGGAGTTACTAAATGCTATTATTATTCCTCGGACACCTCTGACTCAAAGCCCTATAACTTGTTTCCTAGCAGGTTTCAGCCTTGCCTATCTGACATAGGACTAATTCTTATAAAGAGACTCTATAACTGGTTTAAAGAGTTTTACATGTTGCATGGAAGGCTGATTTTTAGCCATGACCCATGGTACTTTATCAGTCTTCTTCCCTCAAATATATTGAGGATGTCACAAGGATTTTAGCAAACTATTCCCTAGGCCTCTGTTGAATATTCTTCACGGCCACAGAAGCTCTGCTTTCAGCCTATCTGTTGTGTGGTCATGGAGAGTGTTTAAGTCAACTCCATCATGCATTTCTGTTGGTAAAAGAGCCAGATAACAGGACACTGGCAGGTAACAAAATCCATGGTTAATAATGCTTTTTATCTATAACACTGCTAGGCTGCTGCTTTAGAGATGCCATCAGAGAGAAGCATTAGTCAGTGACATGGAACGTCTGCTCACATTCCTCGTTACCATCAGAGCCATGGGCAGCAGAGTTCAAATCCTTGCTCCTCCTTGGGAGGTTTGACCCCCTGTCTCCCATCTCTTTGCAAAAGTGCCACTCTGCAAGGCCTCGCAGGTGGAGAGAGAAACCACAGGAGGTTTGCTAAGAAGATTTAGGTTGTGGCCCCTCACTCCAAAAAGATATCCTTTCCTTCCCTGGAATACCAGTTGGGGTTTCTTAAGAACAAATGCCCAGACCTCTTCACTCACAGAAAGTCAGTACAGCCATGCCAAAATTGGAGTACAAAGGTTCATTTACAGGAACAGACCATTCCATGAGTCTTCCTCTCTGCACAGCAGGCAGGGGGAATGGTACAAAACACCACAGTCCTTCACTGTGTTCAGCTCACCGTGCTCACGATCTCCATTACTGCAATGAAAGCCCCATACTACAGTGTGAAGATAATGGGCAAATACTGTGTTCTGGACTGGTATAAGCTTTCAGATCATAGCCTTGAGTTCAGATAACAGGAGCAAATACTTTGCCTCTCAGGAAAAAAAAACAAAGAAAGAAAAAAAAGATAAAGACCTGACTTGAAAGAAATTCTACCAAAGAGAAAACAATTGCTGAATGCTTTCTTCTGTAAATAGCAGCAAGTCATTAGCTTCTTAATTTCCCATGTCACTTATTTAGTGAATCTGATCACTCTCCATTGTGCTCCAGCATTATTTTACTACTTACATTTTCTCAAAATAGAAGAGTGCTAAATCCTCTTTTTCCTTTGGTGAGAGATGAAATGAGCATCTCTAAGGCTAGGTATAACCATCCAATCTCTTTGAAAATCTGAGTGATCCCAATGTCTTTCAAATTTTTTTGTGTTCACTGAGACTCACTCAAGGTCACAGAACAATGTATTGCCACAGCCAGAATGGCTTCCCTTTTCTAGACCCCTAAAGACTTTGACGTACCAGCCTCAATATTTTTCTTAGCTACATCTAATAGTATTTCTTTTGGCTTTTTATTTTTTCTCCATGTAAAATTTATCCCAGTGTAGTTTTCTTAGCTATTGCTACTCCCAATGAACTTATGTAATTTGCTGGGGTTTTTTTTATTAATGATAACAAATACCACTA
Source organism: Sclerurus mexicanus (assembly GCA_013396755.1). Taxonomy (NCBI): domain Eukaryota; kingdom Metazoa; phylum Chordata; class Aves; order Passeriformes; family Furnariidae; genus Sclerurus; species Sclerurus mexicanus. The sequence goes on from VWZF01002603.1 coordinate 54,123, forward strand.
AAGGTCTGTGGCAGGGCAGGTGTAAAGCCAGAGCCTAAGTTGTTGTTTGTTGTTTTTTTTTTGTCTAGATGTCCAATTCATTAAGCTAATTGAGAACTAAGGTGCTTCCTCAAAATTACACACACTCTGGGATTCTATGGAAAAGGGAACAACCTAAATATTGCTTCAGTATCTTAATTTATATATATTTGCCAATGTGCTAAAGTAAATAAGTTGCACTGGGAAGACAGACATTTGTGCAATGAAAAGGCCTCTTTCAAATCCCTTTCAGCAGGAACCCAAGCCCCAAGGACAGCAAATTGTTTATCCCTTCTCCCTGTTTCTTATGCAGCATTATCCTGGAAGAACACTCATATATTGGTCAGTAACATCGCTCCTGGAGCTCAGGCACAGCATGTTCCCACTGCAGAGAACACCCTTCTCCTGACCCTGATGAATGATTACAGAGCAGCTCTGATTCAGCACTGATTTTCCTGCACTGCATCATTAAGCTGGAACACAATAAAACTGACTCTGCCGTCGTCCACAGCTCTCAGCATCCTCCAAACCCCATGAAAACTACTTTTCTCCTTTCTCTATTAAAAACCAGCTCTGCAGCTCGTAACAGTAGCACATTGAGTGCTTTATTCTCCTCAGCAGATTCACCTTTACATAGTAACTTGATCTATCCCCAGACAGGGAAAGCCTTGGTCTTAAATATGCAATCTTACAAGCTGTATGCTTTTCCAGAGCAATTACTAACTTTGTTTCAAGCAGCAACGACTGAAGTTCCCATCTGAAGCCCATCACGCTCCAGAACCATTAAGTCACACATGCTAATTATGGTTTTGTACCCTCACTACCATGAATCAACCTAAAACAGTAGCTTCCTGAAAAATACTCTACAATTATGTAATACGCAGTGTATAAGGGAGGTTAAACATCCTTTATAACACAGAAACAGTGAGCAATTACTACGCTCTTCCAGAGTCTTCTCAAGGGCAGCCCGTCAGCAGTAGGATGCCTATTAAAGGAACACATGGGTCCTAAACTTCTCTACACAGACTCTCCAAATTTACCTCCACAGCCCCACTTTTTAATATAAATTCCACTGGAAGATTTCATAACAGTTTTTACATAGATCATAGAAGGGTGCCAACAGACTAAATTATCTCACAGTCATCACACCTCCCTCATTTACACCTACTCCGAGCTGGGAGAACTTCAAGACTTGCGTATTGGGGCTTATTGTAAATGTCAGTCACCAAACTGCTCAGCTCTGTTCCCAGTGCAATGCAAGCCTTGCAAAAATCAATGGTCTCTCGTTTCCCCTGTGTCCTCAAATTGCAATAAACTAACTGCAACAGGCATTAAGGAAACACACAAGGTCACAGAAAACCAACAGGACGGTTCAAAACTATTGCTGCATCATTGGCAACGTTTGAAAGCAGCATTAGCATGAAGCACACAGTAATTAGAAGCATCCTTTCCTTATCCTGCCAAGAGGCTCACTGCCTCCAGTGGGATGAGAGAAAGCATGATATCTCCATTTCATAACCACAGGGAGCAGGGACCAAGAAATACGTGCCATAAGGAGGGTAGAACTTCTAAAGATTTGTAGATCTGGTACCAAGAACCAAAGTTTCTCCTGGAATTCCAGCTCATGGAGTCCAATTCTTCACTCAGACTCCCAGCTCTCATTTTATCTATAGAATAAGAGTCTTTAAAAGGGGAAACTCAAAGCTCAGTAAACATAGAAAGTAAAGTATGGTCACAGCGTTTAATAATGTTTTCAGTCTTTTTGTTTAACCTGCATCAGATTACAACAAAGGAGGTGTGTAACACAACAGTAGGAAAGTGCAAGTGTTATTGCAGCTTTGTATACAGAAATATTTATCTGGTCACTTTGATATTTTCTTTAACAGAAGGAGAAGAAAGAACAGACTTAAACCTCAACAAGAAAAAACCGAAATGATCAATTGTTTATAAAGATCCAGAGACAGGATTCAGGAAAGCAAAATAAAGAGATACAATATTGTGTAGGTAAAACTAACAAACCCCATAAATAAGGGACTCTTCAGGTACATTTACATGTCTAAACCAAACAGACATCAGTTCATAAATACAGATCACCTTCCAGCACCTACAAAATTAACAAAACAGGAGCTGAATATCTGATCAAATAGCTGCAAGACCAAAAAAACCAACCAAACAAAGAAAACAAACAGACAACCAGCAAAAATTTCCATAGAATGGGTGGGAATTTTAAGATTCCCTTGACAAATAAGTTAGCAACTGGATTATGAGCAGGATTCTTGCCATGCAAACCCTCAATGGCTGCAGGGGCACAGCAGAAGGTACTAAATGCCTCTTCTTCAGCATATGTAGCAACTTCAGGTGGTGTGCCCATTTTCCATTAACTTAGAGAACTTTTATGGAGGATTTCTTATCATAAGTGCTGTTGACCTGATCTTTTTGTACTTGTAAAAAAAAAACCCACCCCAAAATATTCATGCTATTTTACAGCTGGATAAATGAAAGCACAACAGGGAACTCAGGTCTAGAGTTGAGAATAAGATACAGATTTCCCTGTCCCGCGTGCCTTGGTCCTGCTTTCTTCCTCAGCAGGGACCAGAGCAGGACTGACAAGGCACCACACTTGCTCCCTCTCATAACCATGAAAGCTTAGGTAGATGAAAGCAGCCCAATTCAGGCAGCGCTGACTTTGTGCGGGCACGGCCCCAGGGACCTCCGAGGCACTTCTGCATCACGGATTTGAGATGTGAGCTTGACTTCACGAGACGTAAGCTGTCCAACATAGCTCTGCACACACAGAGCAAAGGCGGTGGTTTCCATGGCGATGCTCATCTTAAAAGAGCTTTCAATTCATCCACCCTGCTCCTCTCTGCCCTGTATCCCAGGCATGCATCTCTCCCGGAGCATCTCAGCATGCTCACAAAAGGAGCACTTCAACATCCCTTCTTTCTGCTCGCAGGATTCCCATGGGTGCCTGGGAGGGCAGAGAAGCCCTTGGGGACATGCCTGGAATTTTCAGACATAACGATGAAAGCTCCGGTGGGATTGAGAGGATGGGGATATTCTAACTGTGAGCAGTTCCAACTTCACATTCCATATTACAATGCAAAAACACAATGGATTTAATATCCAGGCTAAGGCCCCGCTGATCCAGCAAAACTCAAAGCAAGATACAGTGAGTGCTTTGACAATCTAAAAGCACATCTCCGTGTGCCATTCATTCACTCCTATTAGAATCCATATTGGCATTCCTCTTAGTAGGGAGTTCCAGCCATTCAAAAGGTAAGTAGAAAAACCCTCCAGTGTCACTTTTTATGCAAAGTATCTGAAGCTGTTGTACACAGTGCATGTTTTTACATGCAGAGCTGTGTGGACAGGCAGAAGAGGACAGAGTTCTGCTCTGGGGTCTAACACGCACCGTGTAGTGCCTGTCATGACACCTTCTGCAGGGTACTGATATGCTGTCATTGTTGTTTCTAAAACCAAGATATGTAGGGATGAAAAAAGAGTTGATCCACCCCTCCTTCGCAAAATACACAAAAGCCTAGAGAAGAAAGTTATGCTGAATGTTATAAAGCTGATGCCTTTCACATAGCATTCTGCCAAGTTAGTATTTGTACGAAACAATGTACACTTTCCCATATGGAGCATGCATACCCCAGATAGGAATTAATGTCTTATTCATGGTACCCAAAGCTATCATAGGTCAAGTATATTTCTTAACTTGTCTTCATTTTGCTGCTACTGAGTTGCAGGCAAGTGACATTTATGTCTGAGCCCCCTTTCCTTCTCTGGCTCTCTTACCTCTAGTCCCTCACTTATCTTCTACTAGAAATACATTGTGGTTTGTTCCCTCCTCCACTCTCAACTCTCTTGCCTTTTATTTCTAGTTATGTGAAGAATAACTGGAACCTTTCTCCAATACCTGTATTTTCATGGGAAGCAAAGGGCTTGGATGTGCAGGTGGCAGACTGTGAACTGAAAATGCAATAATACTCCATCTCAGCCTGTTTCAGTGACTGATTACACAGCACGAGGCAGTATCACACAGCATCCAGATATGAGTTTGATCAGCAGCACTGTAGAGAGGCATCTGCCACTGCCACCACTTGCTGCACTCACAACAAAATGGTGAAGCCCAGCAAAGCTCACGCATCTTGCAGAAACCCCCCTGGAGAGAGCACAGCCATGTTCATAGCGAATTCACTTTCAACTCTGAATTTCCAGCCTTGCAGAGCTGAGCTCTGAATACTGATGCTGTAGCGAGTGAGAAAGAAGGGGAACGAACTGTACTATGCACGTAAACACATGGTAATAAATATTTTCTTGAGGCAGAAAACCCATAGTCTGACAATACGACCAACAGCAAATCACAGCTGAAAGTAAATGTTAATATATAGTTATTTTCATAGCAAATCAATCAGTTGGTTTCTTTTGTATGCTCAGCTCAGAAGCGATGACTAGCAATAAAACCTCAGCCCACCTTCCCATAGTAGAGGGCATTACAAGGCCTGCTTCAATCGGTACAGTTAAAGGTCACTGAAGACTTGCTTTATCTCAAGAACTTGCCTTCCAAAATAAAAGCAATGAGTCTCCCAAGCACAAGCTGTACCTGAGCTGGCATAAAGCTACGGTGTCAGATTTTGGTGTATAATGATCTATACTGATAGAGAATGCTGAGTCATTTCACAATTAGCTACAAAGGTGGTGTTTGGGATTGGAAAAAAGGGTATCTACTCCCAAATCAGCATATCAGACGTCAGTTTCTATACATCATTAAAACCCCACAACATAAAATCTCTCCAATTTTACTTCTTCCTACTCATCTTATGGCACTGTAGCTCCCATCCAGATTTGATCTTTCAGACAGAATAATGGCAACTATTCTGGAAAATGTCAAAAACATTTCATATCTCCTCAACTTTAGTAAGGATAATACAGTATTTGCATTCTGTGTCATAATGACCTGAGCTTAAATCTTGCAAAAGAACAACCATAAATGGTAATTTGAATGCAATAAAGATTAACCTTGTCTATAATTTGCTTTCAAGTAAAAGGAATATTTGTTCCATTAGTAAGTTTAGGAGATCTCAGTTAAGGACTGGAGGGACAAAGTGCCTGACCTATGTTCACACAAATGAAGTGAAAAGGAGCAGAAGCAGACTTGTGCTGAAGAGTGTTAAATATTTATATTTTTGACACCTCAGATCTACCTTCTTCTTCCCAAAAGTTTTGCTGTCCACCTGAAAACTGAAATGAAAAATGGACCAAAACCAGTTTCCATAAATAATTCTATCTATCCTTATTACTACATTTTGAGATGTAAGATTCCTCTGAAGGTACTTACCCAGAGAAATTAAATGGTTTTATTCAACAGGAAGAAGTTTTTCTGTACAACACATCTGCCACAACAAAAAAAACTACAATCCCTGAACTCTCTCTCCCACTCACAAACAGGTTTCCTGGCAAAAAAAAACAACCCTGGCTGAGTATCACAAGCTCTCATACCCAGGCAGCCTTCAAGTAGTTTGCAGAAAAAGGCTGATTTTGGCACTGCAGAACACAGTCCCTGTCAGGGAGCATCAGCTTTATAGGACAGGAATGGACAGAGATGATGCCCCTCATTACAAAACTTGTCACAGCATGACATGAAGACTACAGAGAACAGAGCAATATCTGTAAATGTTATGTTCAGGAGAGACTCAAACACTGTTATTTACTCCCAATTTCTGCTCTGTATCATAAAAGAGAGCCACTTACATGCGGTTTCAGCACAAAAAACTATTTGCAAGATGAGAGCCCTGCATAAGGTGGGATATAAATTAGAGGGGAGAAATAGCAGTAAGAGCAGCACTAATAAGCTGTGTAGGTTCAATAACAGGACATTGTGTTATCCTGCTAATTCTACACTTGAGAACTGCTCTATCAATGCCCAGCACAGACCTTTACATACTCTCCTAAGTCAATTTTCAGTCCGAGAACTCGCATTTTCAGAAATTAACTTTACATTTTGCAGTATCTTGAATAACAAATTTACAGCGCCCTTAATCACCTCCACGTTACAAATTCACATTGCATTTTGCTAAACTAAGTTACATTGAGTTGGATGACTCTGGCACAAGAGCTCCCAAGGTTATACTAGAAGAAGCTTTTTATATAGGTCAGATTCTCCTGTGATAAAAGTTTGACACAGTTCATAGAGAAGGTCAGGACACAAAGTGAATCCATTTTATTAGTAATGGACAAAGGTCAAACATTTTTCATGCTAGAACTGAAAGTAACTTTGGGTGCTAAACAAAATTTGTTGCCTCTTGTTTTTTCTTTACTAGCTTAGGTCTGAGATAGTGTTTTATACAGAGAGGGGGGAAACTGCACTCCCTTCAGTTAAAATTGACTTTCCCTTTTCAAATATTGCCATAATTGCTAATGATGATTGCGCACATATCAGCATGTTTTCCTAAGAATGTTTTTTGTGCAAAGAGATAAGCTAGGCTCCCTACCTCATGCACTCATCTCCACTTCAGCTCCATTATGAAAGCAAACACATTTTTCAAAGCAGCTGACAAAAAGAGAAAAAAAATTCTTGGGCCCCATTCCCTGGCAGCCACACTTGATAGATCACAAAATTATCTAAGCTTCATCTAGTCTGTTTGCTTTACGGAAAATAGTTTATTTTTATATTAGAGAAGAAAAAAAATAAAATTAAAAAGTCTTATTTAATAAGTGCAATCTAGAACTAGATTATTGACCGTGGGCAAAGAGGAAAAGAGCACGATGTTTCTGTGCTTAGACTAGGCACGGAACTGTTCAAATCATTGTGACTGCTAACATTCAATTTCATGTCAGGTTACGGGGCAAAAGGGACTTTGGTACAGAAAACAAATATCCTCTTAAAACAGCTATTCTCTGCATCTATTCCCTACTGGAATTGCAAATTCTGATTATGGCAACGTCTTCCAGATCTAAGCGAGGGCAAACGAGTAAGGCTAAAAAAAAAAAATCTGATAAAAACAAATAACTGTGGTGGGGGGAGGGAGCAGAAGAAAACACCACAAAACACTGGTAAGGAGGGAAAATATCCAGAGGACAAATTTCAGAAAGCTCCAGTAGTTTGAAAGAATCTCCTGTGCAATATTATAGATATGTGCAACCACTTTTAACCTAAACATTTCTTTTCACACCAATTCTTCACTCGTAAACAAAGATATAAAAATATAAGCAGTCATTGGAAAGGGCACTTACAAATACAGGCCTGTGAGTAGAAATACAGCCAGTGATTTAAAACACTTTCTGAGTCAAATCAGAGGAAGAAAGGGGTGTTTCTTCCAAGCCCAAAGGAGCCCACCAATCTCATGGGGCACCAGGCTGACCATGACAACCACGTAGTACAATATCTGCTGTCACTGACAGGCATCTTTTATTCTAGAATTCAAATTCATCTTCCACTTGGGAAGTGATGGCTATGTGATCTGCTGAAGTCAGAAGAAAATAAAAAGGACGTGAACTAAACCAAAAGTCAGGGTCAAGTTTTGACCTCCACTGGAAAGTGTTTGCTTCTCTGCTCGTCCTTGAGCTCTCACTGACTTACTGGCAAATACTGACTTACCAAGACACTGCCTTTATTTGCAGCCTTCAAAACAGCACACAAGGGACTGACCCAGAAGTTCTCAGGGCCATTTACACCTTCCCCGAAATTTCTCCCGCAAATAAGACTGTGTTCTTTGTGAGGCCTCTGCCTCATGTCTTTTCCTCTGGAGCAACCAGAATGGATTGGCTGTGACATTCAGCTTTGAAATGCTGTCACTCACCAGGTCTCTGTCAACACAAGGTCACGTCCTAGCAGCTCTCATATTCTCTCCTTTGTTTTCTTTTAATAGCAAAGACAGACACCAGCTAACACTTGCCATGACACCCACTTACCTGGAGATACCCATTCCCTCAAACTACTGCCAAGGGGACCCATTTGACCAGATTCCTAGGAAAGATGCTAAAAACCAGGGGGTTACATCTTGGAAAATGAGAACAGCAGGTTGTATTTCTGATGAGAAGAGCTAAGGATGTGTTTTCTCTTGGAGGCTTACATGAAGCACAGCAGTGATAAAGAAACACTTTTGTACTTGACCTCGAATAACTTTCAAAATAAGATTGTGAAATGAAATTTAAAACATTGCAGTCTACAAACAAGAATGAATTCAGCTGCCCAAGAAACACTTGGATGATGCACGAATACAAACCATATATTTCACTCTGATTTCTAAGAGCAATACTCAAGTTTCCAACAATTTTAAGACATGAGACTTGGCAGAAAATGCTGTTTACCAAGTCTTCAAAATGCAACATGATGCTGGCTGAATAGAGAAATCCATTTGTTTCGCTCCTCAAAAGAAGATTGGATTGTAGTATTTTTTATTCAATCAAGCACCCACTGCTGTAAAAGTCTGCACCTCTGCTCCACGTAAGCTTGGTAAAGATGAGAAATAAATAGATAGACCCAAAATTGCCTTGAATTTCAAGCTTCCTTAAGGAACTCTGCTTCACTAAGTGTTTTTCGAGAGGAGACAGCCTGTGGTTTTTTTCTACATCTCAGCACAATGGAGCAAGGTGGTACGGAAAGAGTGCATTGGCCAACTAATTAACTTTCTCCAACTTTCAATGATGCATCAACTCCCTCAGCAAGAAAACATTGCTGGGTCCTCATTCTCATACTCATTTCTTCTCAGTATTATAAATCATGTCACTTGATTGGAGTAGGCTGAGAATAAGAAAGTGATTTTGAGCATTGGGATTAACCTGGCAGCCCGAGTGGGAAAGTAGAGAAGGAAGGGGAGGAAATCCACTCCATGGTATTTCAATAGCTAGAGGCTGGCACAGCATTCTGTACTTCACTGCTTTTTACTTTGCAGAAGAAAAGCCATCTGTCATTTTGCTTGATAGCCTAATTCTCTCCTAATTCAATCCTGTTGAATTCTGCATTAAAATTCCACCAAAGATATTTTTGGTGTTGCAACTGGGGAGAGAGGGGATGGGTTTGTTTTGACATCGGAAGAATAGACATACAACTTTTTTTTTTAAGCTACCATCACAGCAACATGAGTAGATAAGTATATTTTCTGCCTTAGACTGCATTATTCTACAGTTTTCTTAGTAAGGTGCTCAGATTTCTTAGTACCTCTCTTCTGAGATGTTGAAAATACAGCTCTTTGGTCTATTATGGCCCATAAAGATTATTTTTTTTATGCAGTCACCAAAGAAACTTTTAAACTATGCCCTCCCTCAGCGGTACTGTCTGATCTTTGCTATCCCCATGGCAGTATTCCACAGGAATTCCCCAAGGGATTTAGGGTCTCTCCTGCACAGAATGACTGAGAAGAGGCTCTAGGCATCCAGTGGGAACGTTTGGGGTCAGGTCTGGGAAGGTCAAGCACTAGAAGGTTAGCTGGCTCATCCCAGCAGCTGCTCTGCAAAGGCCACACATCATCCTTAGCTGAAGGCACTTTAAATGTCTCAGAATAGACCACTCTCTCTTCAAAAAAACAAAGCAAAAAGAGACCTAACCTACGCCACCTCACATAAAGCCAAACAGAAGCACCCAAACAAACACTCCCTGGCACAAGACACGCAGGCACCAGGTGATACAGCTGACACTGGAGATCCCAAGGCTGGAAACAACTCACCGGTGGGCAGATCAAAATAAATATAAAGCCAAAAACTGAGTAAAAATGGGTATTACCCATTTCAGGGATAATAAACAAATTAAATACACACCACATATATAGTTAACTTAGACAAAGCGTAGCCATGCAAGACAGTCAAGAAAAAACAAGGTATGAACATTTGTTGGAAAATGTTTGTTTTTTTTTAAAATACACTATAATTCCTCCCAGGGGTGATGATTTGAGGCAGTCACAACCCACTGAGAGCCCTTCACCCTAACCTGGGCCAGCCTTAGGACCCAGAGAGCCTACGGAAGGCCAAGCATCACAGCAGAGAAGAGGGAGGCACTAGGAAGCCTCAGTGAGCTCATTAAATCACACCACCAACAGTGTTTGTGTGCTTTGATATTGTTTTGAGGAGAGGCACCACAGCAGCCGTCTATACATTATGCATTTAAAAGCTTCATTCCTCAACCGGCACGCAGCAGTCCTGAAAAAAAAAATCCATTTGGGAAAAAAAACTTTAGAAATCAGAGTGGGGGAAAAAAAAAAGCTGAAAGGAAGCTTTGAAAATAAGTTTTTCTGGATGAAAATGACACCAACAGTAAGACGTGATGAATGAAAGGACATAAGGTCAAGCGCTCAAGGAAACCTGCAGCCATTTCTCTCAGCCTAAGAGTTCACGAGACAGGAAATCTGCTCAGACTGTAAACAAGCTGTCAAGTGCAAGGTTTTTTCATCCTTTTAGAGAGAAAATTAAAAAAGGGCATCATGCTTTGAGCTAATGGGTAGCTATCTTCAGAAAAAAAGGGGTTAACAGGTAAATGATTATTACAATAAATATCTCTTAAATGCTATATTGCCCTTTCACGGTTTTATCCATGCCAATAAGCTGCTCTTATAGGCTCAAGCAAGTTTTATACCCATTTTCTGCTGAGGAACTTTGACAACTAGTAGTTTTATCACTTTGCAGCCCACATAGTCATTTTATGGCTGTTATTACTTTATAAATTGACCATTGCTAGAGCATGAACATTTTAGCATCCTCTTTATAGAAAATGGTTTAATATCTGTAAGCAAAAGCTTCAAGTCAAATTCCAATATAAAACACTCATCTAATTGTCATGGTGCCCTCTCAACTTTATTAATTCCTTGGTGCATTTCTAAGCAATTTTATGTTGTGACTTGATTATTTGATAACAATGTGTCCCAATATCTTCATTCCTCCAAACTAAGAGTAATAATTGCTTTCATTCAGTACAGTATCTCTCTCTATTTACTCACAACCACATTGAAATAGGTACATTGGCTAAAAATAGTCAAAAAAACTTTACATTTGTAAACACAATGAAGTGAGCAGCGAGAAGACTACTTGTCTAGGATGGCATACATGTTAAAAAATTGTTACTACATGAACAACCAGGCACTGAAAGATCCCACAATAAAAATAAGGCTCATTTTAGCACATTTGAAGAACAGATACAGGTCCCATATGGCCCTTCTCTATAGGGTAATACCCAGTGTGAATCCACTAGACTTCACTGCACTCTACAAGTCTTGGAAACTGATGGACATTCTACTTCCTACTTCTCAGAAGAGCGGCAATTTGGGAAAGTTGGGTAACAAAAATGAGAACCAACACATCTCTCTGGACATATTTGTTTTTTCTCTAAACACAGTGTTCTTCCACTCACAGAAGCAGCTGTGATTTAGCTTAATCTTAGGAAATTTATAAATTGCCTGCATGAAATGAAATGACAATGCTGCTCCGTCAATTAGATCCCATTTGCCTGAGCACACCGATGGGAACAAATGGCCAGATGTTTACATGAGCCCCATCTGGTTTGGATTCACCAGCCAAAGAGAACTAATGCAGGTAGAATAGTATTTCCTTTCATTAACTATAAAGAGCATTATTCATCCCAAATACCTGCCTAATATTTCCCTCAATGTATTTTCTTCATCTTGCTAAAATCATCTTATATTAGCTTGACATCACACGGCTTGTCGTCACCACAGTTTTTACCATAGCAACCCATTATCCTCCATAGTCACACGAACCAAAGCTCAACGTGGCACTGTCCCTATGCATATGAAGTTTTAATTTAGGTCAGTATTCAGTGCTGCCAGCTAACAAAGTGCAGTCTCAGGCTGCCTCTCCTATCCGGAGCACAAGGAGATGGGCACAGTGTGTACCAAGACAACTTATGTAAGGAGGTGTTTTTTTGCAGAGCCACAGGCATGTAAAAACATTAGTTATACCTCTAACTTTTGATTACGTTTTTCTCTTAACTGTTTTAATCACATTGCCATTTGTAATGGAAACACTTGTGGATGAGCCTCATAGGAATGCCAAAGACTTCCATTTACGTACAACTGGAAGAGCACAGATCCTTCTCTAGGCACCTAAACAAAAGACTGAACATAAGCCCTTAAATTACATTCCTGAAAACTCAGATGTCTTATTCTCCTCCTCAAGGGAAGCTGACAACTTTTAGCCTAGAGCTCCAACCATACTTGTATGTTGCAGTGTAAAAATTAATCTCAGTAGTATAAAACCATCCTAAATCTGTGGGAAATCCAATTCCTGCAAATATTAGGGAACCTTTTCGTTTGCCTGGCGCTTCTGCAAGGTGGTATGAGCTGTCAAATCTTTTCAAGACTGATGTGACAGGAGCCGTGGGACAATATAAGCTCAGCACCTGCAACAAACTACACAAGTGAGAAGGTATTTACTTGAGCTCAGTACTGTGAGTAGCTCATTATTTGTTTCTAGCTGGTTTGTTGCACCACTGAAAGAATACCGAGTAAAAAAGTTACTCAAAGGACAACCACAAACCAATGAACCCTGAGGCATGGAAGAGGATAAAGGGAAACATTTTAAAAAGACTAAATGGTTAATAAGTATTTGGAAATCAAAGTTATCACACAGAAACAAAAAGTTATACAGCTTAGGTTATTTGTTTCTGATTTTCAGCCCAGAAAATAAAATGAATTCTCAGAATTTCCAGAGGGTCATTTGAAAATAGAAATCAGAAGTCTCAAGTACACGATCCCTAGAGAGCAACTCACTTGATCTTCCATTTCTCATCACACCCAGGGTTAGCAAAATCTTTTACTTATCTTTCCTGTGTCCTCAAGAGGAAAGCAGAGCACTAATTTTGGGTTTTGGGCAAGTTCTCAGAAAGCAATCTCACACCAGAAAACTCTTTAAATCCCTGTTGCTAGGGAACCCTATGGGTTTTTTGTTGTTGTTTTGTTTTTAAGCTTCATTTCCTTTCCAATTTCTCCTTCTCGATCCTTTTAATCGCAGTACAATCTACAATTAGCAAAGTGGTGCAGATGAATGCTCTCCATTTACAGAATAAAACTCAAAACCTTTGCTGAGATTTCAGAACCCCTGTCATGCTGCGCCTTTACTCAGAGCACTCAGGGTGTCAAGTGAGCTTTAGCTCAATTCCAGATAGACCAGAGATGCAAAACCAGTAATGTCCAGCTCAGAGTATGTGCACTGGGCAAAAAGGAAGATGTAAAACCTGAGACACTAGAAAAAAGATGTTCTCAGCATCACCTTATCAAAATACAATGTATGGGACCAAAGTCAAGAACCCTTCTATCTACTAAGAGCTAATCGAAATGAAGAAAAGCTGCCACAAAACATCCTGCTGTTTCTCCATTGTTACATTGACCCACATGCCTTCAATAGTCTCCAGGAAACTACAGGTGGAACAGTTTGACCCATATTTTCTACTGAACCTCCTCCATGTTTCCTTTTACAGGTGACCATATGTAAAAACACACATAGGGTTAATTTTTGGGGTTTATTCTCAGCTATTTTTGATACTGACCTTAACCAGATTCTCACCCAGCATTTCTCATTAGTGATGTAGCCCTCATCTGAGATCTCAACTTGAATAGTGTCCATTTCCAGTTTTGTTTAAAATCTGTATCCAACAAATCTCAAAGGGGTTGCCAAGAAAACAAAAACATCTCCTTAAAGGCTCCTCAGAGCCTGCTGCTCATGGCACCAGGCCAGATACTGCAAGTATGGAAACTTAAGCTCAGACTTTCTAGTCCAAATATCATCCTAATTTTCTAAAAGTGACAGAAAGAATAATATAATTTATTCTTTATTACAAGGACGTTTATTACTGTGTAAACAATATGCTGCATCTTGGGAAAAAATATCCACCCTTTAGTTAGCCCATTTTTACAGAAATTACTGTGTCAGGGGAATTCTTTTTCAGAATGAGTGCTGAAAGTTCAACTCGAAAGCAGCTTTGACTAATGGTGGCACCTCTCAAAGTAGCAAGGACAAGCCCTTTGAGCTCTTTTTAAAGGCTCACACATTGCCACAAATTTAATAAGACCAGATCAAAGCACTCTTAATAAGCCATTGAATTTCAGCCCTCCTTGAAGCTCCCGAGAGCAATGTTACATCTACAGAATTGCAGCATTAAGCATTTAGACTCATCTCCACCAAACAGTAATTTGATCACACCCAAAAGATAATTTCGCATTGTGCCCATTTGTCTCAATGAAATCACAAGGAAAAAGGAAAGCACGAGATGAGAAACTTCAAGGAGGAGACACCTTCTGTGAAACAGAGAATATGATCAGTGGAAGAAACTTAAAGCAGCAACACTGAATAGGTTTTTCCCTTGGCCACAGCTAGACAGTATTAATAGCTTCAAAAATCCAAAATAAGACTAAACCTGCAGTTATGGCACGTTATCTTTCAGCTCTTCAGAAACACTACCAGCTTGTTTTGGTGCTCCTTAGGAGCATGAATCCAACCCCGTGTGTGGCCAGAGTGAATTCAGAGTGCTAAACAAGATATCAGGTGGCACTTTGGCCAAAACAATGGATGGGTTTCTCTTGACCCTCCTAACTTAAGCAGGCAGATACTCTCTGTTACTCCCTACCCCTTCTTGTTCTCCTACAGAGTGTGCTGGAACAGCCAATCTGGTAAGCTTTAGCAAGGCAGACTCTTCGTTTTTAAAAGGTACAACAGACAGAGGCTACATTGACATTTTTAAGAGTTTTTCAAATCTTAAGAATGCTGAAAAACTGTTCTTCAGATATACCAGAACTCCCATTAAAGAAGTGTCTTGAGGATAACTAGTTTCGTACCTCTGTAACAAGCATATGACTGCACACCAGAGAAATGCCCAGCATTTCCCTGGCCTTTAAGAAGTAATAATGGAATTCCAACTCATCTACTCTTAAAAGACATCAAATTGGCAATTTATAAAGCTCTATGTTTACAGACAATGAAAACTTATTCTACATGGTAATTATGCTGCAAAGTTTCAATACCTTTGTTTAGTCTGACATCTCCCAACCTAACACCCAACAACGTATGGAAAATTAGGATTCATACCTCAACTTCATGATATGATATAGAACCACCAGGAGACCACAAAAAAGCACTATCAACTGTACAACATCAGTGATGCTTCAGTGACATGTTCATCAATAAGGAGGCCAATCAAAGGGAATTAAAAGTTATTATTTTAGTGATAATTCACACTCCATTTATTTTAACTCATCTTAGGACGAGGTCTGCAGGAACACATTTACAATCTTGACTCCGCTACAGCCACTGGTAAAGGCTACTAGAGATATTAAGCTCAGGATTTAATCTCTTTAATCAACTGCTTCCTGACCACCAACGTTAGACTTCAGAGAATCATAGAATGGACTGGGTTGGGAAGAAACCTAAAAGATCATCTGGTTCCAAACCCCCTGCCATGGGCAGGGACACCTTCCACTAGACCAGGTTGCTCAGAGCTCCATCCAGCCTGGCCTTGGGCACTCCCAGCTTCTCTGGGCAACCTGTTCCAATGACTCACCACCCTCAACAATAAAGAATTTTTTCTAATATCTAATCTAAACCTGTGTAGTTTAAAGTCACTCCCCTTTGTCACTACATATCCTTATAAGAAGGCAAAAATAAAATGAAGTTCATTGAAAATATTTACTCTCCAGTTTTCTAACCCTTCTGTTTTGTTCTCAAGAAGGCACCTTTGCTTCACAATGCACGAAAATGCTCATCTCTAAAGGGACTGTAATTTTCACCAATATCTCCCCTTCATTTCTCTGAATTCAGTTTCTGAGTTTCTTTCTGTGTTTGGTACCTTTCCCCCTAATTGCAGAATGACAGGCAATACTTAATCATGGAACAGAGCATCAGATTAAATACCAGTACCAGATTTTTGTTCTTATATAGGAAAGAAGAAACACAAATCGCACTGTATTTTATCTATAGTACGTAATTTAAAATAAAGTAAGAACCAGAAAATTGCCTGGTAGAAGCACAAACTCCATTTCCTTTAGACTTTGATTTTTTTTTTCTCCAATTCCCAAAATTAGAGCAAATACAGAGAAATGTAAAGAGGACACAATCAAGTTCCAATTTTTCTAGAAGTGACAGGCAAGCTGACACTTGTGTATTGTGAGCTGAAGTAAAACTTAATAAAAATCAGAAGGGAGGTTCTATATTTGCATGAAACAAAATCCAATCCTAACAACACATCCTGTAGGAGAGATTTTTGCCCCCAATACTCCATCTTTCAGCCTGATCTCCTCACTGTGAGACCAAAATACGAGGAGACAAAAGTCAAGAACTTCCACAGTTTGCTGACACCCAAAACTATTAAGAGCTACTTTAGTCGCAGCACAAGGTTGAATTTCCCCATCTCTTTTTCTACATTTAACCAACGACAACAACCCTTAATCCTTTCTTTCCTACATGGGAAGACTTACTCCTCTGAAGATCCCGGGGATACTGAGCATCCAAAAGGTCTCCCTAACTGGAAGGAAGTTTTCAGCTGGCCAACAGTGTGGATTGTTTGGTTTTGGTTGCTGTTTTGGGAGTTTTTTTGTTTTGTTTGGTGGGGGGAGAGGCAAGAGTGGTAGCGAGTGTGTGTGTATGTGTGGGGATTGAGATAGTTTTCATATGTGTGCTTTTCCATTGTTGTTTTTTCTTTTTTTCACAACAAGCCATAGGTTACACAAATTGTTTTGTCAGCAGTAGAACCACTGAAAATTATCACCAGTATCAGCTGATAGTTCTTTTCACATAATTCTTCTTGTGTCCTACCAAAGCTTACTACATTGGCAGATCTTCCATCAGAAGTATACAGTAATTTTTAAATTATATAAACAAGAATAGGTAGATATATGGCTTCTTCTATGAACATACATGGCCTACGCATGTAAAAAACCAATCAAAACTGTCTGGGTACCTTTTCTTTGGTGTAGGGGGAGGAACCTTCACTTGGTTTGATTTTGATAACTTATTTTAAAGCCTGATCACAGATTGTGTTTCAGGAAGGGCTCATATTTGAATCATTGTAAGCAAGAATATGGTAACCTTTGTGAGGACAGAATGAGTGACTGGCATTACTCAGACCTGTTGTAGTCAGAGCAATCCTACGCAAACACAGTGTTGGTTTCCCCCGCCTCAGTTTCACAGCATCTGCTCATTCAATAAGCACGCTTTATCACACACTCATATGTTGCTGAGCAAAGATAAGCTATTATTGTAGCAAGACACTGATGACAGCATTGTCATCTATTTTCTATACTAGTAAGTCACCAATAGATAAAATATCCAAAATAGAATTTTCACCTTTTCATATTTTGTTTTCCCTAGAGGTTTATCTTAACAGCTGGAGGTTTGAGCTGCACATGGACAGATGAAATGTGTGTTCACCAATCCTGTAATAACATGGTTAAGATCACAGACAGAAATATAAAACCTGGCTTTTCTGTGGATTTTTATTCAATGGTTTGTGAGCCCTTAAAAAGGTTCTGTCCAAGTCCAGGTGTCAACAATAAGAAGATCTAGCAGTTTTACACAAGACAAATCTGCACTACCAGGAATGCCTGCTATGTTACTACATGAAATCAGTGATCAAATCATTCTTTCTTTCCACAGCTTGTGGGAACCAACTTGCACAGAGACCAGGCACAAGTCTTAGCTGAACACCCAGTGCAGAGCTCTGGAAACATTCAGCTACAAGTTTCTGTTCACACCCCTGTAAATTGAGTTACATACTGAAACTATCCATATGCCAGCCTATAGTTTTCCACTTGGATTAAGACAATGATTTTGTATTCCATCAAAAAGACGATGTATTCAACAATCCCTCCCTTTAGGAGTTAGATGTTTGACCAGAACTTCATTAAAAAGAATCATCCTTCAGGAGCACTGGGAAAAGAGGGTGCAGGACCATCTGAACAGAATTAGCCCCTTTCTGTGCCATTTGCTTTGCCACTCGTACTAGAAACAAGTTGGTGCCGCAGAGCTAAGAGCACAAAACTGCAACCATCTCCCCAACAACAAACATGTTACCTTTTTTTACAAAATAGCACTTCGAGGCAGCCTGCAAAGCAAGGCACAGAAAGTAGGAGCCCTGAAAGAAACAATTTTGTGCCTGAATTGTAGATGCCATAGGAAAGCTCCACTCAGAAAAGATGCTCTGTTACCTATTACAGGAGGGATGTTTTCTGTCCTAGAATGGTGGTAAGGAAATGGAGCAGGGGTCTGCTCCTAAATGAGGGAAATTGCTCTGTCAGAGTTTGCATGAACCTGTCAGCTGTGACCTTCTTTTAAAGCAGTAGTATCTCCCACCCCCACACTCCTCCTTAGCACTCAAAAGTGCTAGTAAGAGGGTGCAGACTATAGCAGAACTAATCTCTACATTTTTAAGAGCTTGTAAGAACCTGATCTCCCAGCAACCAGCCAGGGTCAAGGTGCACAAATCCTAGAAGAGATCTGGTTGTATTTAATTTTGCTCTGGAAACTACTCTCTGCTTTTTACAGAGTATGGACAATTTCATGAAAATCTTCTAGACTTTACTGATCATATTGGATCAAGCTGCTGCTGCAGACAGCATTAAATAACACGGGATCAGGAATCTGTAATATCAACGAAATAAAGTGACAGGAAAAACAATGCTAAATAGCTTAACATCAGACACAACTACACTTCAAAGCAGGGCAGCTGGGCAAGACTCAGTATAGATTTAATGCCAAACTTCTATATTCTCCCACAGAGATTTGCACAGGATTTTTTTTTTCCCCCCAGTGGTAAGGACCAGTAGTGTCACTTCAATTACTCAGAAGACATTGTATGTCTTTTTGGCTGTAAATGAGACACTTGAGCTGAAACCAGGCTCATCTTAGATCCTGTTGCTGGAATAATCCCCCCATCTTCTCATTAATGAAAGTGTAATACAGTGTAGTCTCTAGACTTATCACTTCTAAAAATAAAGGAAGGTTGCCATAAGATAGTTCTCCCCTCTGTTTCTACTGACTGGGTTTTAACTGATGGCAAGCATATTATTGATCCTCAGCCTCCCTTTCCCTGCCTATAGCTAACCTCCAGTCAAATGCCATTCAGAAGAGATCTCACTCACATCCTCAGTGCCAGGTCTAGTTCTCCAAGACACGGATGTACTGGAGGGAGGCCAGTGCATTGCTACAAATATGAGGGGCCTGGAGCATCAGACACATAGGGAAAGGCTGGGGAAAGCTGGAAATGTTCAGCTTGGAGAAAAGAAGGCTCAGGGGGATCAGTGTGCACATTAAAACAAAGCAGGAGGGCAGACAGCATTGTTGGCAAGGAGGGAGCCAGACACTTCTCAGGGGTGCCCAGTGACTGGACAAGATGGCCATAAACTGAAGTACAGGAAATTCTGTATGAAACAAGAAACTAAAAAAGCTTTCAGGGTGACAGAAGACTGGAACAGGTTGCCCAGTTGGAGCTGCGGAATCTCCATCCTTGAAGACTGACAATACCCAACTGGACAAAGACATGAAAAACCTCTAATTGACTTTGTTTCAAGGGAGGGCGTTGGACTAGATGATCTCCAGAGCTGTTTTCCAAGATCAGCCATTCTGTAATTCCTGTTGTAATCAGTGGGGAGTTAGAACTCCCATGCTCTAAGCTACCTTCTCCTCCAACATCAGGAGCCTTAGCTCCCAGGTTGAATCACTGTGCCTTTTTCCATTTTTTCCTTTAATAGCACAGAGGCAAACTACCTTCTTTCAAGTCCATTCTGCACTCACGCTTTACACAGTCAGATTTTCTTAATTAATGTTGCAGGTCTATGATTTTGAGATTTATTTTTTATTCCAGAATAATAACTGATTCTTTGTAATATCATGTTTCCAAGAAACAGAGCAGCACCACAGTACAGCATGGACTCACAAGCAGATTAAGAATAGATTTCTGTAAATTGAGTTGCTTAATGCTCTATGTGTAATACCTTACATAAAATAGCAGACAAGGTAATATATGTCTTTGGAAGCACCTTGCCCACAGCAGTAATTTTTACCTTTTAATCCAGCAACTATCCAGAGATTACTGAGTGGGAACAACCAGCTCTTCCAGAACTTTAAAGAAAGAAGTTGGACTAATTATGTTTTCCTTGCCACTGTCTTTTTCACATGGCCCTAACTTTTATTTATCTTCTCTCATTTATTCCCCTTCTGCAAAGAGGTAACAGAAAAAATACTTTGTTTTTAGATGTTAGAAAATTTCTGTAGACTAAGAATAGTTACTGATCGTTCTTATGCCCTAAATATATATCCAAGTTAGCATCTCACCTGGGCTACCAAACAAGATGCTTGAATACTCTTTAAAAAAAAAAATAATCCAAAAGACAAACCCATAAAATATAAAAGCAAAGGGAGGGGTAATAGAAGAGATTTCTGGAAATTACAGTTCCTTCCCTGGCTGCTAATTCCAGGGAGAGCTGGCTCCCCGCAGACAGGTCCTGCAAGCTGATTCCTGCTCACTTGCATCTAACATCTGCTACTTATTTGCAACTGCATCTGTTCATTCTAGCTCACTGGGAAAGGTCTCTTTTTCCAGCATTGAAGCAATGCAAGGCAGAGTTATTATGCCTGAATTAAGGCTCTGATGCACTTAGCTAAGATACCTACGTAAACTGCGGAGAGAACAGAAATAATGTTTTCTATGACATCTGCGAGCTGCCCTCATCAGCCAGCTCACGATAAGCACTCATCACAAACAAGTTTACCTTCCTCCTGCAAACATTTACCCATTCTGTGTTTCTGCTCTACTGCCTTGCTGATGGAAAACCAGCAGCTCTAAGCAAGTTGTTGCTCACCAGCTTGCAGGAATATACGTGGAAGTCTTCAACTCATTTACGTTCTGATGTTGCATAATCTCCACATGCACCAAAGCTGAAACTCCACTCGAGTTTTAGACACATCTTTACAAGCGAGCAGATTTTTGAAGAGCTGTTCATTGTTGCACGCCAAGACATGAGACATTTTTTACCATTTAAAATACTTGATCAAAAGAAGACTTTAAGAAAATACTTAGAAAGGCCATTCAAATGGTTACATTTTGGCCACGCCGAAAAGAAAGTTGAGATGACCCTCTCAAAAAATTCTGACTTTAGACATCCAGACACAGTCCGCCACATCTGCAAGTCACCTAATATAGCCAGGTACTCAGAGCAATATATTTCAGTGAAAATGTTCTTAGGAGAAAAGCAACAACAGTTTAAATCATCTCATCTGCCATTCTGTTAGTGCACTTGGTTTCAAACACACTGTCCCTCACTCCTTCAAAGCTTTGTGCCAATATGCAGGTGCCAGTTTCCTCCTCCAGCCTATAGAATCTTTATGTATTGGCCATCTCAGGCTTTCACTAACTTGGCTGTATGTTAGCTCAGAGCTTTTTAAAAGTGAGCTGTTTGCAGTGCATGCAGAACTCGCTCATACTCTCCAATTCAGTAACACTCCTCTCTGATGTTCTGAGATTCACATTCCAGTCTGCCAGGCTCACTAAGCAGTTCATGTAAAGATTTTGTTTCAAACAGGGCACCACATCACAAAAAGCAATGGAATAAAGTCATGCCATTGAAAAGATCCCACAGGGTCTCTGAGCTCCAACTCTTCATATTATGCTTCTAGAAGTGTTATCCTTTCCCTGAGAGAAGCAGTTGAGCCATGTCTCCTCACCTCCCCAGTCACTCCAGCTTATCTGCCAGCTTCCACATGTTCTTGCAGAGCCCAGAATGGACAATCTCCTCTGTTCCCAGGAGTTTCCTCTCAACTGATTGCTTTTCATATTTACTGGAGGTCCAGTTTTATCACCGTTTCATTAAAACTGCTTTTGCTCTCCTTTAACTATGGCCAGTTTTGACTCAAATAACAATATTTGCCCCAAGCAGAAGCTGCTGTGATATGTTGCCAAGTTCTCGGCCCTGAGCTAGGCAGATACTTGTCTGAAAGTCCTCAGAGCAATTCAACATCCCTTCCATGACTTTTCTGTGCTTCTCTGCAATGGCACTTTTGGTTTGCTTCACTTTGTCACTAACAGGTTTAGTTCGTACAGTCTGTTTTCTTGAAGTATTTCTACAGAAATACATTTCTTAAAGCAATCAATAGTAATAATTCCAAATTGTTTTCTCTTTCCTGGTTCTTTGTCTTCACTCCTTCCGCTCCACAAGGATTTGTTGTAATAACGTCCTATATTTCCTTTCTCATGTGACACCGTACAAATCTAAATGACATCCAGACAAGTGCGAGTTTCATTCAAACAAAAAGAAGCGCCATTGTTTTTTGAAACAACCTCCTTTTGGTAATCCAGACTCTTTTAACCCCTATTTCACACGTGTCATCCTGCTCTCATATCCCCCAAATTCCACCTCAGCTGCACAACTCAGCACCAACTCGGCTCTCACTGTGGCAGCAGCAGCCAGGGATGAGTTACTGACATTACATGTCTCTGCCACATCAATCAACAAGCATTGTAAGCATAAAAAACCCCCTATGTTGTAAGATGAAATTTATGCAATAAGGGCTGTGTATCATCCTTTTAACCACTTTCCAAGCCCTCCCACCCTCACACACTCTGATCCAGGAAATGTCAGCATTTTTTGTTTCAAATTGAGCTGTTTGTTTATTGGCAAGTCAAGCGCTAATCATTAACACTTCATTAGCACTTCTGTTTGCCATCTAGACAGGACATGCCTTCAAACCATGCCCGAGGGAAATTAGATATCTAAAAATTAGGGTTTGTCTTAGCATCTAAATTAAGCTTTAGGTCACAAGAAAAATCTTGGCCAGGGAGAAGGAGATCTGAATCTACATGAGAATTTCAGAGAACATCTGGCTATGTCCTTAACAGGACCACCCTGCTGCTAACACTCCATCTAGTGGGAATTTTTTTGTTTGAAAGATTTCCTCACACCTCTTTAATAGCTGAAAGATACAGAGAGGAAGAAACAAATATCTCAGAGCTGGGCAGTGCACGTGGAATAGTGCAGTTACCTTTGCGGAATCCAAGTATGGGCATCACTTTTACCAGGCTGAAAATCAGGAACACAAAATCAGATTTCCTCTTGCATTGCTCTCTGGAATTAAGGATGGCAGGAGTGTCATCCCACTTCCACAGCTGCAGCAACACCCCAAAGCAGAGTCATTCTTGCAGCAAACTCATACATTGGCTATTGGGAAGGTATACAGGGAAGAGGAGGAGAGGAACAGGAGTTGAAAGGCTCTAAGTGCACAGTAAGACTCCATTTCTCTGCAAACAGCCTCAGGAAAATGAGCAGTGGTCTCAAAACAATCTTGCTGCAAGATCAGACCAGATACTACTGAGACCCCTCAAATAAAATTCTAAAGGGACCTTCCCTGTCAAGCAAAGGGAGTGCCTTGAGCATTTCATCAAAGATTTTTTTTTTGTTTTTCTTTTGCCCTCCCCAAACTGTGATCATATTGCAGGTTTATTTTCATTTCGCCTGGAACAGTTTTAATTACCTGTCTTCCTTTTCCTCACAGCCAAAGTTATCATTCTAACTCTTCTTAACCTCCACAAATTCTTGTTGTCCTGTTGCATCCTGGCCTCTAAAACACGGCAGACTTTGTTGATCAGCCATAAGGAGTAGGGAGGAAAGGACATATCCTGTTGTTTCTGAAGCAATCCTTAAGAGTGGGAGATAAGGCACTTCATCTGAAGAATATCTTGGCTTTCACTTTGCTTATAATATCAACACTTCCTTCCCAGTATCTTCCATCAAACAGTAATAACTCAGTAACCAAAAAAAACATCATTGAACAAGAAGTCAGGTAGATTCAAAATCCTGCAAATTTCTCCAGCAGAAATAAGTTTGAAAAATCATTGCTAGAGCACAGGTTGTTTGTGCTGCAGCTCAGAAAAGGATGATTTTAAAAAGTTTACACTCACACCAATATTTGGATTGTAACTCAGTAGGGCAGGATTGTTTTCTACATCTTTATTCCCAAGGAAGGGCTCCTGCTGCAGAGCTGGAGTTGGTTTCATGGGGGTTTTTGTGTCATGACTCATACAACGAAGACAGGGATGACACCGAAGAGAACTAGTTTTGCCTCCTTCCCCCAAACTTTTTTATCCGCTGCCTCACTGCATGACTCATTTAACATCAAGTACAAATATAATAAGAAAAAAATAGTTGTATTTCCTTTCCAAAAGAAAGTGGGAAAAGCTGGGCTGGTAATTAGGTTACGTACATAGTTATGCAGAAATTGTGCACAAACTTCCGTGTTTGTGATATTTGCAAGAGTCTGACCCGTAAAAACAAGTTCAAGCCCAGCTCAGGCACGAAAACAGTCATTGCATGTAAACATGTTTTATTCATGGAGAAAGCACCAGAACTGTATTCTTTCCACACTCAGTTTTTCAGAGCTTAATCAGCACTGTTTGCTCTGAAGGAAATGGTGACAAGGCCACTTTTGAGAGAAGCCCTGTCTTCCGGCCCACTGATGATTGATTTATGTTTGTGAACCTTGCCATTTATCCCAGCTTGTAGGACCGTGAGTCAGCCTGTCAAGAGGCAAAGAACAGGGTCTTCACAGACAGATCTGGCTCCACAGCACAACACAGGAGGACTCAAAATAGGGGTGTAATAGCACAGGGGGTCAGCACACGCTGTTCACTTCAACTGCTTCCTACAGCCTGCTCTGAGCAACGTGGCATTAGTGCAGCTCTAACTTATTTAAGGCACTCGAATATTTAGCCAGCTCCTGGTAGAAAGGAAGCATTTTGCAGTATCTTCTATTTGTAACATGACACAGGAGCTCAGCATGACCGAGCATCAGAACCTTTAAATCCAACCAAGAACAAGAGGCACTGAAAGGAAGTAAGTAAAAAATGACAGAAAACTAAAAGCAGTGGCTCATATGCCCATAAAGCAAGTTGCTGTGAAAGAGATGTACCTTTAAAGCTTTAAATACATCTTTCAACTCCTAACGAGAGGGAAAAAATGAACAAAAACCCAAACAAACAAAACAACAGGAAAAAAACCCACAAAAAAAGAAAATCAGTCACCTAGTTGTTCTCCCAGACAAATCTGAACTTAAACCATCAATGAGGAACATTCACAGATTTTTCTGGGCTGCTATTTCAAGCAAAACTCTACTTATGCAAAGAAGCAACCCTTTGCTTTCTTTAGCATCTACAGCTTCCTAGAAGATTCCCAACAGGAATCCCACATCGCTGTAGCTCACAGAAAAGGATGGAAAGTCCCAGCACAAGAGAGCACAGGAAGGTGCAGCCACACTTTGTTTAATGATGGGCTATGATGCAAACAAGAACGGCTTCCAGGAAATGCTCTTCAGAGTGCATTTACTACGCTACACATTTCATTTCTCTGTATTAGAGAAATATTCTTCAGCCAAGTTACAGAGAAATGTCTTGTTTGCTTGAATCACTACCAGTGACAGCCAGAGTACCTTTCACCCTGGTTTTTTCAATCCTATTTTCACACCCTTACAGCTATTAGATTTTTCTTTCAACCTTCCAAGATGAATTCTGTAAAATGATCAATGACATTTAAAATGTTTAAACAAGAACGGAAAAGTGCCTTGATGCTTCTTTGTCTGTTTGCAATTTTGCAGCTTCAATGGAAAGTCTACAAGCTGGCTTTTGTTTGCTAATTACTTTAATTCGCAGCTTGGACAGAAGAAGGGTTAGCACATGGCAGATAAGCTTTACTCTAAACATTAAAGGAATCACATGGCAGAGCATCAGGCCCTAGGTGAATGATTTCCATGCTCTTTATGCATCAGAGAACAGTTCCATAAATCACATTTCCAGAACAAGAGGAATGCATGCATGTCCCAGGCTCTATCTGCAAAGGAGAACATTGGCTCATTGACACTGTCCCCCACTTGCTTGCTTCAGAAAAATACTTTACACCAGAAACAGTTTCAAAAGGCAAAGCAAACAATTCTTTTCTAATGAAAAACCTTTTTTTTTTTCTTTTTCCAGTGGCTTGTGCTGCCTGCGTTTCCCCTGCTATTTGATTTCTGTATACTGTCATCTAGGAACCTGTGTGGTCCTAAAGAGGGGATATTCCTGCCAAACGTGCAAAGCCTCAAGTCTCCAGGCAGCTGTTGCTAACCAGCCACACAGTGCCCATACTTCAGTTTTAGCCAATTAACAGTTCCTATTCTTCAATGAAGCAGGAAATTGGATTATTCATTGATACTGAGAAGAGAATAACTGGATTTTATTGCTGACATAATAACAAGCTGTCTGCTGCTCACCTACCAGATGCTGCTCTGGGATTTTTTTTTTTTATACTAACAGCTAAATATGTTCACAGAGGATGCACTGGAGGGGCTAAAGGGGCAGCTTCAACACATCTCAGGTGCTCCAGTCCACCCCAAAGCACAGAGAGAGCAAGAGCATGGATGACACTGCTCCTCCACCAACTTGTGGCCCTCACCCAGGTCTCCCCCAGGGCTGCAGTCACACACCTCACTCATGTCCCTGCTCCATGGTGGAATTTGCTGGCACTAGACCAACGCAGAGACCTCCAGTAATGAGCTGCAGAGGCAACTGCAGCACAAATACCACTGTAAATCAAAGAAACATAATTGAAATCAATCTAGCAAACTAAGCATTTAGTGAATGCAGAGCTGTCCCACCAGAGGAAACACCACTGCAACTTGGAAAATGGGTTTTTTTTTCTGCTTTTTTGTTAAAACTGTAATCATGAAGTGCCAGCATAACCTTCTCACAGATAGTGAGGGGAGAGGCAGTAGAACGCAGAGCATGAGACCCCCATGGAAGATGAGATTACACCAATACCTCCTTGAAGAAAAATACCAATATTTCAATTTTCAGTACAGATTTGTTTTCATTTCACCATCCTTAAAGTAGTCAATAATTTACCTTTAGGATAAGGAGCAAAGAGTGGAAAAAAGGAAGAAGACTGAAAGCATATGCTGTTTTTGAACACGCATGTTATTCAAAACCCACCCTATAAATGTGCCTGAGATTATGCATTGCCTTCTCAATGCAATTCTAGTGTAACACCTCAAGCTGGCCTGCAGAATACTTCAGTCTATTCCTAGCTCTACAGGAACAGTGCTTTCCCAGGTCCTGAAAAACCCACTAGGAGACATCAGCAGGGAGCTGGGGTACATTACATCTCATTTCTCACGTCGTGAGCTCCAAGGCAGGCACTGCCACTCGCTGAGCCATCGCTTAGTTCAGTCTCCTCTGCCACCCGGTGGCTTCGTGCTCGTCCTGCAGCCTTGGCCACTCTGCTGCTCCTCCAGGTAAGGCTACAAAGCCACCGTATTTCCTCTAGACGCCAAGGTCAGCTCAATGACAGCAGAAAGCCAAGATCTGGCATTCTCAGCACACTTGAAACAAAGCCAAAAAGCACTTTTGGCGGCAGGGGTTATGATGTTCTTTCACCCCCAAACAGAGCTTTCCTCAAAAACTTAATGAGTTCCAGTGAAAACGTGTCTCATAAGCAATATGAAAAGTCTTGGTAAAGTCTAAGGGAAAAAGAATAGCCTTCAGGATAATTTATAAAACTATCATCTCCCTCCCTCCCCCAGCATGTTTTAATCCTGAAGCAAACAAAGCCACAACTTAAATCTTTTTTTCCAGTCTTGCAAGAGTCCCGAGCTACAGAAATGTTGGACACTTAGGTTTGGTGGTGGTATTGTTTTGAGGCTTTTTGTAGTTTGTTTTATTTGGTTTGGTTGAGGGGTTTTTCCCCTCCATCAAAAGCATTAGAAGGTGTTACTTGCATCCAAAAGTGACTTGAAGCCAATCAGATTTCTGAGGTTTTGATTTTCTTCCCTACCAGAAATTGAAGCATCTTTTTCCTAGATTTAATTTACAATGAATTCTTAAATAAGGCTGTACAGATACACACCGTATTAATTTTGGTTTAATTTGATTTGCTTTTATTCTCTCTGACCTCCCTCAGATCACAGCAGAGAATGCCTCTAATGCCAGTAAAGAGCTTTTGCAAGTAGAAAAAACTCCTGCTGTAAGTAACCAATGGTTAGGACCATCCACACCGATGACCTTGACTTGTGTAGCTTATTTGGGAACCATTCCTTGTGGCAGAAAACAGTCATGTGGCCTGTACATTTAATGCATATGTTCAGTGAGTTGTAAACTCAGCATTTAAAGACTCCTTTTTGAGTTCAATCCCTTCCTAGCTCTCCCTCAAAATAATTCCAAAAATGCTACCAAGAAAACCTTGTTTCACATTGTATTCTGTCTTGTGCTGATTAAGTAGCTGCATTCATACAGATTCAATCACAGTTTAATAGATCTCCAGGGTGCTTGAACATGGGAGTGGGGAAAAAGGCTCCACTCTGAATTACCATATTGCAAATTGCAGTAAGATTAAAATACATATGTAGTGCTGAAAATTAACTTACATTAACTTACTGCTTCACAGATGAAGGGGCAACCTACCTAAAATCTAATGCGTAGCAAAGAGACAGGGGAGAAATAAGGGCCCCTGCAATTCTGTTGAGCAAAAGCTGCCCTTCCTCTTAAATCTGCAAGTAACACGAGCTGCTGCAATCCACAAATAATAAGGCAGAGAAGAAGAGCTGGCACATGAAGTCATCTGCCACCATCTAATCCATATATGCATGAACTCCCAAGCAGGAAAGAAGTTTCACTACATATTGGTGGATTTTGTAACTATATATACACATATAACAGCTGCTTTTCTACTGCAAACTGGGTTTTCTAGAGAGCCCACGGGGATTAAAAAAGAAATTAATCTCAGGTGCTCTACAATTTTAAAGCCTGTACCCTGTACTTTCAAGGCAGATCTGTGCTTCAGTTATGCACAAGTTAGCACTTAATTAGATGTGCAAACAAGCCGAGTTCCAACAGAATAAACTTAGGCAGCACAAAGTAGCTATAATGTAATTATCAACCCTATTAATGCAATTCCTCTTTCAGGAGGTACAAGATACTGGCACTAAATAGAGTCAGCTCGGCTTCAGGAGCAAGAATACTAAAGGCCAAGAGCGTGGCTACCATTGTGCTCAAGACCCACTGTTTAGGGGGGTGCTGTTTTAAGGAAGTTACATTCTTGAGCTTATTAATGCACCAGAAAACTAAAATCTCTCATACAGAACTAGGATGCATTAGGAACTATATGAAGACAATGCACTTAGTGATAATGCACATAGCTGCTTTGTGTTTCAGAAGGCCTCAGTCTCTTCACCAAATTAAGTTTATATACAACAAAATACAATTAGCTTAATTGCTTCTGCCATTGGGCCTGTACCTAACCTTGCTCTACACTGGGATGAATACAGTAAAGCCAAGCTATTTGTCCAAAGTCTAATCAAATCAAACCTACAGCTTGTGATTTGTCTTACAGTGAGAATGGTTTTGTTTCTGTGACCATTTTCATGGCCACTGAACTAAACACACATCAGTCAGTAACAAGCATTGCTGCAAGAGGCCCCATTCTTTGATGTGGTCACCTTCTCATGGTGAGCAAACAGCTTTATGTCACCCCTGGTTAACATTCACCTCCCCTGTGACAGCAGACAGAGATCCCTTTCTGACACCGTTAACATCTTCAACAACCTCCCCACTTTCCCAGGTTGTGCCAGGGCTCCATAGTTATCTCCCTCTCTTCTCCAGGCCATTCCAGTGACATACAGCAAGGATCTTTGCAGACTAGCAAGGACAGTTCTCCCAGACATCTACGTTTTCTAATTCTGTAAAGGCTCTATGTGTTCCCCCAATACCTGGCGACAGAAGAAAAAACAGAAATCAAATGTGCTCATTTAGAGCACACAGAGCAGTTTGTTTCTCATGTGTAACATGTTAAAAGTATTTCCTATAGAGACTGCACTGGCTAAATTCTATACACACAGTTCTGTTAAAACCCGATTTCCCCCACTTCTACCCCAATGTGACCACCTCTATTTTCAGCCTTTGTTGCTCTTAGAGCCTTTGACTTAGCAAGACCAACACTTAGGGCTTGCTTCACCTTCTAACACCTCCGTTCCCTCTTCATGATAAATGTGGATACAATACACCATTGTCTCTGAATCCTCCTCATCCCTTATATTTCACTCTATATTTCAACTTTCCATCCCCACCACGAAGTCCAAATCCATTTAGTTCTCCACTGAGCTTATATACCTGAAGAACCATCTTTTGAAGCCTCAAGAAAACATTTGTATGATGTTACAGTTAATCAGTGATGTGATCTTTGGGCTCAGCCTTGTTCCCAAACTACTTCAGTGGTACACACAAGCCATGCCTTGCTTTGCCTGCTCAATTCTCAGCTGTGAAGTATAAGCCTGTACAAGGAATCTTTCATCTCCTCTGAAGAAGGAGGAGATCCACATCTCTCCTCCTCATCTCCTGATATTCTACAGCATCATCTCATCTTCTTCCAGTCACCTGAAAACTACATTATACCAAATTTGGGGCACCACTCACAAAGTAACTCTCCATTTTCTCCCTTCCCAAGTGTTCAACTGCTTGAACAGCTAAGACAATGCTGCTTTAGGATCTGTGACCACAGCTCCTAAGCAAGGGCATGCTTAGGTGACAGGAAAAAAAAATTAAATCAATCCTGAAGTAAAAAGAACCAGCCCATTAACCAGGTTGTCAGGCAAGTAGGAATTCTCTGCCTCATAATTACTGCTTTAGCCTCTCTTATGAAAGGGGGAGCACAGAACCATTTCCAGGAAAAGAATTCACGCAAGGAAACTTGCTTCGGATTTCAGAAAAAGCTAAACATCAGAAAAGCTGCACTGCATTTCTTTCGGCTAGATCAATGAGCAGATTTTAATTGTCAGGTTTGTTTACAGAAGACAGTACAAGCTGTCAAGACCCATCAGCACTGGATGGAAAGCAACTAGCCACCCACTCAGCTCTGCCGTGCTGACGTATTTGGCATTGCCTGCTCTAACAGTGCTTGACAGCCCAAGAGGCAGGAACCCTTTTCCCCCCCTGCACACAAGACATAGCTCAGAAAATAAAATTATAGTCTCAGAACTAAGCAGCAGCAAGTTTCATCTCATCAGTTTCACCTTTTTGCTTGTGAGGATCATTTTAACTGTATAGAAAGGAAGACAATCCACACTGCCCTTGCTTTCAAATTATGGAGCTCTATTCACAACCCTTGACATTGCTTGTTTTTAAACTCATGTGACTGGTAAAACATTAAGTCCAAGACAAATCACTTGCTCTTCTGAGCATGTGGGTGAGGTATTTCAACACTGAAGGGCAGCAGCTTGTCTTCTTTGCAAGACAAAGAAGCTCTTCCAATACCGCATTTGATACTCTGCAGCTGCAAAAGTTCTTCCCCCAGACACAATTACCTTATTTCAGCTGAGTCACTAGAGAAGATCTTGAGTTTGTTACAGGCCTCTTCTCTCTAGTGCACTACTGACAAGTGATGAATTAGAGCAAAACGAGCTCTTCCTTGAAAATGAGTCCGGCATTCTAGAAATACAGTAATTAATTGTGTCAAAGTCAACAAGGCAGCAAACCCTTGTTAAGCCACCTGGATTGGAGCTGGCAGTGACAAAGCACACATCCAGCTCCCAGCCTCGGGAACCCTCTCTCCACATGACACTTCTGCACAGGACAGACAGGGACAGAGTCTAGCCTTTCTTCTCCTTCCCAGGCGCTAAAGTGAGAGCCAGGAACTCACCAAATTCCTTACCCATTTACCTTATCCCCTTTGCTGCTACTCCTTCGATAACCTCAAGAAATTAGAGGGGCAGGAAGAAAGAGAAGGTGTAAATAAAGCTTTCCCAAAAGGAGAAAGGAAGAAAAAGTGCAAGGAAGCACTCCACACAACAGCGGGTGCCACAGCCCTTCTATCCAAAGCACCAGCCTTCACTGTTTCCAGACCGCCCAGCTGCATCCCCACATTTTGGGGGAATCCAGAGGATTTTCTCTGGTTAAAAGACAGACCTGTTTACAGGAATGCCTGTAGTCCACTCGTGGAAGAAAATGGAGACTGGTGACTTGACAGAAGGAAAGGTTTGAAAAGCACATAGCAGAAAAAATAAGAGTCACTGTACCCAGTGCCCCTTCAGTGGTGAATAGGACATGCTACACTCACACATTCATTTATATTGTGTTTGTCAAGTAAATCAAGCAAAACTTCTCCCAAAGAAGTCCACAAAGGCAGTCAAGCAACAACAACAAAGCAGCATGAACATAAGCTGTATCTCAGGCTCTAAAGCAGAACAAGAGAAGGAGGAGAGGCAATGGAAAGCCTTGCAACATAGTCATGTTTTCACTCTGTTTTATTTACAAATCATGCAGGGAAGCACACGGACTGCCCTTTGAAAACCACAACTTGCAGCATGAGCGCACAACTGCAGTTCCCACGTGAAAATCAGCGCCTGCCACAGCTCCCTGGCCTTTGCAATCCATGTCAGGCAAAACAAGACTAAAACCTAGCATTAAATGAAAAACAAAACACAACATCCAAAAGCAAATAAACAAAAAAATCCCACCAAAAAAAACCCCAAACCAATACACACCAAAAAAAAAAGAAAAAAATTCCACTCTATCCTAGAGCACGTATTGTTAAACTTGCTATCAAATACTTTCAAAAATAATTTAGCAAATGTTAGCACGCTGCAGCCAAGCGTACTTTAGTCTATCCAGTGTCCAAAAAAAAAAAACACCAGAAATTTGCCTTTTTCACTCGTATAATTATAAAATTGAGTCTTCTATACTCAGGCCTTCTAAATTATGGCCGATCTTTTTGGAAATCATTAAGCTTGCAGTTAAGAGAGAACAATGCTGCCTAGGGATACTGCTACATCGAGCTAAAAGGAAGTCTTAATAAAAAACGTGAAAAAGGACATCTAGGGCTTTCTGCTCATTATTATTTAAAGGATCATTTGCATATTCTGGCACTCGGAGCATGGTAAGAGATGCTTGAGAAGCATGTGACTCCAGTGACACTGGAGATTTCAAGTGCTAGTTCTGCCTGCAGTGATTCTTAAGAAGCTCAGGCTGCCCAACAGCTTGTCAGTGTATTGCCATGATCTGGCTAATACATTCTCAGAAAAGCAAGCATACAATCTACCAAAATCTCTATTATTTCCCTTCAGTTAACTATAAATATTTTGCACTAAGTACAATAAAAACCCAACCCTCTCAATAACATGTTATTCCAAATTGTGGCTTAGTTTACAAACAAACCTGAGAACTGCTATGAAAGAAATCCTGTCTGCTCTGCCTACATTCACAGGGCTTTGACAACATCAAGATTAATCTGTTTTTCTGCAAAACCACAGTGCAGCATTACTCCTCCAGGTGCAATTGTTATGTGCTTTTAAATCCTGTTTGGTGATTTCAAGTTCCAATCTCAAAAAAGCCTCAAACAATTATTAATGAACAATAAAAGCAAAGGGGGTGGTGTTTCTATTTGTAACTTTTTTTTTTCTCTTCATGGTACCTGCTAATTCAGAAGAATCAACTCCTTTTCCCTTTGTT
Organism: Sclerurus mexicanus; assembly: GCA_013396755.1. Lineage (NCBI taxonomy): Eukaryota > Metazoa > Chordata > Aves > Passeriformes > Furnariidae > Sclerurus > Sclerurus mexicanus. The sequence goes on from VWZF01002603.1 coordinate 87,592, forward strand.
GGTCTCCTTCTGCAATCTTCTGAGTTTCCCTACATTTCTTCAGCCCTATAAACTTGTTACTGTGTTTCCCTTTCAGTGCATCTTCCTCTGAGCCAGGCTTAATAATTGCTCTTTCTTCCAAGCAATTGCTTTTTCTCTAGAACTATTTAATAAGAACTTTTAATCTGCTATTACCCTGGCTCAGTTTGAACAGGAAGGGCAGGTAGAGACACAGCTCTCAATAATTGCAGCTGGCATACAATAATGCATTAAAATATTGGGTTTTTTTAATCTGAACACAAACTAATATAGGATTAAGTGTATATCTGAGGATCTGTAAGTATAAACTGCTCCTTATTGAATGTTAAATTAGAGCCTTCTAAAAACAAAACAAGAGCAATTTGTAAAATGACTTCAGTGATTTTTTCTTCATTCACTTTGGCTCGCCAGCATGTAGAGACCATCCCTCTGAGAAAACAATTTCCATTTTACTGACTTGCACCAGCAACAAAAATAGCATTGCTTGTGTACGCAGAATCTGAAACAACTACAAATGAAATAGAAAAGGATTTTGATATATATGTACGACAGCCAACTCTCAAATAGAAACCTCATCAAAGGAAAACGTACTGGATAAAAACATGGCACAACAACTGCAGATCATTGGAAAGAATCATTTAATAAGACAATGCATACTATATATATATTTAAAAAAAGCTGGCTTTTTGTCCTCCAGTAATGTCTTGTTTTGCTAAATCAAATTCAAATGGTCCTTAACAACATTTCCTTTAATCTCAATTTGTTATATGGGCAGAGAGAAGTCAGAGCAATGAAAACAAAACAAATATTTAACATTTCACTCTAGCCTTACAAGACCAGAGTTCTTCACCAGAATTTACAAGGAGAGGGAAGGAAAAAAAAGAAACAGACTTCCTTCCTCTAATCTCAGGTATTTAATGGAAAGACTCTTAAGGGATCTTTTCATCTATAAGACACTTGTCAGCTTGTAATGCTGCAGAGCCCAAATTAATGTCCTTGAATTAAATCAATACTGCAGCCAAGACTGATGCTGTGACATAATGGACAAAGGCTGAAAGGGAAGAATAGGTTGAAAAATTCACACAAGTACAGCCAGAACGTAAAAGTTGTCAATGCCCCAGTCCTAATTCCTTTAAGCTGAAGATCTCCAGGCACAACCCCCCATACCCTCCTATTATGCTGGAGGCAACAGACCTGCACATGAATGAAATAGTTTTATAAGCAGTAAACCAGTGCATCAGATGGTAGGAATTATGGACTATTAACATTACAGTAGCCTGAAAAGTGTCTTTTTTTTTTTTTATCTTGAGCATCCACAGGTTAAAACAGTAGCTAAGAGTCTTCAGCAACCTGCCTGCTGTAAGGGTTAAAACATCCAAAGAAGAGCACTTTGCTAGTGGGGTGTTGTGTTCAGACAGGTCTTGTCCCTTCTCAGATACCAGTTCTATTTCTCAAAAGGCTTCAGCAACAGCCACTTCTGCTTTCTCAGAGAAAACTTTCTCTTCAGCCTCATGAAATTTTACTGAACATAGACACCATTTCATCCTAGAGGGAAGCAAGTTATGGGGAAGCCTCCAGGAAAAGAATGTAATCTGCCTCTATCAACAAACCCCTGTGAAATTCAGACGCTCACAGCTCTGTGATGCTGCTGCTGCTGCAAGCCTTTCTATGGCAGCTCTTACCAGCTTATCTCCTGGGAAACGTGCAGTTCCCCTCAACACTGCCAACCTCGGGCAGATCTTCCAAAGAGGAACACCAGACCAGTGGCAAGAATGATGAAGACAGAGATAACATTTAGGTGGTGTGGGTCTGGCCTTTTCTAATATGGAGAAAGACCAGCACCCAGAGATGTGCAAGACAGAACTTAATTAATCCAACATCTAATTCTGCACCTTGAATAATTCCTTAAACTAGTTTACAGTTGGATAGCAGTGGCAGTACACCACAGAGAAGACTGTAAGATTTTTTTTGATAATATACTCATCAACTGAGCTTCCCTCAAAACTGAGGCCTCCAAAACAGACCATTCTAGTCACCAACAACCAGGAAACTTCTCATTCTTGTGTGTTACTCACAACATTTTGTGGTAACCGAGAGACTGAGTGGGAGGTTTGTGCAGAATGGGGTCTCTACCATTGTCCTCCAAGGAGATGAAGAACAGACGCCCAAGAGGCACAGCCTGTGTTCCATGTGTAGAGACTAAGGCCAAGTCTCTGAAGGACTGGATTAAGAGCTCACACAGTCTCAGTAAGAGGATCATGAGTAAGTTGTGCCTCCACACAGGGGAACAACCTGTTCCACACCTTTCCCTCACAGCTGATTTTCTAACTCCTCTGGTTCAGCTTGCTGGCTGATACATAGAAAACAGAGCTATTTAAAAATGGATGAAGCAGATGGTTTTGCTCTTGAAGGATTAATAGCTTTTACCTTCAAGCAGTTCTTCCTCATTCATCCCTTAAGATCCGAAACAAGAGAAAGAGCAATTTATTTAAAAAGGTGCCTGGCAGGATTGAAAGAGAAGCATTCTCCTCAAAAATTAGAGGGACTGGCTGCCACTACCTGTCAAAGCCTGCTAACTTTTGGGCTTGCAAACCAGTTCTGCAAAGGCATTTATTTTGGTGGTACAATCACTTAGAATCTCTTTCCTGCATTGCTTTAAGAGAAAAGTGGAAGGAGTCAGCTTACGTACATGTCCATCTTGGCACTTCTAGTTTGGAGAAAGTGCCGGCTGTAGGAAAAGTTAAATCTATTCAAGGATACATTGAGGGTTAGAAAACATGGTTGATTGTATTTCTGTAGGTGCTGCAGCCTGCATTCCTGTGGGATGGCAGTGGCACCGGTGCAGACAGAGAAGGGGTTGGTAGGTAAAACATTCATAGTATGTGTAGAACAAGTTACACCTTGAAGGACCCCATTCTTCACATGGCAAAAGGCTGAAGAGGGTTCTGTGAATCTCAGCAGTGTTTCAGTGAAGAAACTGCTGTGGGATAGGACATGAGGGCAACAACCTTTCCTGTAGATCTCAGGCAACATTTGAAGTGCTCTTAAGTACAGTAGGAGATTCAATTACAAGACCTTTCTTTAACATTAATAGAGAAGGAATTTGATGGTGGCTTCAAAGAAGATAAGAGGGGTATAAATGTAAAGTCTTCAAAGCACAAGGTAGCAGAACCGTTTAGGGTTATTCATGCTAATGGGTTAACATTCATGGGTTTTTCCCTAGTAGACAGAGATAACAGCTGTTTGCTCAGAGGGCATCACTGCCACCACAACACAGGGGTACAAGGTGCAAACCTCACCTCCCAGGAGAGGGGCCCAAAGCCAGCAGGCAGTGACTTTTTCAGGTTTGTTCCATAGGCCAACAATGGGAACAATTGGCTGTAAGCAGCTACACCTTTCTGACAAAAAAATTACCTGAAAACAAAGGAGACCAATTCAGAGCAGCTGACTTCAGGATTTCAGAGAAAACAAAGCAGCTGGTTTCACCAACCACTTGCAGACACAAACAAGGCTGGTTTATGAAGGGAAACATAACAATGGTCACACTGAGAGGACCGTGGTGTCACACACGATGTACACAGGACTCTGATGCTTTAAGTTGCTCACTGCAACACCAACTGAGAACCAGAGCAATGAGCTCCATTCCATCATGGAGACTTCTGATCCTTGCTGCACTGTGCCTCCCACAGGGAGAAATGCTTTAAAGGCTGCCAATCTTCCCAATCACACCATCTGCTCTTCATCAGCAGGTACCAACTTGAAGAGAATAACAAAGCCACTGCCTGCACTCGGGAGCCTCGATACTGCCAGATTCAAGTCTCAGCACAGCTAGAGCCAAAGTGCCACAATCAGCTCAGGGCAGAATAAAGTAGGGCTGCAGAACTCTCAGCATGAGGAGTACTTCAAGAAGCATATTCATCACTTTTTTTGTGTAACAGTTATATTGGTATTTAGTTGACAGGCAGAGGGTGGGAACCAATTGATATCTATGTTTGCAGCAATAGTCAAAACAAGCATTTTTCTACTCCACGTTTTTTCTCCCCATAAACTCTTATGTTAAACTCCACTTTCCTGAAAAAGCTCCACAAAAAGCCTGCCAGACTCCCTGTGCTCACTGGTCACATTCAGGCAATTTGAAGTAAATCCAGGTGTCAACACCCACGAACATTTATTCAGAAATTGTATGAGCTTCCAAACAACGCAGTATTTTCCTAGTGCCCAAGCGTGTCTAACACTGAGAAGTGAAAACACAACCTAAATTTGCTCAGTAGCACCATATAACTTTATACACATGTATGCTGCAAACATCAAAGGATGACCTGGCTTAACAGCCTGAACCACAGAATTAGTAACTTTCTGCCACAGCTCTTCCAAGTATCCTTGAATAGCTACTCCTTCCTGCACTTGCCTCTCACCCTTAAAAGAAAATAAAAAAACCCAACCAAATCAAAAAACCCATCACCAAACAAACAAAAACAATCCCAGGGTTTTTTTAAGAAAACACTGTCTTCAGAACAAAAGGTGGCAGTTCAAACCCTTAAGAACACGCAGCATCTGCTTACAAGCCAACAGTACAAACAAACCACAAGCTACTGAAGGCGTATTGAACTTGTTCTGGCAGAAACCCATGTCTCCCTCGGGGAAGGAGATGGTATTGCCTTCGGGACAGAGATTTTGCTGTCTTCTCTTCTATTGATTAGGTTTAATGACATGAAACTTTTTCTGTACGTGCAGCTTTTCCTGTTCAAAAGCACAGCACTTGGGCCATAACACACTGACTTTTTCTCCCAAGTTAAAAGAAAGATCCAAAAGTCTGTCTACACTGCAAGAAGCAGCATAAGGAGGAGAGCCTTGAGCTAGCTAAAAACAGGCTGCAAGCATTAGAGTTCCAGCACTGTTGTGTGCTCCTAAAGCTATTTATTGAGGTGAGAGATGGGAGTAATTTATTCCAGGTACAATGTCACACTCACACGGCCAAGAAGCTTTCAGGAGCCACATCTATAGCTTGAAACAACTTAATTTTGTATTTTGCAGATGTAACTAAGTCTGTTGCATGTTGAGTATCATGGCAATACACAGGGAACCAGTCAGGTACACTAAACTAAGGGTGACTGGGATGAACTTCACAAAGCAATGACACAAACCTGTGGAAGAGAAGTCCTTCCAGGAGTACTGAATGCAAAGACATCACCTGTGGTCCAGGGAGTGCAGGGATGAATCCATCACCTAACACAGGATGGCTGTGCTCTTGAACGCACAGGCTGCAACTTCTTGTGCCTTGTTCCCTCTGCTTGGACTCTCTCATGTCAGATCTGCCTTTCTCAGCTCTTTTGAGGTTCCAGACATTCCTCTGCACCAGTTGCCTACCCAATCTCCCACTGCTTCTTTTCAGTACACAGTTCTTTCACGCTCATTGGTATCGTTTGAGCCAGAAAACTTTATCTGCTAGTACACTTCTACATTTACAGTATTGTTCTTGCTTTGAGTTAAAGCAGTCATGTCCAAGAGCTTTCCTCAGACCATCACAGGGGACCCCTCATGGCTCAATTATTTCAAACATTTACCATGACACCTCAAAACAAAATATCCCATGCATTCTGAAAACTAAGCCCATTCAGTGTGTCCCCTCACAAAATCCAGGCTAAAACACTAATTTTATTAAGATGAGTCATATATCAAGTGGAAAGGCTGACACAACATTAAGAGGCCACATTTACTATATAGGAAAAGACCTGAGAAACAAGTCTATGACAGAACTGGAAAACAATTACAGATCTCAATTACTTAGGTAAGGTCTATGCACCTCTATGCATTGCTTAACCTCTCTGCTTGCACTGTCTTGAGTAGGGGCTACAGCCCAAATGAAGAGTTTTTGGCAGCTCTCTATCATTGCCCATTGTTACTTTTCCTATTGTTTTGCATACTGCTACGGCTCTTTATTCTCAGCTTTGCCCAGGAATGATAACCTTGTCCCTTTCAGAATTATCTCACCTTTTGAATCACTGGAAATGATTATTTTTAAGGAGCAATATAAAGTGATGAGGATGTTTACAGATATCCTTAGAGCAGAAGCTTATAATTTCTCTGTTATTTCTCATTCTGGAGTTTTCAAAGCACAGTGTGGTGTGGATCCATTTGCATGTCAAAGAAGATATAGAGCAATTAAGGCTTTGGCTGGCATCATGATCAATACATGCTGTACAGTATATTACACTAGCCTGACTCTACATTAGACCAGTGCTAGCAATTTTACCCTTTGTAGCATAAAGCACTGGAAACTGCCTAAAGAACGCTCCAGGTATCAAGCTAGCTGCATTTAGATTACACAAAGCTGTGTTACTCTTTCCAAGGAGAAGAGCAGTTACATCTCCAACATCCATCCATTGGAACAGCTAACCCATATTTCTCTCAAAGACTCAAAATCCACTAGAAGTCTGAAGAAGCAAGAGTTTTTCTGGCAAACTTTTAACCAAGGAGTTTCTCTATTCTGCACCCAAACTAGGAACCATCCACTTCTTTCACCAATAGCTGCCCCAGTAACCTTCAGAAGTGAGGACAAGAAGGATGCACTCAGCCAGAGTTTCAACCACCAGGAATTAGAAATAGGATTTTTCTGTATCACAGCTGAGTGCCCAAGACCACTGGGTTATTATTCATGCAGAGGAATTTCTCCCCCTCTGGCTTCCAGAAAGCCTGCCTGGGACTGAAGCAATCCTCAACCAACAAAACATCACTAAAACTGGTAGATTTATAATGGAATACTGACTGGTGAGGGCTATACTCCAACAGAGCCACTAGCAGATGGACTGACAGCTCTTCTCTTCCACACTGCTGTTCAAAGGTTATGCTATATGGGACTAAAACAGTTTAATCTGAGTGTAGGTGGGTTCTACACCCCCAAATCTAGTCCACCCCTTAATCAGTTTTACACACTCTTGTGGCAAAAACACAGCAGTGAAACCCAATCTACCCTTATGGGCATTTCCCCACCTGAAAAAAAAAAGTCTTTGCCCTCTGACAAATCTTAACACCACTATCACTGCTTGAGGGCCTGACCATAGGCAGGGCTTTGCTACAGCATGTGTGAAAAAAAGCATTATAATACACACAGGAGAGCTGTCTTTAAGCTGCATGTAGACCATACTATCATGTAAGACAAGCTTTACAGTTTGTGTACTTGCTCAAGACTAAGCATTCTTTTGCATTTTACGCTCCTCAGAGGAATTCACACCTTTATATAAATGATGCTGAGACACACAAATATTACAGTATATATACATTCTGTGCTATTTACTTAATACTCATGCAGTTTTACCCAATAGCATATATTTTGAGCTCCTCCATGTCGTGGGCTGGCAGTGTAATTTCAGTCTGAGCAGGAAGAACAATCAGCCTCACACTGGCTCTGTGTGATTTGTATTGACATAGCACTATTCTTCCATCCCAAAGCAGCTTTCTTCACCCACCCCTGAAAAAAACAGCCACTTCTAAACCTGAAGGCCATTTTGTTCCATAAACTCATCAGTCACCTCGGGGGGCTGGTGACACAGCCATACTAGTTTAGGTGGGAGGTGGAAGGGAAAAACCCCTGCAGACAGGTCAGTGTCAGCCAAGGGAAGATAAAGCACCTCTCCTTTGCCAGAGAAGAAGAAAGAAAGACAAATTATCTTTCAACTTAAAGTATTTTCAGTAAATACATATAAATCAGGATAGTTTAATAGCAAGCACTATTCTAAGAATCAACAGAACCCCCAAGTTACTCTTTTCCTTACCTTTTCCATATCAAGGAATCCTAAACTTCAAGGTTGCACAAAATCTCAGGTTCATATCAAACAGGTGCTCTCTTGCAACAACCAGCTCAAAAAGAATACTGCAAATAACAGAAAATAAAAGACCACCAAATTTCATCCTCTCCTGCCTCAGCCCACCCTCCTTTCTCCTCAGCCTGTCTTTGCACCCCCTAATTTCACCTAACCCTGTGCAGGTGGTGATCTTTACAACAGCTGTTCCTCATCTCCCCTTAATCAAGGCTTCAATCAGCCCTTCATTAGCCCTGCACAGGGGCACCTGGGGATGTTGTTCCTTCTCTTCCAAAGCCCTCATGCCACAACCTGTGTGTGTGTGTGTGTGTGTGTGTGTGTGTG
>VWZF01002603.1:95865-123381 GCA_013396755.1 Sclerurus mexicanus
AAGGAGCTTGGTACCTACCATCTGCCTGCTGTCTTCTGTCGCTGCAGTTTATTGTGCAGAGCTGGCTGACACAGTGGTCACACCACTGTCCCACTGTGGGTACAGGCACCTCCTGTCCTGTCACTTTGCCCCCCAGGGCCACACGCTTCGGGAACACACAGCGCTCCTGCTGTCAGAGTGTACTGGCATGACAAAGTTGTGGTGGCAAGAACATGTTTTCTGTGGAAGAAACACATTGCAGGAAAGCCCTGAGTGAACTCCTTGTCATCTTTCAGAAGCCCTGAGGCATGTGTTTTGTTAGCAGAGTAGATAACAAGATGCTTGCAGCACTGTATGTAATTAGAAAAAAAAAAATCTACGCTGCGACATGGTAGTGCTGTCACAAGGGAGAATCAGATAAGCACGTGTGAATCCTTCTGAAATCCAGGCATTCTCCTTGTTACCAACATGGCAAATCAGACACCTGGCCTGCTGCTGTGCAGCTGGAACATGTTGAGGAAAGGGCTGGGCAGGGTCCACCAGTCCTGGAGGGAGAGGCTGCACAAGCCACACTTGTTGAGCCCAGGGAAGAAGCATTTTCAGTGACACAACAGTGGTCTCCCCTTAAACTACAATGGGTTTATTGAGAAGATGGGTCTGGACTCTTTACTGAGGTGCTCTGTGAAGGAAAAGAGATGATGGATGTAAAAATAAAACAACAAACAAAACCCCAAAACAAACAACAAAAAAGCCCCACCCAAAACCAAACGAAAAAGCACTCTGGGGTTCAGATAAAGCAAGCAATTTTCTCTGTAAGAATAAATTAAGGAACGAGTTACCCAGAACCCTTAGAGCTTTTCAAGACTGAGCAAATCTGTGAGCGCTCTGATGTGGATTTGGTGTGATCCTGCTTTGAACAGGAGACCCCTGAGGGCCCTCCCGGCTGGGGTGTCCCTGTGATGCTAACTGAGCATCCTTCCCAGAGCCCTTCCCAGAGCCAGGCAGAAGCCAGCCGCTGGATGTCACCCTGCGCTCACCAAACAGCGCCGCTGCCACCCGCAAACAAGGGCTCGCATCCCATGGCAGCGGGAAGGCTCTCTCAGTTACAAGCTTCTTAATGAGTATTACACTTCTTCAAAGACATCCTTGCTGAAAAGTACACAACAGGCAAGTTTAAAAGCTTCTAAGTCCCCACCTAAGGTTGAAAACTTAATACTGACTTCAAAGAGATGCCACGAGTTAAGAGTGCATTTCGAGGCCACATGAAGAGTCCTACACAAGCTTGTTTAAATGCAAACCTGACACACACATCAAGCTGTGCCTGTATTTCCCCTATGCTGTGATAAAATGAAGAGGTACAGACTGTGAGATCTTGTCAAGTGTACATAGGAGTGAACCAATAATGGAGAAACTGCTGTGATTTCCGTAGAGAAACTGCAAGGGCAATAATCACTGTAGGGGAAAAAGAAGGATTCTAGAAAATCAAAAGCATTCTCCAGTGCCCCCTAGCATAATATTGATTCTCCTCTCCTCCTGAAAGCCGGCTCCTGTTTATTTCAGCCAGGTACACTGCAGCAGGAACACTGAGGGGTCTGAATGCCAAGCTGTGTTCTTCCAAAACGAGCTTCACCTAAGAATGCGAAATGCAGGAAGCAGATCTGAGTTCAGTGTCAAAACGATTGATCTTTAACTGTCAACTTCACGTTAATAGGGCTGCCAACTCCTAGCGCTCAAAAGTTCCCTACAGACATCCTGCACTCCCCTGCCATTTCTCCTTTCCCCACTGTCTCTAGATTTTATCACACAAGTCTGGGGTCACTTTGTTTACCTTCGAAGCTAGTGCTGCTAATAGTCACAATTCCCTACATTTGTAAAAGGGTAGAAATAGAGACTTTTCTCTAAAAACAGGAGTCTCATTTTTCTCTTGTAGTAATCAGCTTTAGTAATGGCAATTTTAAGTTAATCAAACATTGTGAAAAATAATGAAAATTGGCATACTGAAAGAAACCTACACAAGTGCTGATTTGATTCAAGTGAACGAATGTCAACTGAGGAACATCGTGCATATTCTCTAGAGTGAGAAGACCACGTCAGGCTCAACATTTCCACTCTTCTGAACACACACGCCATCCCTTGTGCAAAGGGAATCTACTCAACATGCCTTCTCAGTGTAGCATTTACACAGTAAAGAGATTGCCCTCGGAGAGGCAACGGACAGAGGCATCAAGAATTGCTTCATTCCTTGTATCACCTCCCTGGTGATTAACCAATGAAGTCACAATTCGTGTCTGGACAACTTTACAAAGGATCTTGCCAAAAAGTCATGTGATGAAGCTGGGTATTTATCTTGTTTATCTTTACTGTACCAGAGTTCAGACTGTAGCTTGGGTCACCAGTGCTTGTGAGATGACAGTTTTACACGATGTGGATGTATAACACAAGCACCTGTGACACTGTGCAGACGAAAGGTGCTATAAAGCTTCACTGGATTGGAGACCATCCAAGAGTTGCACATTAGAGACTGAATTCAGCAGACAAGCAGCTTTGCCAGTACAATGCTTCTTCACAGCCAGATGCTTTATGAATACCACAAAGTGAACCCTTATCTGAATTTCCACAGAATTAGATTTTCAAGTAGCAAAGACAGACTTTGATGTCCCTTGCAAGCTTGCTGAGTTATGTTTCTGTACAGAATAGATCACTGGAACAGGGTCTCTGATGGCAGCCAGGGAAAAGAGGAATAAATACACACTACCCACATTCTGCCACAATGGCCCCAGACTTGCCATGGCTGCCAAAGTCATAGCACACTGTTTGTCAGTGCCCTTTGTGCAACCTCAAAAAGGATTATATATGTGTACCTACTCCTTGCTGAATGCATCCTGCACTGAAAGTATTCTCCTCTTAGTTGCTGAAGTATCCACAGCTCACACAAGCTGGTTAAAGAGCAAACAGGAGCTGAAACCAGCTGTGTCTGCAAGGTTTGCTTTACAAGGAGGACTTGGGTTAAGGATTAAGTGCAATGTCAAGGACTATAAACACTGATCTTATTTCATACCACAGAATGTCCAGTTCTGGCCTGGAGGTCCTGCACTGTAAGTGAAAAGGAAAGGATAGCATCTTTGTGGAGAAATGTATATAAAGCTTTTTACATCTGCCTCTCCTACATCCATGTAAGAACTGGATACATTAATAAGTGTAAGAAATTACATGAGATGACGATTTGAGGGAAAACTTGTATTTTCCAATAGCAAGCACTAAACCTCACAATTGTTATTCATAGATACAGGAAAAATTAATGACTTTGTGTGCTGTTTGCAAACACATACTGCCACACACATGCTATCCTGGTACTCACAGCTTCCAGCGTGTGTCCAGGCATAGGACGCATTCCCACCACACAGCCTATCTAAAACAGGCGCATGGAATTGCAAACACCTCATCTTGAAAAGCTGTGCTGAGTGGGAACCATCCCCCTAAAAAAATTACCAACGTTTGGTTAAAAAGTAACTGATCACAGATAACCCTGCCAGAGCTCTTTGACAAATGCAAGTACCGCTCGCCTTAAAATGTTCTGACATTCAGCGTGGCTAAAATCATGAAATTTTATGTAAGGAGCTCGCTTTTTTAGACTGAACTGACAGCAAGAAGGCTGAACACCACCTTCAGCCACATGCATGTTGTAGGAATGCCACATCCTCACACTCCGTGGGGCAGGAGGCTCAGCCCCCATCTCAGGTGGAGACAGCCAAGTGCTGAGCTGGCCATGACCAGCCCTGGTGGCAATGAAGATGCTCTGAGGGCTGAAGCACCTCTCCTACAAAGACAGGCTGTTCAGCCTGGAGATGAGAAAGCTCCAGGAAGACCTTAGAGCAGCTTTTCAATACTTGAAGGGGGCTTATAAGATGGGGCCAAACTTTTTAGCATGGTCTGTTGTGCTAGGACAAAACATAGGTAGCGGTTTTAAACTGAAGAAGGTTGATTTAATTAGTTATAAGGAAGTTTTTTACAGGGTGGTGAAACTCTGGTACAGGTTGCCCAGAGAGGTGGTGGATGCTCCATTCCTGGATACATTCCAGGTCAGGTGGGACCCTGGGACTCTGAGCACCCTGATCTAGTTGAAGATGTCTCTGGTCATTGCAGGGGTGTTGGACCAGATTGCCTTTAAAGGTCTGTTGCAACCCAAATGATTCTAGTTTCCCTGGCTCAGAGACACAGTGTCAGCTTGAAAATAACCTGACACAAGAGGTGAGAGACTCTTTTTGACACACTGCTAAAGCCTGGGTTTAGTTACTGGTGATTTCACAGCTGTTAGATAGCTCTTGCAACTAAAAAGATTTATTGCAGCGAGTCACAGATGGCTCATCAAAGGAAGGCATTTTTAATAGCTAATACATGGTGTAAGGTTATGGCAGGAATATGCAGGTCAAGATCACACATTTAATCCCATTCAAAGCATATTCATACCACAGAGGCTTACAGCAATCCAAAGGCTATCAGCTTCATTAACAAGTAACAAAGTATACACAAGTAAAAAATTTCTAAAGAAAAAATCCTATATGGGGCTGTGTGCCCATCCCAAATCACCCCCTTTAAATGAAAATTTCCTTGTTTTGAAGAAAGATTACTTATTCCACAAACATCTATTACAGGAAGAGCTCTGTGTTCAGGGAGGGTGCCCAGGTTTCCTCCTGTCAGCTTTGCCTGGTAGCAGCCGAGAGATTGCCTGGCTGCTTTCAGTGCTATTCACAGAAGAAATCAATGTCCTGAAAAAGAGAGTTAAAAGGAAAGATGTTTTGAGATTACTGAAGGATTAACATTCCTTTATCACCCCCTGAAGGGACATGAGTAAATGCAAACACAGAATATGCTATAATATACACAAAGTACACCATAATATATTCAAAGGATTCTGGAAAAGAAACAGGCCTTTTGTCTTTCGACTCCTTTTGCATAGCTCAGATGATTTGTTCCTGCCTTGAATTCTTAAAATTAATTAGACAATACCTCCTTCTCTCTTAATTTCAAACGATTCCTTTATCTCCCTTTTCTGTTTTGTATTCCTCCATCCATACCTGAATTGATTAGTCATATGTAACCCTTTATCCTTAAACAATTCCTAATCCCACATGAAAAGGATGACTTAGACTGAAGCTGTGCAGTACATTTGCTACAGAGAAATGCCAATTAGAAACTAAATGCCAGAATTCTGCTTAAAAACTTCTGGCATGGAATAGACTCCCAGAGCATATTGTTTCCTTCCTGCTATTATCTTATATGCCTACATAGATCTTGATTCCGCCCCAGGGAATTATCACACGGTGGTGCAAGCAGGAGACAGGGAGCTGCTGCAGAACAGCTGCTTACTGGTAATAAGAGTGCTCTCATCTTGGCCAGCAAATGGCCAATTTTAAGTGACTGAGGGAAGGCAGGCAATCCAACACCTCTCTGTAGCACACACAGCCCATTGTGCTCAGTCCATTGTATTCAGTTTGATTCAATGGTTCAGAAGCAGCAGCACCGAGGAAAAAAAGAATCTCTAAATATTTATTGCTCAAACAGCAACCAACAGGCATGGATTACTCTAGGCCTGCGTAAAGGGATGCTGAGAGAAGTTCATAGGCAGGTTTTTTTATAGCAAAGTCTGCAGCTCATGGCATTCATTGGCTCCAACAGTGAAAGTTACTTTTTGGGACATAAAAAAAAATAAAATAAAAGGAGGGTTGGAGACACAGAGGTCCCCAGGCTGATGTTCTCTTTCAGGCTTCAGGTGCTCCCCATAATACTTTGCCCCATCAAGTTCCTTATCAGTCATTCCTTCACACAATACTATTTGGTGTGTGCCACTCAGTGCCTTGATCAGGGCAGGTGATTGATGCTTAACAGCTTTGGGCATCATCAGATTTCCTTATATAAATGGAACCCCCTTTTTAAGAGAGCCCAGCATACACCAGAATTGGGCTTTGCAGGGGCAAGGCCAGGAAAACAAGGCAAACACATTGCCAGCGGCTTGAGAGAAGGTTACAGAGCTGTGAGCAAAAGCCTCGCTTCCAACTTGCACAGGGAAAGTTGGTGGCACCTGTGAAGGTGTGCAACACTAGCTCTGGTATAAAACAGCTCCTTGAAGGGATATTCCTGGAGCAGGAAGCACAACCAGACATGGATGGGTCAAGGTGTGCTAAAGACTGTTTTAAATGTGAACAAAGAGTCAGATCCTGAAAGTCCCATTTGCAACATACACCTGAGATCAGCAGAACATGAAGAGTGTCTCTATCGCCCCACATTTTCCTTGCAATGCTCCTCCACCACAACAATGTGAAGGAAGGGTGAAAAGACTGGCAGTCTGTGTCAATAGTTTGGTGAAAGAAATGACTTTGCAATTAAAACTCAGTATTGCAGCCTGAGAGGGTTCCACTCTGGACCCTGAGTCAGCCTGCAGGCTAAGGCATGGCTTTAACCTACCTCTGCTTCCAGTTCAGCTTGCATGCAGCAGACTGGCTGTCATCGTGTTGAGAAAAGAGCTTAGAAACATATTTTAGTCATTCTTTCATGTGCTTTGACTAATGAATTGCTGCAATGCTCTGGGCCAAATTCAGAACAACCCAGTGTACTATCAAGAAAAGCAATCACTCATCCAAGACGTGCATTTCCTCAAATAAAACTTATCTGACACATTACAACACAACCTCGTGACCATTAATGCGAAACAAAATTCTTCCTTTCACTTATTTCCTCTCTGTTAATCAAACCTACCTAATAATCTTGACCTGGGATTAAAGACTCCAGATATGATTTCAAGATTGCCGCATTAATAATATTTTGCCATAAGCTTCAAAACAGTGTATAGCTAAATATTCAGTATGGCTGAAGGTAAATACTGTAAACCTACCATTCAATTTGGTTTTAAGCACAGAAATAAGCTACCAGTCAGAAAGCATCAGTTGTAAGCCAAACCATACCAGCCTCTGAAGAAAGGACCCTCCTCTTCCACTCCTCTGTGAAGTGTTTCAGATCTTTAGTAAAAATGTGCATTTTCTGGTATAGGAGACAGTACTGTGGATCACCAGGGACAATCATCCTTTAATAAATGCAGCCTTACTTACAGACCAATAATGTGCTTCCAAAACCTTTTTAATGCAGCTTTTTGACATATTACTAGCTTTGTAATGAGAAGGCAAACATGCTCCCAGCAATCACAAGTTCTGTATGAGAGTGTCCATCCACAATTAATAGCATTTTACATGTTACTGAAGTTCACAGCACAATATCCAGGCTCTAAAATAGAAAACTTTGGGTAGAAGTTACGTGCCTTGAAGGAACACTATTCAAAACACAGGAACTCTAATAGGATCAAGCCCTCATTCCAGCATTTGTAATGTCTGCAGTATCAAAGCTTATGTTAGGGATTTTATTGAGGCTATTTGCCTGTATAAAGGCACAAAGATTGGATCCCTAAGCATCTGTGACATGCTACAATCAACTGCCACAATCATGATTTGTTTTTACAGCAAATTAGCATTACATAGCCAAGTATAATTATGTAGCCAGCTGGGCTTTTGCAAATTCCTTACCGTTGTAGGAACAGTCTTATTTGCTTCTTGATAGACATGTTGTTCTGAGACTAAACTGCTAGGGAAATAACCAACTGTCCCCATATGGTCTTCATACTGTTCTCCATAAACCTTCAAGAAAGGAGATGCATAATTAGGTACCTTAAAACAATCCTCATCTGGTTCGAGCTGGTTTATCATTTAGTCAAAAGGAGTCACCAGCAGTGTTCTTGCAAAACTCTGGTTTTACACTTCCTAGGTTCCAATCAGCTGGCACTTGAAACAAACCATTAACAGAAGTTCTGATCCAGGCATACAGGTTGAGTAAATTAATAGTGTGTATAGTTTATGTGGATCTATTTTTTTTGTAAATGCAGTTAATATTCCTCCTTGTTTCCCTTAAATGTCAGAGTTTTGTGACCAACTGTGATAAAAGCTTTCTCCTCCAAAGTTTCAGCCAACAGCCACAGAAAAGAACTGTTGAACCCTTCTGTTAAGATTCAGTTCAAAATTACCATATGGCTATTGAAGATATTTCATTTAAAAAATATTAAAGCCCTCAAGACTCCTCAAGCAGTTTGGTTAAACATTCACTTTTAAAACCAAGTTGTTGCTTTAAGCTCTACAATAGCTCAGCATTAGCATCCATTTCCTGACAGAAATGTGTGTTAATCTACTTCTAGTTTGTCCATATACACGAGAATCTCCTCTTACACTTCCAGCCCAGAATTCTCCAGAGCCTTTTTCTTTCACTAGTTTTGAGTAAACATAGATCAACTGCCCTTTTTTAATATTGATGAATCTGCAGTCTGAAGCATTATAATCCTCTTCTGCTCTGGCAAGGGAAATGGTGTCTAGGAAAAAAAAAAACAACAAAGAACAACAAAAGAATGAGATGGATGTATTTAAATACGTAAATAATTTTAGAGAAACACAAATACATGTGGGCTTGTATGCACATAGGTAAAACCATTTCCACAGATAAAAGCAGGTTATCTTGAAATCAGTGGAAGCCTTAAAGAATTTGCTGTGCTCATTTTGATATTCTACAGTAAATAAAGTAACAGCTGAAGAATGTGCCATTTCATCCCAGTGAAAGTTACAATCCTTCCCTCTGCACTTAACTTTCACTTCAGTGAAAAATGCCCTTAACAAAACCCATTTTGCAGTAAAGTTGCATGTGACATTCCACATCACCTCCTCAACTCTACTTTTAAAGTTGACAAGCCAATGCAAATGTAACATAGCTAAATAAGCAGAGTTTTCCCCTCCATCACATCCCAAACTTCACCGTTACTTTTGAGACTATTTTGTCCTCAAAATTAAAGCAAAATCACTTACAGACACAGTCATCATCAGCACAGAGCTTCTTGCTGGCAAGCTTGTCCATAAAAATTCCACTTGCGAGAGGACACATTAATCTGAGACACAAAAGTAAAACCACCAAATAAACACGTCCTGTCATTTTTCCTTGGCCACAGCACTTGCCGAATGCGTGCCAGGTCCAGCGATCCCAGTCTTTTATGGAAGAGGCAGACACCTGGACAAACACACCGGGCCAATGGGAAGGGGCTGGGGTGACATTCCATCCCACCAGAGGAGCCGCAGGCAGGGGGAAGATCTCAGGGTCCACTCACGAAACTGAATCCCCTTCCAAAGCCATTCTGCATTAACATTTCAATCAGCAACTGTATTATTTAAACAGGCTAAGCCTTCCTAGAGTTGTCTATAGCCTTAATCTTACCTCAAGCAAAGTCTGACAACGAAAATTAAGTCAGACCCTGGTAAGCAGTGAAGGAAATTACATCCTTCCAAATCCTCCTGTCCTTCATTTTCACAAATGCTCACTGCCAAGTGCAATCTTTGCTGCACTGTGGCAGATTCCCGTTTCTGTCTACAGAAAGGACCTACTGAGATCCTAACAGATGGATGCAATGTAAACAAACCATTAGGATGTTGCAATGTAGTAAAAAGGTTTTCCAAGTCAGCATTTCAAATTTGAAATGTAAGAGTTCAAGCACAGCGTACCTGTGCAGGTAAGATCCCTTCCACAGGGAGATGCAGGCAGAGCAGAACAAACAGGTGACACCAGGACAGCAACCATTTCACCTTCCTTTATGCAGCTGAACTCAGCTGAGGGTTTGCAGATGCAAGATACTGAACAGTGCCACAGACTGAGTTAAAAAGTCCTCTTTATGCCTTGGAGAGGACACCTGGAATGTCTCCACCTTCCCCAAATCTTGTCCTAGCATACATGAAGCAAGACTTGTAGGGAGTACTTTAATTAAAATACATGCAGAGACACACGCCCAAAAGGAACACCAGACCTGCTGTGGGTGCAATTCACTGCACAGCTGTCAGGCTACTGAAGGCTGGTCTGGATCAGTCCTTAGATGCACCAAAAGCAAGTTTGGAAGTTTCTAACTTCACTCCAGAGAACCAGTGCTCCCCAGTTCATGATGAGGCCTGAAGAGCTGTGGGCTGTAAGAGCTTTCAGCCCACAGGCAGAACACTAGTAACTGTCAACTGTTATCAAAAATCCCACTCTCTTTTAAAGACAGTGTATCTTGCAACTTCTGGCATTGCCTTCCCATCACAACTGACTTGACCACATTCTCCTCCAACCTTCCAGCCCATTACTCCCTCCTCCAAACTCAGATATGTAGTGTCCAACTTCCTTGGCAGACAGCTCCAAACCTTTTAAAGTGAATAAAGGTGAATGACAATGTAAGTAATACCTATAAAATTATGACTGCAGAAGGAAAACCAAAAGGCTTGTGATGGACTGTCACTTTTGCTTCCTTACAGGCACAGGGAAACAATTCTCACTTGCAAGTATTTGAACACTTGTAAAATCACACAAAATCACTAAAAAGAATGGAAGAATAGGTACATGGAGATAGGACAGTAATTGAGATGATTAGGAAAGAAGCATCATCTTGCAATGTATTCTGGGAGCAGATGAAATTTCAATTTTTCAGGTCTTGTGCAAAAAAAAGTGGCCTATGTTGCCACATACAAAGCACTATAGCTTTTTTAGGTGATTTTTTTACCAAAATATTTAGAGCAGTTGCAATACTCTGATCACTGCATCCAGTGCCTTTCATGTCACACAAGACCTCTAAGGTTTTCAACAAATGAGAAAAGACGAAGTAAAACAAACCCAACAAACCCAGAAGCATTAGGAACAGGTATTTTGGAAAAGCCTGTCTAAAATCCAGAAACTTCTATGTTTTTTTATGTTTCTTCTGGGGACTTTCTTCTACTGCCAGACACCAAGACAAAACCAAGTTGAGTAAGTGCTGTCAAACCGCAATTTCCACCCATACCTGTAAAAACACCCACTAATAAATTGTTTTTCCTAAGTGACAAAATAATTCTTGCTGAAAAGCAGCTGTCCCCTTGATAATGAGGCTGAAGATTGAGTGCTGTATTTATTCTGAATATTCTGGCATTCAGCATTCCTGATCACACTCTGGAAAGACAGCTATTTTTCAGCACTCACTAGTGAGAAATGGGTGTCACCTTAAAAGCAGTTAAACTGAATAAAACCCTGCAAGGCTAATCAATAATAAGACAGATCTGAGTAAAAAACATGGCTTGAAAACAGCATATTTATATTTTATTTTATAAAAATTAGTATTTCAACAGAAAAAGTTAGAATCCGGTAGATCCTTGGAAATGCTACGTCTGTCCTGGTCATTGCAGCAATTCAACATGAGTCTTATGGTTTTTGCAGAGAACAAATATTGTTTAAAAAAAAAAACTATCCGCAGAACTCCTTTACAGGAGCATCTGGCTATTTCTTTGCATAAGTGATTTTCATGGCATGGGATGGCGTGATCTTGAATCCTTGGAGAGCATCTCGAGCAGCTCCTGCTTGATTCTCATTTTCAAACTCCACGAAAGCGATGTCATGGCGTCCAGGCACTAAACGAACTTCTTTGAATCCAGGAAACCTTTAAAATAACATGAGAGTCAAATAATGTTTCTCAGGTTGATAATACATCTCTCTTCAGTAGGTCTAAGACCTTTTCAAAAGCATCTACTGGTACAATAGTTCTTACTAATGAAAGATTTAAAATTGAAGGATTTTACATGTCCAATCCTTAGAACTATTCCTCAATTAAGGATCATTACATGGAAGCAATTTAATCTGTCTTGTACTCATACAGGAGCAATCAAAGCTAGTTTTAAAACTGCTCCTGCAGTCCTAAAGTCTTTTAAGATTACAGTCACCAGCTTAAATCCAGTGCAGATTTATAGCAGATAAATTACACAACTAAGACAGCTATGAAAAAGATCGGATTTGCTTTCTGAATCAAGTCATCAGAACCGACATCTGTAACCTTGGCAGCAAGACAGAGAACTGAAATACCTTAAGAAGAAACTCTTATTTCTAAAAAGTCAGCTTGCCAACTGAGAAAACACACACAGGTAACAGAAGAATTCAAAGGACAAGCCATTTCTATTCAATACTTACTGATTGAATAACATGGACAGCATCATCTCATTCGTTTCCTCAGGCAAGTTATTAAGGAAAAGGATATAGTTTGGTGGGTTATCAGGCACCTGCAACAACAGAAGATCAAAGCTCACAAAATTATACAGTTATTCATTTCTCTGCATCTGTCTGCACGATTATTTGAACAAAGACACATGTCCTTAGCTTTGTTCATAACACTGCACACTGGGCTTCAGAAGACCTTCATCAATATGCAGACAAGAGTTCCTTGGCTTTTACAATGATATACTAATTTGGAGAGGTTCTTATTTCCACAAAAATCACAGTAACACACAGTCTTAGATGCCACATTTAAACTCAACAAGTCAAGAGCTGGCACTGCAGCACTCTCCACATCCAGGTGCCCCAGTAATGGCTGAGGTGCTGTCCAAGACACCCATGTGACAGTGGAAGAACCTAGGAAAGACTCATATCCTTCCAGAACAGCAGTGGGAAGCCAAGATGAATATCCTTTTCATCTGCAGTGGCAGGGAAATACTGAATATCTGTGGGCAGCCAAAATCCACAAAACCCACATGGTTTTACTACAGTGCTCAATTCAAATTTATTCATTACAAACCTCATTAGATTAAAAGTTTCAGTCTTTAACAGATTTGCCTGCTAATATGAATCTGTAGCCACCCACCAGACACAAGGCTGAGTAGTCACTTGCTGACACTGGAATCTCCAAGTCATCAAGTACATTAGAAAAACAAAAATAACCTGGACACAACTTCAAACATCCCAGTAATGGTGCCAAGTAAGTTAAAGCCTCAGCAGAACAATCTCCTTCAACTGATGGAAATATTCCAGGCAGTGCCATTAGGAAATAAACTTCTGAAGTTCAAACAAATGCCCAAACACTCGGTGTTGTGCTTCAATGTGAACTGATGTACACATATTGTGCCTGAAAACCCAGAGAGGGAGCAAGCCCTTGCCCCTGTGGATTATAAATGCAATTCTCAATCACACTACTCAAGAGAGATGAAGGGCAGGGCAGGCAAAGACACTCTTCTATTTGCTCTCTTGCAAACCCTGGCTCTTTAACACATTCATTTCTACCACACATGAATCATTTAGAAGGTCACTGAGCAGATGAGATGAATGAAACGTAGGGAGTTGTTGCCACATCTCTACACAATTCTTTGGAAAATAAGACTCGTATGTGAAAAAAAAAAAAAATTAAGCAGAGGACCCCCAAAATCCTGAAAAGAAGATTTTAGGCAGATATTCTGGCACCTTGTATTGTCTTCCTTCTCCTCATCTCCTACTAGAACAAAATAAGTTAGTTAAAGGGAATTTATTGACAATGAAAAAAAAATAAGAATGCTTCAACTGATACTAAACAGAGTCCAAATCTAAGACTCCAGTATGATTTGATAATAATGCTGTTTTCTGTATAATAATGAGAAATTAGAGATTCTTATTTCCTGTCAACCACTAAAAGGGGAATTTCTTTTATTTGTTTGCTGTGATTTAGTTGTAAGACAAATGTCTCGCAGGATAAAAAGAAAGCTGTAAAATACATCCTCAAGTTTCCATGTGTAAGAAACCTACTGTTCATAGAGAGTAATTTTAAACATTAGTGCTTTTAGTTACAAAAATAAAAAAGCATTACCTGATTCTGTGGTGCAGTCCCTGGGGCATTGGCTGAATTTGGTGTTGCTCCCTAGAAAATAAGTACAAAATAGCTTTACAAAGGTGTTCTATTAGAAATACATCAGCACACATCACCATGTTTCTAGTTACACCATGTTGTTAGTTTAAGCCAGTCCAACCCTTAGTGGAGATGTATTCCAAGCCAACTTCTTTTCACCTAACTGTAAATTAATTCTCTTTTTCCATTTAAAATTCTTCAGTGTTTATAGGGCAATCAGGGCATTTAAACACTGAAGGGAAAAGCAGATTGAGCACTTGAAGCTGGCATGAAAGATAAGCACACAATCCTTTTTTCCTTTTCTTGAAAGAGTTTAGTTTCTACTTTGGTTTATTGTATCTTTGCCCCATATCTTTATTTTCACCTGGTAACAGCAAAGGAGACAAAAAAAAGAGGGAACAGCAAGGACTGTAAAATCAGCTCCCTCTCCTTCAACTTCTAGCAAATGCTCAAGAGCACAAGATACCAATAGATCCCAATTTAGGAAATGAAAAGTACCAAAAGACAACACCTAGTCTGAAAAAAAATATTTAAAACACCTTTTGTGTTTGTTTGTTTGTTAATATTTTTAATCACAGAGGCTTACCTGGATAACCTTTTTATTTGGTGCATTTGCTGACTGCTCCAGAGTTTTGGCCTTCTTCTTCTCCTTCCTTTTTTCCTTATCAGCAAAAGTCCCACGCATTTTAGAGATGATATCGGAGTCTGTTTTTGCATACTGGATACGCTTTTTAAAAGCAAAAAGAACAACCCAGTACATTTTGCAGTTAGTAACACCGAACATTTTGCACCACTTTGGTTAACTGTGCATTTACACCTTTTTTTTTCAGGGCCTTCTTATATTAAAAACATTGTTATAAATGGTAAGTATTTTTACCGAGTATCTAATACTCATAATTAATTCTGAACACAATAACAGAACTCTAGAAAAACCCCTAATATGGAAACTACTATTTTTAACTCATTGATCTAATAGCATCTTTTTAACATCTGTCAGGGTAACGTGTATACAGAGAAACAAGGACATTTGGCAAAATTGGCACTGTGAGAGGTTTTAACCCCATTTCAAGGGGAGATAAAATTTGACAGTGATTTCTCAGATCTCTGCAGAGAAGCGAGTTCAGCAAAACTCAGACGTCTTAAATAGACAGGCAAGTACCTGCCTTAATCCAACCAGGATTGCATAAATTGTGTCAGCAGCACAATGCTGCTGGTTTTCTGACAAAGTCCCCCAGTGTAGGCGGGTAAGAAGATGCAGGTATGACTATCTAGGTATGACATTATATATGAACAGTTTTTCCTATCAGAGACTACCTCAATACAAAACTACACACCAGCTGAAGATTTTTTTTAATGCTTTTGTTTAGTGCTTAGACAAAGCATGCAGGCTGCAGGCAAAGCTCAAAGACGGAAGTACACTTGAGAGCTTATGAAGCCTTAATCTTTTTATTTCTTATCGAGTTTTACTGAGCACAAAACTCCTTAAGGACAAATGGCAGGACTGAGCTTGCACAATTCCGTGTTAAGGATTTCATTAGAGAATCTGAAGGTGTTAATGAAAATAGCTCAGCAGCATCACTGTCTCTGCTCTCTTCAGTGCCCAAAGCCATGAGCTGAAAGTCAGTTGTGATGTAGCCATCCACACTGAGTAGTGGGCCATGTAGTTACACCTCACCAAGAGTTGCAGAATTAAAGAGATGCCTAATTATCCAAACAGGCAACAATATCTAGATTGTAGTGCTATTCTGCATGTTATCAAGGACATTACTAAATCATATTCTGTCAACCAGCACTGTATTTGCTTCACTGAAGTTACACTGAAACGCAGTTACTTGGCTTGGTGGTCTACAATCAAGCAGATCTAGCCACCTATTTAAAAAAAATAACTCACTGTGCACATCTGGCGAGTAAAACTGCCTCACTGTTACCTCAAAAAGAAAGAATCATGTGCTAGACATTCATTATAAATCTAACAGTAGTTAAAGTTACTCTACATAAAGCAACTTAGAGCATCTAATTTCAATAATATTACAGAAATAATTTAACTGGTTCAATGGAAGATATGAGCAAAATGGAAGTGTTTAAGATAGTAAAAACTATAATCCAGCATAGAAAAACAAAAAGCTACCACTTAGGAAGCCTAAATACTCAGCTCAGCCTCTGTGAATGTTGTAGCTGCAGTCTCTTCAGCATTCTTCTAGCTTGCACAAACACAGATACACATCAGGATGTGACATGACTGAGGGACCCTTCAGTAACAAACTGCAAATAATAGTTCATTCCCAAGGTGCAAGTACCAAAACACTGTATCATACCATAGTGGGCTATTTTTTATTTAAAAAGGTAACAAAACAACTTACCATTGGTTTCCCATAAAATGGAAAGCCTTGGAGCTGTCTCAAAGCATTGGTAGAGGATCCAAGTTCTTTAAATATAACAAAAGCCTGTCCTCTCATCTTCATAGTCTTTAAAGCCACAATGTCGACCACATGACCAAACTGTGAGAATAATGCATACAGGGACCTCTTCAGCTCTGGGGACCAGAGGAGAAAACAGATTAGAAAAGGTCACATGCAAATGTCCACTTCTACAAAGTCTGCTGTCCTTCAGGGCCTTCCAGTACCTGAAGGGAGCCCACAAGAAACATGGAGACTATTTACAAAGACCTGGAGTGACAGGACACGGGGACGTGGCTTCAAACTGACAGAGTGTAGGATTAGATTAGAAATTAGGAAAAAATCTTCGACTGTGAGGGCGGTGAGACACTGCAACAGGTTGTCCAGACAGGCTGTGGACTCCCCATCTCTGGAAGTGTTCAAGATCAGGTTGGATGGGACTCTGAGCAACCTGCTCTAGTGGAAGGTGTCCCTGCCCATGGCAGGGAAGTTGGAAGCATATGAGCTTTAAGGTCCCTTCCAACCTAGGCCATTCGGTGATTCTATTTAAGAATTAAAACCACAAAGTTTCATAATGGGGACTTACCAGTTTATAGGGTTCTTAACACACTGCAGAGCCCCAAATTAAATTTACTCACAGCAGAATCATCTAGACAAGTCACTAAATAACTCATCAGCAAAGTTATTTTCACTTTTGGATCTCTCTCTAAAGCACCCCGAAGAAACATTTAAGTAGTGCTAGCATGATCCAGCAAATTTCACAAACCATAACTAATAAATTACCATGACCACTTTAGATCACAAGTGGATGGTTTGATGCAGACATGGAATAATACAGCCAGGTAAGGGCAAGAGAGTTCTTTCCAGCACACAGCCCCCTCCCTCCTGTGTGGGCTGCAGCAACCACAGGGCAGTGTCTGTGAGACGAGGACACAAAGCTCACCAGCTGGGACCTCTTTCGCCCCTCAGACAAGGAGGGGCACACTAAAGTCCCCACAATTGGGCAAAACACGTCTGTCTGCATCCACTGAATATTCCCATCGCTCCTGTATGAGTTACTCACTGGCAAGCAAACCCGCAGCTAGGGAAGTACTGAAGAAAGGGAGTGATGAGCTTCCATAGAAACACGGCGTGTCTTACCTTACAAAAAGACTTAAAACTGAGACGTCTGTTGGCTTTAGCTGCTGCTTCATCACAAGCAGGCGTTTGCCCAGAGCTGGGCACACGATCACCCCCTGCCCACCACTTCAGAGACCGCCGGCAGCCCCAGATCCCCCCCTGGATCCCCCCTGGATCCCCCCCGGGAATCCCAGTGCCGAGTGCGAGAGCACGGCCAGGCCCCACAGGGCAACCCAGGGGCAGCCGCCCCGTACCTTCCTTCTTGATCTTGTCGTTGATGTTGTTGATGTAGATGGTGTGGTTCGGCCTGATGTCCATCCTGCGGGCAGAGCACACGGAGGGGCGGGGGGGAACACGCGTTAGAGGCTCCTAGCCCCGCTCCGGCCACACGCCACAGCCGCGGGCAGCGGCACTGCGGGCCTGGGGGGCTGTTCGTCTGTCTGTCTGTTTGTCTGTTCGTCTGGATCCCGTATCCCGTCCCCAGCCCCGCTTTTCCCCTCACCTGCCCCCTCACCTCTCGGCTCCCCCGCAGCGTTCCCCTCAATGGCGGCCGGGCACGGCGCGGCCCGGCGCGCAGGCGGCGCAGCCGCTCCCGCAGCAGTCGATGTGCCGAGCGCCGATGGCGTCGATGGGCAGCGGGATTAAAAACGGGCTAAAAAGCGGGAATAGGGATAAAAAGCGGGAATAGGGATAAAAGGGGTAAAAAGTCTGCGGCCGGCTCCAGGGAAAATCGCAGCGAGGCTTGAGGCTGGCCGAACTGGGCGTTTGGTGCCCCGGGGTTTAGCTCTGGCCTGTACTAACAGAGTGATAAGCAAAGATAAAGGTGATTTATTGTTTATTTTTTGGTCTCCTCACAGCACCCGGAACAGCAGGGAATCACAGGAAGGCTGGGCCGGAAGGGACACCTCCCGCTATCCCAGGGTGCTCAGAGCCCCATCCATCCCGGCCTTGGACACTTCCAGGGATGGGGAATCCACGGTGTCCCAAGGCCTCACCGCCCTCACGGCGGGGAATTTCCCCCTCATATCCCACCTAACCCTGCTCTGTGTCACTTTGAAGCCGTTCCCCCCCGTCCTGCCCCTCCAGGCCCTTGGAAATAATCCCTCTCCGTGTTTCTTGTGGCCCCTTCAGGCACTGGGAGGCCACAATGAGGCCTTGTCCAGGCTGAGCTGATATGAGGTATCAATAACTGATAGGGAACTAACTCTACGAGGGAACTGATACAACGTAACATAAAGAACTAACACTAAGAGGGAACTATCGATAGGGAACTAACACGAGAGGGTTAATAGAAATAATTGTAGGGGCTTTTGCCGAAGCTGCAAAGATAGACTGCATGGTTAACGGGGACTATGTTATGGTTGCCATCAGTACCTGGCCTTGAAGCTCCAAAGAATTAAGATAAACCAGGAAATATGTTAAGGAGGTCTGCAAAAATAAACCGCATGGTTGAGGCCTTAATTAACAGGGAGTATGGTATGGTTGCTATCAGTACCTGTCCTTGAAGCTTCAAGAAACTGAGATAAATCAGGAAACATGTTAATGGAGTAAGACATTGTAGAAGTTTGCTAAAGGTTTCAGTTGATAACAGAACCAGTTTGAGGGTTTTTTTAGCCAAGTTCAAAAGGACACAGCGAGGAAGACCCATGATCTTCATCCCCAAGACCCCCGAAGACCCCAGCCCAGGAAAAATGGAAACCAATGTGCAAACTCGGATGGGAGGAGCGCAGGGTGGAGAAAATGGAAATTACTTCTTGGAACTAATTAGAATAACCCTGCCTTTTCTAAGAAAATAATGAATATGTATAAAGAAATAATGAATATGCGTATTTTAACTGTTTTTAAACAAGCCTGTAAGCACAGAGGGGTGTGCATGTTTTTGGTGGACAAATCCCCCATGCACCCAGCGCTGAATAAACGTACCTTCTCTACAACTACCTAGTTGTGGGGTCTTTTCCACATGTCAGAGCAATCCCAGTTCTCCCAGCCTTTCCTCACGGGATCCCTCTGGTCATCCCTGTGTCCCTGCCCTGGATTTGCCCCACAGGTCCGTGTCCCACATGGGGATGTCCATCCCAAGTGGGCGCAGGAGTAGCATCCATTAGTTAACATTTGCTTCTAGTTTTGGTGTTGAGAAGGCAACTCATCAGAGATCATAATTCTTGAGATGTATTCGGAAAATCCCTGCGGTAGCGCTACCTCAGGATAAATAAACAGAGCAGAGATTGAGGCTGCAGCCCTCAAATTTTTGGAATAATTTTGCAGGCTGCATGCCTTCATTTCTATGAATAATTAGGTAGGCTTTTAGAGAAAGAATTTTAAGTTGCAGAGGTTTAACCTGGTTACATATAAAAAAGAAGTTCTTGCGGGAAGGGGGATATAATCAATAAGGTAGTTCTTGCCTAAACTGTAAATTTTGTTTGGACAGGCCATCACTTTGTAAAGAGGTGGGAATATTAGTTGGAGTTTTATCGGTTCAGTTATATTTTGGGGGAAAAAAAACAACATTGCTCCAGTTTCTAGAGTATTTGGGAAGCCTATAAAGAAAAATAGGTTAAAGGGAATTGAACATGCAATCCAAAACAAAAAAACCCCCAACTATTGCTTGAGGTGTTATTCCCTGGTGGAAGAAAACAGTTGTTTACAGCAGGGCATGGTGTGGGAAATGGTGTGCTGGTTCATGCCTTATGCAATGCATACATGCCATGGATTCAGAACATGACAAGCAGCAGTTCTGGTCAAGTTTTAGGGTCCTATTTATTTTTCTCTGTTTGTTGACTTAGATTCAGTTGTTGAGATAAAGCATAACTTTGAAATCCAAGCATGAACAATACATTAAAATGCTTTTTCAGGAGGGCTGGCTGTGCTGTTTTATGCCTTCATCACCAGTACATGTAATTTTGTAATTTAATACCAATGTTCAAAACTACTTATTTGTTATTGAGTCCTTGCAGATAAGGGAATTGGTCAAGCAGAATCAAAAATCTTGACGTTTTATAAATGATTTTTAAAATAATGTCCTTCAACTGTTCATAGGGAAGACACTATAGAAAAAAAATACAAAAAGCTCTCAACCTGACAAAAAGCAAGGAAGAATTCATGGCTTCTGCAATTCATCCAGCAGAGCCTGCCACACTCGTGCTTGCTCAGAGTCACTTTAAGCACAGCTGATTTACTCTTGCAGAATTTGAATGCAGTAAAGCAGAAAAACTGTGTCTTTCCTGCTCCTCAGGTGGGATTTCACAGTCTGCCTGCCACTTCAATAGAAGTGATATTCATTCCTCAGATTGGCTTCCTCCTCTCTTCCCCAAGATTTATTTGGATTACTTCTGTTTCCTGAATCCCCAAACAGAGGTATAATGCTCTCATATTCACTAAAACAGTCATTTATTTAAAAGTCCCTGAATGCTTGAAGTATTGTAAAAATTATTTCAAGTTTCTTAGCAAGAGTGCCTGTAGCAACTTAGTAAGCAATGATTCATCACCAACATAACAGGCTGGGAACACACTTCCAGCTTGGACAGGTACCTGCTTCGTCAGAGGGTGTCAAACAGGGCTGGAGAAACAAAACAAAGGGCACAGGGTTCTTGAAGATACCTTTGTAGCCACTGCTCTTCTCCCTTCTTGCCCTCTGCTTAAGGTCAAGGAAACTCAGCATTTCATTATTATTACTGCTGTTTGTTATGAAACCTGTAATAAAAATCAAGTTGGGTTTTTTTTCCTTTCATCTTCCTTTTCTAAATGGAATGAATTTCTCTGAGGTAAAAAGAGCAATAACCAAGAGCTGTGCATGGTGGAAGCTCCACAGCCATCCTTTTGGCTTTGATCTGGTCCACAGAAAGTGGTGCTTCAGACTTTTTGTCGTTGTTATTTCCTGTATGAAGTCCGTGGAATAAGCAAAGTTATTCTAGTTTATCAGTACAGAAATATTTTCATGTTACATATGCGTATGTAATCAAAACCCCACGCTAAAAAGAAACACGATTGAGAATGTTTTCTGATGTGGCTGCATTTGTCTGCTTTACTTTTGTTCTGCCCTTTGAGTGCCCTCTTCTGCTGTGTCAAGGAGTAAGGTAACACACAGTCACTAAATATTGGAGCATGGACAAAGACAATGAGAGACATGACAAGAAATAAGGAAATTGCCCAGCAAGTACAAGCAGTGGTGCTGTGAGCACTTGCAAAGTCAATATACATGAAGCCTCACACTTAAGACAGAAAAGGTTCTTTGAAGGGTGAACAACTTCTGGATCTATATTCATTTGGAAGGTGTGAAAGGGAAGGAATTGCTCCCTATAAATCAGGGGTTGCTGAGCAGTTGGACCTGCTGCCTTTGCCCGAAGGATGGAAGAGTCTGCAGTGATTTACAGATCATTGTTCACAGGCTCAGGATATGTGATCTCTACAAATTAACAAAGCAGAGTGAATGGACAACGTGATGGCAGAAGAAATTTAGTATTGACAAGTGCTTGGCAAAGCCCTTGGAAAAGCCTCACTTGAACCACCTGAATTAACTGTAACCACTCAGGAAAAGGACATGGCTGACCCCCTTTGGGGGACAATAAAGCACCCAGAAGTAAGGAGGGAGACAAACAAAAATGCCATATGGAATGGGAAAAATGTACTGCAGTTCTTTTAATAAGGCTGTTTCATAACCACTAAAAAGATGCCTGAGTGTATTACTAATTGATCTAAAATAAAAAAAACCTCCACACATTCATCTGGCATTTATTATCAGCAGTTTATGCTTTTAATTATTTAATACACTGCCTGACAGACAGTAATTTAGTCAAGGGAGCTTCACCAACCAGGGGAAAAGTACACCATCACAACCAATTATTTATTACTGCTGTTTCAGAGGAAAATCATTCTGTCATGGTTAATACAACTGTTTGCTTGTTCTCCTGACCAAGTCACCCTTACCAAGCAAAACAATAGCTCAGTGTTTCATTTCTTTAGACACACTTCTAGTATATGGCAACAGAAAACGCTTGCACTGTTTAAAAGAAGGAAGTTGTCATTGTTAAGTGAACCAGAATTAAATTTTAGATACTTACATTCACATTTAATTAGTATATTTCATTTTTTTGTGTTTTATCAAGCATGCTAAGAAAAAAATAACATACATTTCTAGACTGGCTTTCCTTTATGAGTGAGTCTGTCCCCTCTCAGACCAATTTTTTGCCACTGGCAATTTCAGGGCCTTGTATCTCTTATGTTACACTGCTGCCTCAGTCCCCTGGGGCTAAAGCTCATCTAAAATTGCAAGTTTCAAGTATTCAGCTCCTCATGTTTGCTATATTTATCATCATGGTGATTCCCAATTAGTTTGTGTGTGTTAATATACTTGAAAGGATGAAATGTGGGTAGCGCTCTTAATTTCATACATATGGTTCCAAATTCGTTTAGGGCGCTGGGGTTGTCCTTTTATTAGTATTAATTGGTGGCAGTGCCATCTGTCCACACTGAAACTCTTCACTGGGAAGAATAGCAGAGCTCTGGTTTGATTTATTGTTGTGCAAGAGCACTTGCCTTCCTTCCTTTTTTTTTTTCAGTCTGGGTTAATTTTTTATTTTAGTTTTACTGGAATCAGCATGCTAACACAAGTGGTGTGACTTACACTGAGCATTTTAATTCAATACTTTTGAATCCTCATATATGTGTGACATTGCAGTGTAATGAAACCGAGACTTACCTGCTTAGCTGTATGAAACTACCTGGTTGTTTCTATCTCTTTTTTGTAAAGAAGTCTCACAAAGACCAGTCCCCCATTGTGAACAACCTCAGCCACATCCATACAAACCAGTTTCAGCTGTGGCTCCTGCAGCATTTCTGTGGTTCATGAATTCTCACTGGCCACCAGACAAGTCCAGAGCAACAAGACAGGTCTGAGATCAAGTGCAGAGCCCTAGGTCTGTAAGCTGACTGGCCAGGCACTGTGGCAATGCAGCTTGGGTAAGGACTAGAGGTCATAAACTGAGCCTAAGCACAGCTCCCAGGCAAAGAGAAGCTCTGGGAAACCTCACAGCCCTTGTCACTGCTGCCCCATGTCTGCACTGATCTTGGGCGTAAGCAGCCAGATACCTTGGTAGGGTATGCTGGGGCCCCTGGTCCAAACAACTAGGGGAGCTGCTGAGGTGGAGATGGATGCTGGGAATGGTTCTGTGTCACTGAGCTCAAAGCAGCTGGTAAATAGAAGGCTGGAACTGTCTGCTACATCCTGGGAAAGCTGTCACAGAGGTGGGTGGGAAGCTCAGCCTGCTTTAAGCAGTGTTGCTGGGCTGGGAGCTGGGGCAGCAGGTGGGCATGGTGGTCTCAAATAGCTGGTGGCACCACTGAGGAGCTGAGGAACCTGCTCTGCAGGTGGGGAGGGAATACAGCATGTCCTGGATGGAAGGGCAAGCTTGGTCTTGAAAACACAGATTGACAGGAAATGAGCGACAGGTTTTCCCAGCAGGAGTATGTCAAGAGCAGAGATTTGGTGACACCAGTGCTCCCTGAGGAGGGAGGTCTGTCAGCTGAGGGTTCCCACAGCACTTACTGGCAGCTCACCATCAGCATCAAGTGTGGAGCTTTATGAACCCTATAAAGGAGCTCTTAGCTTTCCAAACACCTCTTTCTCAAGCCAGCTCAGCCTTGAAATTGCTAAGACCCATGCCAGCAGCAAGCTATGAAGCCATAAATAAGCTTGGTTTATTACTAGTCTTATGGTTAATAATGACTGCAGTTTGGGCAAACAGCAGTAGTAAGCCCCACTAACAAGTTCTGCCTGCGCTTGTGTGGAGTTTCTGCCAGTTCCCCGTATGGATACTAATAAAGCTCATGAGTTATTTCGATTGTGTCATTCCTTCAAACATTTATTGATTTAAATCATTTAGTTCTCAGTCGCAGCAGACACTGGGGAACTGATGGTAAATCATACCAACTCTGGTATTGGAGTTGGCTGTAAATTTACCACATCTGGTAGACTTGAGCTGGCTATAAATTCTTTTAGTGCTCCTAAAGCTTGGCTGGCTGTAGAAAAGACTGCAGGTGTTGTGCAGCCTTATGTCTGAAGCCGTGCTGGGAGTCAGAGAGCCTGTCTGTGCTTATTTCCCGTTTAGCCTCAGTGTGGCAGAGCCCCTTCCAAGTGTCAGGGTTCTCCTGTGCCACCCCCTTAAAAGAAGCCCTACATCAACAAATAGGGTAGGTCGAGATCAACATCAAACACGGCTTCAATCTCCTCTCCATCAGAATTCCATGCAGAGCAGCTCTGCAAGCATCAGCTTTCTAAAAGGCTCCGTTCTGACTGTGATTTACACCATTGTGCCTTCAGGAACGTGAAAGTAAATCTCAGCTCTGTGAGATGAGACCTTACCTCCGAATGCATAAATTTCCCACCTCCAATGAGTGAAATGAGAACAGGTGCTCGGATAGATGAACATATAAAGCTGCTGGATTCAAATGAAGTTTGCAGGTGGATTAAGACAATCTTTTCCACCGTCCTTCTGGTTACAAAGTAAGTCTATACAATATCAAGCAGTCAACATCCTAAATCAAATAAATATTTCCCAGTTTCAGCCTGAAAGGCAATTATTTCACATACAGCTGGTCATAATTTTTCTAGGGAAAACTTTTGTCTTGAAAGGTGACTAAAACCCTTTTGTTTACAAGTATTCTTATAAATTATATTGCATTTTTAGTAAAGGCTTTTGTTCTTCATAAAATGGTTAAAACACTTGAACATTTTCTAGCACCGAAAAATTTATTAAAAAAGGTATTTTTCTTTTCTTTCAAGACAGAAGAGCTGTAAAGTCTCCCCCCATACTTCTCCTCCCTCCTGCACTCCGTGTGAAGTGGTAGTTTATCCTGGAGAATCCCATTCAACCAATACAACTTCATTACTTTGAGGTTAGTAATTTTTCAGATAAATGTGAAAATGTGATCTCACGGTTGCTACATGAAAGTAAGTCTACACTGCTGCCAAAGGTGTGATTTCCTGCCCAGGGAGACATTCCTGCTCCAACAGTGATTTAGCTGCCTCATGGAGCAGTAACATCGAGGTGACAAAAGCACAGAAGGATGGCATCTGTGAAGCCACTGGTGATCTCAGGTATTTGATGGCAGGTTTTCATTGCTCTTCCCTCCTCTGCTTGATTCAGGCAGGTGTTGAAACCATCTGGGAATGTGTGAAGTGCAGCCATAAAGCAGATGAGAAAAGGGATCTCCTCACCTCTCCTCCATCCAAGAACATGGGGCAGGACCAGCAGGGCAGTGCCAGCTTAGATGAGTTTGTCAGTGCAGATGCACCTATTGCCTGAAAATAGAGCGCTACCTTCTAGATTCCCTTTTCCCAAACCTGCAATAAAGTATTAGAATTATAACAATCCCCTGCTGTTTGCTGATTGCAAAACGCTTCCAGGGTTTGAGTGTTTTTTGGTCTAGGTTTTAACTAGTCTGTTGGTCATTGTGCATATTTAGTCCTCCCTAACACCGTGTTAGGAATAAAGCCGTGTTAACCATTCACAAATAATGACAAATTGAAATTTGGGGGTTGAAAATGCATTTTCTGTGAAGAAGACATTTCTATGGCCTGTCTTATGCAGTATTATCATATTAAATAAAGGCACGAATCTATTGATTCCATTCTCATGTACTGGATTTGAGTGTTCCCAGTAAAGATTCCCTTTGCCTTGTTCTCTGTCCAAGCAGCCAGCTCTTCGAGGGACAGCCCATGGCTTCTCAGATCTGGCAAATCAGCCTCTAATCTCCTGAAAACATGAACAGTGGGTGGGAACTGGCATCCAAAACAAGTCTGAGGAAGAGTCGACTAATGGCTTGTATTTGTTGATCACTATCACACTGCATCCATGCCTGCTCCTTATACCGAAGCAGCAAACAAGACTCAGGATTGTTATTGCCCCTTTGGACTTGAGCAAACTTTGAGCTCTCAATTTCAGGCAATAGTCAAAGGGAAAAATGCATATCCTGGGAAGGGAGTAACATGTTCTTTAGCCCAGGTGGGTCTATCAATGAGGAGAGGATAAATAATGTTCCTCAGGGCTTGGTGCTCATGTCCCTGTACCCTGTGTGACTTTCCCTAGTGGATGTGACGGTGTCACTTCTTGTCCCTGAACAGAGACCACAGGGGTGTATGAATGACCACAGCCATAGACCACAGCTCCTGTATCAGGGGTTGTATTTCCCTTCTTCAGTAAGCCCTTCAAAAATATTAATTCTTTTGTGGAACATCTGCTTATACACAGGGAATGTCCCCGTGCTGACTTTGTTCAGCAGCCACAGCCTTTGAGCACTTCGGCTGGGGATGCTGTCACCTGAAGAAATACTGCTCAGCAGCCAGATTATATGCCATGACCCATTCCTTCAGGGAATTTATCTTAAACTCATTTTAGGCTAACACAGCCAGAGCTGTATATTACAGCAAGGGGCAGCTAACCCTTTAGATCTGCTAAGTGTGATTGAAACACATTACTCACTTTCTCACTACCTGGACAGTTTTATCCAAGAAAACAATTGTTGTGGGGAAAAAACCTTGGTCACAGAGCAGTGTTAATGATCCAAAAGGTTTCTTTGCCCTGACTGCAAACCAGAGCCAGCTGCCAGAGGGAAAAGCTCAGAAAATTAACTGTTCCAGGGCATGCTCAGATCTTTTTCAAGTCCAAAAAATTTTTCCTTAGGACATTAAAGTATTAACAATATTGGCAGCATCAGTAAAACCTGGGTATTGACTCTTTGTCAATACAGTGTTTTCCTCTTAATGATAAGACCATGCAATATATGTTCTCTCTATCTACATGCGGTGAAGCTGACAGCATTTTGGGATGAGCAAGCCTTTGGGAAAGGCAGACACAGTGCATAAGAGTCCATTCATTTGTTAACCCCTCACCAGGGCTGGGGAGGGAGGTTGTGAGGAGTGAGAGTCAAAGGAGAGGTTCCTCAAAGGATGCAGATACCCTGCACAATCTAAAATAACCAGCATAATGGAAGAGAAAAGAAGCCTTCTGGTATCAGAATACTGGTAGAAGTTCTCAGTAACCAAGAACACAAAATAATAGTCTTTTCCTTTTTCTTTCCAAACACTTAAACAATGTCCTAATCCTAATTCAGCAGAAGTATCTTTGGTTATTCAGTTGGGGATTTTTTTAACCAGTCCAGGTTTCCTCTAGACTGACAAATATGCGTGTTAGTGGGTACTGTTCAGATGAGAAAAACTTCTGATGAATAGCAAATTTCCCAGCACAGCAGAGAGGCAGGAGTGTGGGGCGTGCAACCCCCTGGGATAGCATAACAGTAGTGTGGGACCTTCCCTTC
>VWZF01002603.1:131911-323138 GCA_013396755.1 Sclerurus mexicanus
TCCCAGTTTCTAGTGCCTTCTACCCCCGACCCTATATAAACCCTCTGATCCCGGGAATAAATGCCATTCCTTTTTCACCCTTCAAGGAGTGTGCCGTCATTTCTTTCCTTTAAGGGACGTGGCAGGTATGAATACAGATCTGAAACTTAGCTTGAGAATGAGCTCAGGAAAGCAGACCGTGTGCAGGGATTAGAAGGGCTGTGTGCGTGTCTGTGTGTGTGTGTGCTGCTGGGAATGGGGAATGCTGTTTATTCCTCCTGATTATGACAGATTGCAGTATCAGAGCAGCCCAAGGAGGAGGATTCCCCTGGCTGAGCTAAAGGAGTTCACAATATGTTTCAGCAGGGACAGCAGAAATGACATCTGAGCTCGTGGCACCTCAGGTGTGAAAAACCCTGCAGCAGCAGGTTGGAGGACAATGCTGAGCAAGTGTTTTCTCCAAAGGATTCCCAGGAGTGGAGAGAAGAATACGTTTCCTGATGAATCGATCCATGACAAGATATTACCTTCTTCCAAATATTGGCCACGGAGGAGCCTCTTCATCTCTTTAACAGTGAGCATTGACCTTTCTACATGAAATTAGCAAATGCTAATTTGCTAATCAGCAAATTGAACAGGGGCTGATGACAACCTCGAGCCTGATGGTGAGTCCCATGGGGTGGGGAGATGCCTGTCCATCTGTCCTCTCCATCGTCTGCCAACTGGAAGGGTATCTCTGCACACTCAGGTAGAGGTCTTGCTGGTCTTTCCTTCTTGGAAATATATTTCAAACTGTAATGGAAAAGAGTATTTTAACAGGTAAGAGGTAACCACTGGCAAAATCATTAATTCCTGCACTTCCAGGCTTTTTGTACATGAATGCAAGGAAAGGCAACTGGTCATTGTCACTGGAAGGGCCTGAATAAAAGACTTTGCATGACTCGTTATTAGTAAGGTCCAGCCTGTCATTTCCTGGGCTTGGGACCTGTTTTGCAACCCCAGAAAAGGATGGTATGTGCCTGAAGGTGTTTCTGAATGAGCAGGTCCATTGCAAGAGCTCATTTAGGAGCAAGGAGGAAGGGCAGGAGGTGGTGGTCAAAAGCCAGTGATGTGCAGTGCTGCTTGTGTTCTTACCCAAGGGCTGGAGACTTGCAGAAGCTCCAGAGACCCCACTTCTGAGCCCAAAGATCATTTAACTGGCTTTCTCAACTCTAAGTGGAAGGTGGCAGAGAGGCTCTTTGTGACAACACAAGGAAAAAACCCCTTGGAAATGCTCCATTCACCATATCTGAACCTGTGTTTATTAAAGACAGTTATACTAGAGAAGTAGAGGAGTATTTGGGAATGCATGTGCCTTCGGTTTGGTTAGGATTTGGGTTTGTAAACTCTGACAGGTGTTTTGGAGTGTAAAATATTTTCTATTGAGAAACTGGCAGTGATATTTTCCACCAGATTTTTAAGGACAGGAAATTGAAGCACTTTGCGTGGGTATGCATATTTACATACATTTATACTGGTGGGGTTTTGTTTGTTTGTTTGGGTTTTGTTTTCTTTTTGTGTGTGGGGGGGTGGGAATTAATGTCTACAAACTGTCACCTATGTATAGAAATCTCAAGAATATCCCTTTCTGTCAGTTTTGTAGAAGTCAGGCTGAGAACAGAGGGACTTTCCTCCAGTCTCAATCCTCTGAACATCCGCGGAGCAGCTGAACTACAGGACACAGCCGTGGGAAAGCAGCATTCCTCCTGGGCCCTCCTCTTTTAAAACTTACTTGTCCTTTACTAAAATTGCAGGAGACATTACATGCAGTGTGTAATAATTTCATGGGACAGACTGAACTGATGAGAGCTTCATGCAAAGTATTAACTCATTGCTGAATCAAGGGGCAGGAGAGAGTGGGACACAGAAACGGGCCAGAGGAGTGAACCTGTGCTGCCTATGAGTGTACATTAAAGCCAGGCAAACAGTGCTGATACTGAATATGTTTAAATCCAGCAATAAGTTCTGCTTAGTCTTACTGACTGAACTAATTTATCCCACTTTCCTGGCTATAATTTGTGTTGTATTGAATTACAACCTGAGTGGATCCAACCCCTCTAACCCTGCTGCTGGGTCATACTCCAAGCACCAAGCACTCGATGCTGGTTATAGCCCATGGACAAGGGGTCAGCACAGCAGTGCTGCTGGACAAAACAAGGCTGGGCTTTATTCTTCATAGACTGGCCACAGCATCTGTGTCCTGGCCCAGTGAAGGAAACAAATCTCTGAAACAGCAAGACAAGGAGAATTTTAGGAAGAGGGGAGAGCCTGGGGATGTTTTGCTGCTTCATGCCCGGCATGCTGCAGGTGTCTTGGCTGGTCCTGCTCCCACCTGCAATGGGGGCTCACTGTGGAAAGTGAGAAAGTGTTTTCCATGACGCAGAAGGATCTGTGAGAGTGGAGAAGCTCAGATCCCCTGATGACTGGATGTCTGGGAATACTGTATGCGAAGATGCTCTTACTGAACCAGGTGTATTGCAATAGTTCTGCTAAGCAGAGAGAGGGGAAGCACAACTGTCTGAGAGAAGTTAGATGCTCTACAAATTAGGCTACATATTGGTTGGTTTTCCTAGGAGTCCTAATTCGTGCTGAAAATCCTTACATTTTATCATATTTTTTTACCACTGCTTTTATTTTTTTAATCCCATTATGCATGTGCATACATGTCTATTTTTTCTTATACAGTTTTTAGCTTATTCTTATCTTTCTAATGTGCTAGTAAAATTGCTTGTCAGTTTGTTATACATCTCTCAGGTCCTCTGTAAAGCTTTGAATAAAAAGCTTTAACCAGTTTGCCAGATGCCTTGGTGGGGGTCTCCCTGCCTGAATGTTTGGCTGCTACGGTGTGTCAGCTCTCATGCTCACCAGGGTGACCTGGTCCTTGGATGATTTTTAAGCAAATCTTGCTCCTCCTGTGATTTCCCAACACCCTGGTTCTTCCTCTGTAACAAATCTCTGGCACAGCATAGCTGATCCCTTCCATTCTTTTTCAGTGCCTCTGTGACCTCTGGTACGTGATACTCTGACACTGGTGCTGAAACTTCACCTGACTCTTCTCTTACCCTTGAGTTTGTCTCAGCACCACAAACTCTCCCTCCTTGCATGTTTCCCCTCTTCTTGTCCTCTCACATCACTGAAAACCTCAGGAAAAATCCATATTATAGATCCACTACTTTCTTTTCTATCTCCAAACCTTCAAAACTGTTTTTAATCTCTGACTCCCAGGCCAAAGGTCCTGTCTGGGTGTTGAAAGTCTCCTGGATCTTCAACAATGTGCTCTTCTCTCTCTCTCTCTGTATATTGTTCTTTTCTCCATCTTTCCTATTACCAGCCCTATATTTCTTTCTCCTTCTCTTTTAAGCTGCTGCACCAGTGACTTTCTAACCCCATGACCTGGCCCCCTCTTGTTCTCATCCCTCCTCTTCTCTTTCTCGAGCAAATTGAACACATAATAGTTTTTCTTTTGCTATAAAACCACCCCCTGAACCTGACCTCTCCCTTCAAACGTCATCTCATCTCTCAGCCGATCTGGTGCATTGCTGGGGC
Source organism: Sclerurus mexicanus (assembly GCA_013396755.1). Lineage (NCBI taxonomy): Eukaryota > Metazoa > Chordata > Aves > Passeriformes > Furnariidae > Sclerurus > Sclerurus mexicanus. The sequence goes on from VWZF01002603.1 coordinate 135,476, forward strand.
CATCACTTTTATGTCTTCTTTCTTCATCCTCTCCTTTCTCCACTCCATGGCATCTCTTTTTGTCCTGGTTTTCAGCTGTCATTCAATGTCTGTTGGACTTCCACTTAATCCCCTTTGACCACCTCCAGCAGTCAATCATCCTCTGAATTTCTTCTGTGCTGGCTGTGTTCCTCTGACCCTGGTGCTTCCCCCATACCTCTGAGGTGTAAACATGGGGTCCTTCCCTCTCTCACTTTCCCTTCTCTGCTCTCCTCCTTTTCCCAGGTCAGCTCATTCATCTACGTGATTCCATTTGCCATCGATGCTAATTGCTCATCAGCTGATGATTTTCCTGCCACTTCTCCTACTTTATTCCTTCTCCTTTTTGGAGATGATAAGTTGTCAGTAGGAGTCACTGCTAAAGTTCAGGTATTTAGGTCTGAAACCTTCTGTGTCTTGGCAACTGTTTTTGGTTTTGGCTTGTCAAGCCAGTAATACCTTAGTGACTTGAATGAAATTATGTTCATACACGTATATACGTGTGTGTGTGTGTGTGTGTGTGTGCATTTCTATGTATAGGGGTGTATATATTTGTAGGGAGAGATGTATATGTGATGTGTATAGGGATATAAATAGGTGTGTATATATAGAAGCCCCTATATATAACCTTTTACACAGGTTCCTCTCTATGTATAATGGGAAGTTATATATTTGTAGGGCTGGGTGTATATATATATATATATATATATATGCACACACCCCCCCACACGTGTGTATATATATCCTTATATATATATACATAATAATCTATAAAATATATCAATAGATATACATTTTTATATGTATGTGTATATATACCTATATGTACACATAGCCAGGTGGTTCCCTGACAGGAGGGTGTATCCAGGTGGGGAACAGCCTCTTCTCCCAGACAACCAGAGACAGGATGAGAGGTCTTAAGCAGGGCCAGGGAAGGTTCAGGTTGGACATCAGGAGGAATTTCTTCACATAAAGGGTGATGAGACATCGGAATGGGCTGCCCAGGGATGTGGTGGAGTCACCACCCCTGGGGGTGTTTAAGAAAAGACGGGACGCGGCACTCAGTGCCAGGGTCTGGTTGGCAGGGTGGTCTTCGTAGGTTGGACTGGATGATCTCAGAGCTCTTTTCCAAGCTAATCGATTCTGTGAGCTATATGTATATGTGTTTATGTACAGGCACATACGCCCCCCACGCAATGAATAAACACACGGCAGTGGATGACCCTATGGGGACGCTCCCACACGCCCACTCACCGTATCTCTCGCTAACCTCACTGCCCTCCTCTCAAAGCTCCTCTCCTCAGCCTTCCTCCTTCTCCTCCTCCTCCCCCCACAGCCCCCGACGCCGCTCGCGTGTCGCGTGGATTGTCCGTGCGCGGCCGCCGTCCCCCCTGGGCAGGGCGGCGGTTGCCATAGCGACATGGCCTAGGCCGGGGCGGCCTCGCTCGGCCCCGGGGCGGGCGGGGACGGGGACGCGGACACGGACACGGACACGGACACGGACACGGACAGTGCGGGGCGGCGGGGATGAGCCATGGCCTCGGTGAAGGTGGCCGTGCGAGTGCGGCCCATGAACCGCAGGTGAGTGAGCTGCGGAGCCGGTGCCGCTTCCCGAGGGTTGCGAGGAGCGCCGTGTGCCGGCTGTGCGGGCGGTCCCAGGGAATTCCCCTCGGCCGAGCCGGGGAGCGGCTGCCGGGAGCGCTCCTCCGCCCCGGCAGGCTGGGAAGGGATCCCCGGCGGAGGGAGGGTTTGCCTGGGAAGTTCAGTCTGTGGCGGTGTGAAGCGCTGGTTTGTCTGATCCCGTCATCTGGGATCAGAGGAGAAGTTTGTTGGAGGTGAGAAACTCTTGAGAAGAGGGAGGACCTGCCAAGGATGTGCAGCCAGGCTTCTGAAACTGGAAGGAAACCTACTTCGTGTACAAACAGCAGCCCCTTCTGCGAGAGAGGTTGTTGCCTAGTTCGTTTGGAGTCGTTAAGGTGGAGGCTCAAAGTGTATAGATATAAGCTCAAAGGGTATAAATATATATATAAACACTTAAGCTCAAAGTATGTAAACATATAGTCTGCCGTATGTGCTGTATGGACAGGAGTTCATCACCCACTTCCCGAGATACATCTGGGGAATAAACACTGTTTTCTTTCATGAAATAAGTGCGTGATATGCACAATAGAGTCAATGATATAATTTAAGAACCATACGTAGAAAACTCTCTGATTCTGCTGGCAGTGCTCTTACTTCTTCCCTCACTCTGAAGTGATGTAGCCAGTTCAAAAGAAAAGTGGTTTAAAAGCACAGTCAGCCAGTGAGGCTCCCCCTGTGCCTCTCACTGGATCTGATTCAGGTCTTTAAAAAATACGATTTACCAAGTTCTGAAGGTCGGTCAATATCTTGTTTTCAGGGAGGGGAGGACAAGCCGTGCTAAAATAAAGTTGATGAAGGTGTAGGAAGGGGAAAATGTTGCAGGTTGGTTTTAAGTAGTTCAGGCAGTTGGTGGGAGGTCAGGGTTGATGAATAATCTTGTCACACCCTCCTGCTTCCCTGTGCTTTCTCCCTCAGGTTTAACCATGTGGGTCTTAAATTTTTTTAAGATTATTCTGTAAATGCACTCCGCTTTTCCTTCAAGAATCTCAGACAACAGGTAGCATAGGTTTTGAAAGTATTAAGACTTGTTATGTGCAGTGTTTTGGTAGTATGGAGGAGTTTTGTCTGTGGACTGTAAGAGTGATCTACTAATGGACAAAAGAGAGGGAGGTGGAAAAAACATGGCAGAGGAGAAAAGGGCTGGTCATGGTGATGGGCTGTGAAAACACCAAATGAAAATGTGTGAGTGGAAGTTTGGAAGTGTTATGGTAAAGAATATCAATGACTGGACCTAGTGTCTGTGGTGCACATGGGAGGGTAAATTGGATGGGGCCGGATCAGAGACTGCCTAGTAAATGATGAAAACGGTTTGTGATGTGTTGGAAAAGTGCAAGCCTAAGAGCAGGGCAAACGAAGTTCTGGTGTGCAAGTGACAAGCCAAGAAAATGGTCTTGTCACAGATGTGTGGCAACGAGCAAGCTGTGAAAAACTGGTGGGTGTCTGACCACGCAAACTGTGAAGAGCTTTCCAGTTCAGGTTGCTGAAACCTTGCTGCTTGTGGGATGGTGTTTGATGCTTAAGAAACATTATCAGAAAGCTGGATTCAATGTCATGGGGTGTTGCTTCTAAGTCTTGATTTTTGCAGGGACACAGTGGCTGTGTGGTGTGGGACGCAGTGCTGGAGTTGGCAGTCATTCTGTCCTCCAGTCAGTGCTGGATTCATGCTGTGTTTTGTAAAACTGAGATTTTAAGCCTTAGAGGACCCAGTAGCTTTTCCTGTTGGAATAGTCAAGGTGTGGTGACCCCTAAGCCAGGAGCAGTAACTATATTTTGCTTATTGGTTTCACGGAATCGCAGAATTGTTAGGGTTGGAAGGAATCTCTGGACATCATCTAGTTCGCTCCCCTGCCAAGGCAGGGTCACCTTGGCAGGTGTTCCCTTGTACATGTGTCTTCTCTCAGCTGTGCTCCCTTCACATTTTTGGGTCCCTGGAGCATTTTACAGAGGAAAGGCCTTTCTGCCCTTTCAAAGGAACTTTACAACCAGGTATTCATTCTCCAGCACTTATTTTCAAAACTGTTAACGTGGTACTGTATAGAGTTAAATTTAATTCAGTTAAATTTGCTTTGGTTTGTTTGAAGCTTAATCATATAATGCAGTTTATTTCATGAGTCATTTTTAATTAGAGAAGACACAGCTAATGAATGGTTATTGGTAAGACTCCTGCATTATGGAGCAGTTGCACCGTGTGGTGTCATAGCACTGCTAATTGTGTAATAAGTCATGAACATGTATTTTGGAGTGAATCATGTGATGGGGAGAGGGTTGTTATTTAAGGATTACTTGCTCTTCCATTGCTTAGATGACAGATTTTAGTATTTTTTTTTCTTCTGCTGTGATTTATTTTCAGTCTTCTCATTCTCTGACTTGATCTGGAAGGAATTTATTCATTTCAGTGCTGTTGTCAAAGCTCTTGACCATTCTTCTTAGTGAACATCCCAAATTGTGTTACACAGAGGTTACACTACAGTCTTTTGACTGTATCTCTGCATAACATAATAAAAGTATGTCTGATATCTTTGCAGTTACTGCTTTGAAATCAGTTGTGAGCATGAGCTTAGAAAGTTCAGTTACTTGGTGATTTCTCCATCTCCCCTTTGATTTCCCTCATTCGATACTGAATTGCCATGACAGCCTTTCAGTCAGTGCTTATAGCTCTATGTTTCTGTAAAGGAGCAAAACCCTCCCAGCTGGAGGAAGCCTTGGTTTTCCTCACTGGATAGAAATCTGCAGGGAGGTGAGGTTGGGTGGTTGATGTATTTTGCTGTGGCAAGTTAATGCTTTTGGACACCATTATTTCTAAGGTTCATTTTCCAACATAGTCACTAGAACCATTCGTTTTCTTATACTTTGGAGGACTTGACTGAAGAATCCCATGTCTGGTGCTGCAAAATGTAGTTTCTAATCAAGATCCTGTTGTTCCTCAGAAAGGCCATTTCCTGAGCAAAATGATGGGATTATAGAGAAGTGTAATCAGCTTTGAGGCACTTTTCTGGTCACATACTGAACAGATGACTTTGGGTTACTGGTTACTAGTTGCTGTCTCCTGCATAGTGTGAGATACTTGGGATCCTGTTGAGCCTCACCTAATTCCATCTCTCTGTTTTGTATCATGCATTGCATCTGCACAGTTCAAATAAATGCATTGCTTTAAGTTCATCTGCTTAGAGTCTTTTAAGAAGAAAGGGGAGTAAATATTGAAAACTAGAATTCAATTAGTGTTCCAGAAAGCATAAAATATGCTACTTAAGAAAAAATGTTTCAGTATTTAATAAAGGAAGTATCAACTTGATTCTGGCAAATATAGTAACAGGCACAAATATTGTGCCTGTCAATTTCTTACACCTGATAGCTTTGTTTGGCTTTTAATTCATGAAGTAATAGAGGAGAGAAACCTTTTTGGATTTTTAAGCTTTTTCATCTGTTTCTTGCATTTGCTTAAACTAACTACAGTATTTAACTGGCTGAGCAACCTAAATGAGAGTCACTTGCTGTCCTTATCTGCTGTCAGATTTTGCATGGCAGGAAGTTCTTCCCTGAGCTTACCCAGTGCTTGTGGTGTTCTTAAATGTTTACTTAAATGAGCTGTGTAGACTTTTTCACAGCTCTGTTTTATTTCCAATAAAATAAAATAGAAACTGCAATTTGATTTCATCTTTAAATGATCAGTTTTTACTCCTGCATGCGCACACTTTTTGGATTTGCTCTCCAGACACAAGAGACTGGTGGGGATGGCAGAAGTGCCTGTCAGAGGCTGTAGTACTCTATGTGGTCATTCACAGTTACTGCATGAAGATTAACAGTTTTTATGTTTGATAGTGAAGAGACAGAGAAAATACGTTTTATTGCTTGGAGAAGGCTTTTGTGTGGCTCTGGGATTTGTATGGCTTAAAAGCCGTGTTGATGCCAATACTTTAATCCACAAATATATTCTGTGTGATTAGTCATTAGGTGTAAGGTAGGCCCTCTTGGATTTACATTATTACACTTCTTGGTTATGCATGTAAGTCTAAGCAACTCCTCTTCGTGCAGAGCTGGAGTTGGATTACCTTGGGAAATTCAGGACCAGCATTTTATTATCTTTAAAAATAACTCCTTGCACAATCCCAGCCTCAGTATCAATGGCAGAGTTTTCAACTGCTCAAATTAACATAGCAATGCAAAGGACAGAGATATAAAAGGAGCTGTTGTACAAGGAACATGTGGCTGGAGTGTTTTTGTAGCAGCAAAAAGAGTAAACAGTGAAGAGCCAGCTGAAATCTTTAATTTCCATTTTAAATGTTTACAAATTATTTAGGTAGGGACTTACTGGTAGTATGAAATTTATAATTAACTATGTATGCTTTTTAGAATTGAGAAGAGAAGCAGAAAACATGCAGGGACAATACAGAGTTTTCAATGCAGGGAAGAGGGAATGACTTGGTGTCTGTGATAAATTGAAGTGTCTAAAGTACAAGTTACTGGGCATATTTTTCATTTTCATGAATTTGTAGACTGTTTTGACAAAATGTGTATAACATCAGTGTAACACAGGTAGAGTGAGAAAAGGAGGAGTGATTACAAGCAAGGACACTCAGCTAAGTATCATGTTTGTCTCTGAAGTACATGGTGAAATTTTTGCTGCGTCTGTTTCTGAGCAGTGATTGCTGGTTGTTGCTCTTAAGAGGCGTCCAGAGTGATCCCAGAAACATAACTCAGAGCTTAAATACGGCCAAGGGTTGCAATACTGTCACTTTCTGAACTACTGCACCAATGAGGATAAGCTGTTTATCAGCAAGCTGAGTTTGCTGTTTCTTGTGTTAACTGTTTGAACTTCCATTTTAATACTGGTGCTTGTGATTTGATTTATAATCATGTACAATTTCTCCACTACAAAAAGAAGTTGGAAGATCTGTAAAGACAGGGTGAGGCTCTGGTGTGCCTGGGGTGAATGTGCACCTCTCTCTTGCCTCTGCTTTTTTACGTGGGTGAATCTGAATCCAATAACAATCTACTTTGATGCTGAGTTGGCAAGGTGAACTAACTGTTCTGAATGTGACTTTTTGACCGTGCCACATTTGGTGTCTAAAACCTTGAACCCATTTAGTGACCTCTGGCAGACTTTTTCCCTTTGGAAAAGTGTTCAAGGTAAATACAGTTCTCTCCCTGAAAGTAAGCTATGCATGTATGTGTAGATAAGGACCTTCATGAGTGTACTGCTTCTGTTGTTAGCATTGGATCAGTGCATAACAGTGTAGACTCTGATCCAAGTTCAAGGGTCATGTGGAGCTGATAGTATGAGAACTTGAAATGTGAAAGTGAAAGTGTTCTTCGTTTTCTAAGGCACATGAAGAAATGGTTTTTAGGAAGAGTTTTGTTCTACCATATGGTCATGCACACCTTCTCAGGACAGATCCTGTACTACAGGGGGGACCAGAGGAGTGAGCATCAGCATGACAATGTACATGTCATATTTCCTTAGTAATCACTACCTAGTGCTTGTTCAGCTGTGAGTAAGAAGTGTACAATCTGATCTGTGGTTCCCTATAAGTGAAATGAAATGATTGTTGTATAGTCACATGTTTAGAATGTGAGACTTGAGAGAAAAGGGAGGTGGGTGGGACATGCAGGTGTACCTGCTCTGCAGGAGCTGCTGGTCCCTGTTTTTGCTGGTATTTGACTTCAAATGTGGCAAGAACATGTGTTCTTCAAGCACAAATATCAGCAATAAATGACATCAACACTTGTGATTAGGTAAAAATACCCTCAAGGATTATCAAAGTCTCAGTGATGGTAGTTTGTGGCTGTTATTTCTGTCTGTAGTTCTGGAATGAAGGTGCAATAGAAGTAGCAGTGTTTGCTAGGAAGCGTAGGTGCTGTGTATTGTGAGGCTCCTCTAAATGGTATCAACACGGATCATATACTTGAGAAAGGGATGTAATAAGCTGTGTTATAAGGTTGCAAGCAGACCATTAAAAATTGAGGAAAGGCTGGAGAACCTGCTGTTGAAGCAAATGAAGTAGAAGCAACAGCTTGCTCAGAGCAGAGCGCTGACTCCAACTTGTAAGGACTAGAAAAGAAAAAAAAAAGTGGAGAGGAGCCTAATGGGCTTGCAGAAAAATCTTGGTTGTCAGAGGCAAGCATAAGAGGTGACAGAAACTTATGATCAATATAGTAGCACAGGAGACTGTTGATTTTAAAGTATTAAAGCTTTTTTTTGCCTAAGAGTAATAATTAGTAGATAAATAGTTCAGTCCTGTTAATGTAGGAATGGAAGAAGCAGCAGTCAGGAGGTGTGGGAGGGAAATGCCAAAATTCTTTTACTCAGGAGTTTAATGAGAGCATTGCAAAATGTAAAACAGAAGAACTGCTCTCCTGAAGAGGTTAAGTTGCAAGTGGTCTGGCCATGTGTTTGCTAAGGAGTGGTAAAATGCAGTCCTGCACAGCTGTGTTAAGGAGCAGGGTCTGAGGAGGGTGACTGAAGTAACAAGCGAAAGTCAAATAAAGAAGCCACGAGCAAGGATGAGAGTTGGCTGGGAATTTGGATACTACAGGTCAGGATATTCTAGAAAAACTAGTTGTATTCTCCTTAGGCTTTTCCCAAATAGCAAGTGTCAGCAGTGCTGAAATGAGCTAAAACTTAGAGGTACAACAGCTAGAGAATGCCAGCACTGGTTTGTTTCTCTAGACTTTCTCATCTGTGCTAAAGTACACGGTCCTTGAATATCACTGCCTTGTTTTCCTCTTCTTCCTATGCCCTTTCCCTCCATGGTTAATCTTTGAAGCTTTTCTGCTTAGAAGTGATGGGTTTGAGTTTAGGAGAGTCCAGCAATCTCAGTGCAGTTCTTGTCTGCAAATACATTGCAGAGCCCAACGCTGAAGCTGTGGTTGGTGCTTCCCCCAGCAGGTCCCTGGGTCAATATCTCATAAAATCCTGTTTCTGAAACCTCATTATCTGAATTAGGTTGGAAAAGATCAACAGAAATTATGGGAGTCATTGATTCAAAGAATATCCAGCTACATGTGTACTCTGTGTTATGACTACTGGAATAGATGAGGAGATGCAAATCTAGAAATATTTGCAGGGCTTTAATATTGAGAAGAGGACTTAAATACTTAGTTATGGCTTCTTCATAATATCTCGAGAGTAATGGAATGAAGCTAATAATGGATCAGCTTAAACAGTATCTAAGGAATTACTGCTAATGAGATAGTGCAGGTTGTGGAGAGGAGAGGAATGAAAGCCTGGGCAGTTGGGTAGAGATAATTCCTTTTAAGAAAGTCATTACAGGAAATGATCTTGCTTGAATGGGAAGGTGAGACTGGACCTAGGTGACTTTTGAGTAGGTCCTGTGCTTGGCATTCTACCTTCAACCTCCTTTTTTTTACACAGCTTTGTACACAGGAGAGAGAATAAATGCAGTCTTTACAACAAGATCTTGCTCTTTTCATGTTCAGGGAAGATGGATTGGGAGGGATAGTCGCAAGTGAGAGCTTTATCCTTGTGCTGGTGAGCAGCAAAACTGGAGCAGACTTGCTTAGTGCAGAAGGACTTGCTTAGTGCAGAACCCAATTACTGGGTTCTCATTAACTGAGGAGTTAATCTTGCATAAACCATCAGCGGTCAGGAAGCCCACATATAGCCTCTGCTTACACGTGCTTATTTTTCTGTCCTTTCCAGTGTTTTAATGCAGATGCTTTTCAAGCCAGTGGGATTTGTTGCAATCACTACCTTGTTTTGTCTGTCCCCCTCCTGAGGGCTGAAGAGCAAAGACCTTCCAGTGCCAGTGGGGCCAGGGCACAGTGGCAGTGTAGATACATATGGGGCAATGTAATTAACCTGCCTTCATTTACGGTTTGTTTTCCTCAAAACTTTATGGTCTTAGGCATTTTGAACCCCTAGTTTTAGAATAGCAGTTCTCAGTTCATTTATTTCAGTATTAGCAGACACGTTGCCAGGTTACCTACGCATGTTAGATCACTGAAATGATGAACGATAAAATACATTCAAACCATGCTTTTTGCTGAGAGCTCCATGAGACCAACAGAGGTAATGAGTCTCTCTGAATTGTAGCTTTCCTGATGAAATGAAGCAAGAGAAAGGTGAGTCAGTTTGTTTCTCAGACTTTGTTTATTTGAAATTAAGACCAGTTTTGAAATAAATGGGATTAGCACTCAGCTGTTTTAACCTAACTGAGCTCTTGGACTTGAAGACTCTTGGGAGTCTGAGTGTCTGAAAGGCAGGTATTGTTGGTAAGAACAGCTGACTGAATTGAAGAGCAAAGTTCTCTATTTTGCAGCAGCTGTGAGTACAAAGGCAGGGTTATTTGCTGAGAGAGGGTTTTTCAGAGGTATCTAACAGAAAGAGCACGTACATGGCAATCGGCATCTTAATTGCTGATGGGCTGAAATTCTTATTGTTGAAGAGTCAGACACTTCAAATACTGGCTTTATGGAGACTCTTCAAAGAGTTTATATTGTGAATACAAAGCAACAGTGAGCTGCAGAAGCTTGGAGTACACCCATCATTTTTCTGTATGCTTATACATTTGGAAGATATTTGTACTCAGATAACTGAAGTCACTTGTTCATTCCAGCTTGCTTCTCTGTCTCAGTAGAGGAGAAGAACAACATTAGAACAGCCTTACTTGAGGGTCTGATAGATCAGTGAGGTCAGGCACCATTTAATTTTTTCTTGAATTTCTAATTTGGGGACTTCCTGCTCCCAAAAGACACGGGCACTGCAGGGAAACAAGGGGTTAAGTGAATGCTGTCTTTATAACTTAGGATAGCAGGGATAGAAGAACAGATTGAAAGAAACAAGATGGACTGAAATCCAGAATAAACTTTGTCATGTTGTAATAGTTACAACAAAATTTCAGGATGTCATTCATATCAACTTGATTGTGTCTGAGGTTATATTTTATGTCGCTTCTGCCAAAGATGGGTATTCGCTACATTTTCTTAAAGGCTGATACGAGAAATGTGTAAGAAGGGGATTAACGTGTGGCTGTCTGAAACTTTAGCTGTGCAGGACTAGTTCCTGCTGGTGAGACCATTACTGAGCCTGGTTGGTAGGCAGGCAAAGCAGAAAAGTCACTGTCGAGATAGCCTGCTACTTGAACCTTTTCCAGGTTATTAGGAGATCATTGATCATGTGGATACAGTAACTTTAAGTTAGCTATTGCTAATTATTTAAAAATTTGCTTATGTGCCTACCCACCTGACATGATCCCAGTCATTGGGAGGTGAATTGGGGTATGATATTATTAAAAATACAGATTTTAAAAGCAGATCAGGTACACGATTTAATGTAGTCACCAATCTGTATGTGTTACTGTGAGTGTGCATAGTGTTCCCAAGGAAGCTGGATATCATTTGACAGAAGACAGCACAAGGACACCTGTATGTTCATTTTCTGGGAGAGCCTTACTGCTGTAGATTAAACTGCTAGCTTCCAGTGTTATTGGTAAAATTTATTCTTATGACAAAAGGCACATAATGTAGGCTGTCCTTCATACAAGAACTGATATGTGTGTACTAGTATATAAACTTAGGGATTATTTCTGTGTCATGAGATTTACAAGATCTTCCTTGTGTCTGCATTTTCTGTCACTGGATTTATTGTTCTGGTTTCAGCTGCACTGTGGGGAAAGTCCTGGGACTAGAAGAACTCTCTTTTAATTATTTGCAAAATTTGCCAATTTTTTTTTTTTTAACACAGAAGGGTGTCAGAATAAATTTCACTAGCAAATGATTAAGATTTTCTTGATCACAGAAAACATTATGCCCACACAAAATGTGTTTTACAACAAAGTTCTCTTTTAAAGTACCAAGTAGGTGCACATTTCATCTCTTACTGAAACACAAATGCACTCTGATCCATAGGAATCTGTTTCTTCTACCTTCAGTCCCCAGGAGTTTCATCTGCTCTTGTCTTGTCTGGCTGAAAGCGAGGTGAAAGCTGAGAGCTGACACAGCCCGTCTGTCAGCCAGCCCTGGCTCATCCACAGCCTTTGAGTCTGCTGGCTGATGTCAGCCGGGTTTGACAGCTTGGTGGAGGTCTGGAAGATAATGAAGATGTGCTGTCAGAGACAACAGGCAGCTGTCAAAGACCCTGCAGAGCCCTCCTGAACACAGGGGAGGCTGCAGCCCTTGTCAGCCATCACTGGATCCTCAAACCGAGTCCAAAGGACATCTGGTTGCAGTTGTGCTGCTTGCTGTACAACACATAGTTGTTAACTTTTACACTACCTTAGTGTAAACATGGCTTTAGCCATTTAGTTATGAGCTTGTAGCCTTATTAGCACTGTGGGGTCACTTGGAGCTCAGGATATGCCGGGCCATTGCCCTGCTATGGAGACAACTGTAATTTTTATACGGCGTAATCAGGTAGCACCAGTAACCCAAACCACAGGGGATTCCCAGAATCTTGGCATTACATCGGATTGTTTGAGTCGTTCTGGTTCGTTGACTGGTTGACTTGTCCAGCCAACATTACATTGAAACTACTTGTTGTTTATGTTTCTAGAAAAAAATTAACCCAAAGAGTGATGAAGATATTTTATTTACAGACCATCAGATTTATGTTTTTAACTGCGCCTAGATATGTAATCACATTTTTTAAAAATGTACTTTCTACAAAATAATTTAATGAGTATTGAAGAAGTTAAAAAACCCCCACCAAACCCAGACAAAATCCTCTGGATGGGAAAGAGAAATTGCGTGATACTTCAGATTGCAACAACTTTACTTTTCCTGTTATAGAAAGTAACAAAGAATTTCTTGTGTCGGAGGGTTTTTGTTTGACCTTTTAAAGCATACAGTTGTATTGATGTTCTCCTCTTGAGAGTTACTCAGACAAAGCAAAGTGCTTTTGGTGTGTGTAATTCAATGGGACATCAGGGCAAATGTACACTTACTATGTTATCCAGCTACCAGAAAATGCAGGGTTCTTTCTGTGCCACACTTTGTGTTTGTTTTTCAGTTAGATTTACCTTGAGTTCTCCTGGTCATTAAGCAATCGCCATTCTTTCACTTTGTAACCTCAGAAATATATCTGGGTAGTGAACAAGCAGAGTGGTAGAACAGGAAATATCTAACATTGTGCCTAAAACGTGAATGTAAGAAGTAGGAAACACTTTGCTGAAAAGAAAAGCCATTGAGCATGAGTTGCATTTATGAACACTCACACTATGTTTTGGAGTGGTTAAAAAACAAAATCGCACAGCTGCTCTTCAATATAATCCTCTTCCAGTTGATTTTTCATTAAATGTCTCCAGTTAAGTGAACTTCCAAGAATGTATTTTGCAGACCCTCTTTCTGTTTTGACACAGAGGTGCTGTTCAGGTGCCTGTCCTTGGCTGTGCAGCCTTGGGGGTTTGCTGAAGTGATCTTTTGAAAGAATATTTGGGAAAACTGGCACTTTCTGTCCTGTCCTTTTTGGTTTTCCCCTCCCACACCCCGGATGAAATGCATCTCCTTTCTGTTCTCAGAGTCTGACAGGTAATCACAGCTGATTCCCATAGTGTCAATTTAATGGAAATTATAATATCATGACTACTTAATAGTTCAAGCTATAGTGAATGCTCTAGTGTCTGAATAATAGTGAAAGGATTCATAAAAAACCCCACTGTTTAAATAACTGAGCTTTCCATTGAGGGACCTTAAAGGAAGGAACTTCAACATGAACTTGGAAAAGGACCAAACAGATTTTGTATGTCAGTAATAGAGCTTTTTCTAAAACTTCCTGTGTTGATTTATATTTGAGGTCACACTGCTTTTTCATGCTCTTCTCCTTTCTCTCTGTGGGAGTATCTTCAAAAAGTCTTGGGGTGAGGAAGTAATTTAATGAACAGGGATCGTTTAAAGTTTCTTTGAAATCTGAAGATACTGCTAATATTTGGCTGGCTCTGGTAGGATTTCAGTTAGATGCCTGTGGAGATTCAAAAACTGCTCTGGTCTTTGCCCTCAAAATAAACAGGGAATATAAGGGAAGGAGAGGAAGAAACCTGACACAGAGGTATCTCTTTTGGAGCTTCTTCCATGAAGCTGTTTTGATACAGCTGCTGAATCATCTTCAGCTTGGGGCAGTTCTTCACAACCCATGTGCCCTTGTGAGGAAATTATTAAAACTTGGCCCATGTAAGCCATTTAGCACGTCAATTACAAAGACAGGGATACTAGTTCTTTTAATCTTATCTTGGTACTAACATTGACACTGTTTTATATTAAAGTGTCAGTATTATCTGAAGTAGGGGTTTTTTCCTTTCTTTTTTTTTCTTTTATTTCTTTTTACCTTGCTTCTTTGTACCTTGCAATAAATTGCTGGATGACTAGCTGAATTGAGCAATAGTAGAGTTAATAACAGCACTGGGCTGATACGTTTCCTGGTGTCAGTGCCAAGACACTTGCCTGCATGATCACTTTGTCATTTGGTTAAGGGCCATGGGATCACGGGTTAGAGGTTCCCTTCCCTTGTGATCCTGGAACTCCACGTGGTATGTGAAACAGCAGTGGGCAGAGCCAGGAGGCTGTGTGAACAGATTGGGCTTGGGGGAAAGCTGGATTTCTTAACTCATGAAAGCATTAATTGTGAACCGTTTTTGGCAGCCAGACCCTTTGCGTTGCATTGTGATGGGGGCTTGAATTTGCAGAGGCAAAGTGTTGGGTTTACTGGCTGGGTAAGGTAGGACTGCTAGTTCCTGTGGGTGCTGGAGCAGCAGCTGGTGCCATACGGTTCTTCCAGCTCTGAAGGTTCTCAGGGTACCCGACTCTGCAATTCACTGTTTACAGCCTGAACCTTTAATTAAAGTGGAACTTGCAATCAAAAGCTTTTGAAGGCAGCATGGCCCCTGCTGAACTGCATTAAATGAGTGCCTGGAAATAACTGGCATCATGCAAGCAATTGTTTTTTATGGGATGCTCTCAAATGCTTTTATGTGCACAATAAATTATACTCAGCTGTCTCATATTAAAATGAAGCTTTGGCATTTGATTCTTGTTAATTTTTTTCACTTCTCTCAGGTTGTCTTATTCATTCTGATTATACTATTCCTGTTTTAGGTTGCCTTCTCCCTATCCCCTCTCCTACAAAAATGCAAAATTCTATTTATGAACTGTATTATTGGCTAGTGCTTTACCTTTTTTTTAAAGACCTTTTTTTTCCCTTTGAAATCCTCATTCTTTAATAATGTTTAGTAATATTATCAATGTTATCACAAAATTAATTACTATAGGCTTCTTAGAATTTTGTGCAGTTCATGTGTGTGTGTGTGTGTGTGTGTGTGTGTGTGTTAACTTGAAACATTTTGTATCAGTATTCCATTACTGAGTATCTTTAGGTGAGTAATATGGAGAGCTGGGTAGAAAAACACTGACATACTTTATTATTTCCTCTTGCACACCTCAAGTATGAAGAAATTGAGATAAAAAAGCAATCATTCTGGCCCAAACTTCTTCCTGCCTGGAGTCCTTAAAGAATTCCTACAGGAAGCAGGTGACAGTTTATATTTGAAACAGATTTACATAGTCGGATTGACCATTTAATTGGGCCAGATTACGTATTACACCTCTGCAGAGCAAATAGCTACAGCCAGGTAGAGACTCTGGAGGAAGCAGGATGAATGGCAGCCATCCACAGGCCATGTTACTGCAATGCCAAAATCTGTGTCCTGCACAAAAACCACCATTGGAAATTTCTCCCTTTTCCTGTTTATTATCTGGTGCTGTATTTTGATATTTCAGTATCCTAAGTGTAGATCTCGTAATCATAAGGCATGCCTCAAATTTCTCTATGCTAGATCTAAATTCAGTCGTATAATTAATGCTGTAATTATTACAATTATATCTTGTATTAGCTTAGAAAATAACTTAATGTGTTGATATTTAATTAAGCGCTTTTATTTGCCTAATCTTTATTCATTAATCTAGATTTTAAAATGGGCTTTGCTTGTCTTTGCTGTTGAAATACCTGAATAAGAACAGAGCTGCAGGGTTAGCTGGAAGAACACAGGCTTGGGTGGTCCAAGACAATGTCACACTAAAATCCTGAACTCAAGTCTCTTGTTAGTGGGACAAAGTTTCTCTTTTGCATTTTGGGCTGGTGCAAGTGAATATCCAGTAGTTGCTGAGATATTTTGTGATATGGTAAAACAGCACTTGATTGCTTTATTATTTTTATTTTTTTAAAATAAACTGCCTGTATTTTTTGATGTTTTCCTCTGCTCCAGTCAGATATACTAGTTGGTCAGATGGTTTTGGGCTGGGTGTGTCTGTTGGCATTTGGGGAATGAGGTTTTGTGTGGAGTGTATCTTCCTCTTCTGGCTCTTTTTCCATCTACTTATTTTTATTAGCACAGGAGGTGTTGTTGTCATTCAGGAACACCTGTATTGCTCTTATAACCAATGATAATGAAATCCCATCTCTAGCAAGCAGGCTGGTATGTGTAAGCTTACAGTTTTTTATGGCAAAATGTTTTGAAAACAGTCAGAAACAGCTGATGTGAAATAGATCAGAGTGCACAAAAATGCTGCTGCAGACCTGGATCTTTTTCTCCTGGAATCCTTGTCCTCTGGGAGTCAACAAACCTGGGTAACACTCTGTTCATAGCAGAGATTCTACCATGATGCATCACAGCTCAAAAAAATAGGTTTAGTACCTTATTTCTAATAGAGTTTTAAAATACTGGGCTTTTGTGGTTTAAACACTTAGTCCCTGTTCCCTAGGCTATATGGGAAAGTGGGAACTGCTGCTACTGGAATGGTGATGAGAGGCAAAGGCTTATCTTGTAGTGTTCTGTTTCACCCTTCTTTAGAGCCACCTAATTCACTTCACTGGGCTTTGGGTCAGAGTACCTCAAATGAAGAACAAACCACTTTAATTGATTTGCAGAGTTAAATTTCTGAAGCAGGTTTCCCCAAGCTTCTGCTGTTTCTGTATGAAGGCATTTGGAGGCAAGCCCAAGTACTTCAAATATATGCCATAGGAATAAATAAACATTGGCCATAGCAATTAAAAAATGCAATAAAAATGAATTCACTTGATAATTGACTGTGACAAGCAACCCGATGGGCGGAAATATGAATGTGATGTTTTATTTAACATACTCAAGTCTTCTATTTTTCTAATTTTTTTTTTCAGGGAGAAAGACCTTAATGCAAAGTTTATTATTTCAATGGAAAAAAATAAAACAACAATCACAAACTTGAAGGTGAGTAAACACTATTTAAAAAAGGAAAGTTTAACCGAATAGCTGCCAAAATATGATTGGACAAAACAGCGGTGCCTGCTGCACTGTGGTGAACAGCCCTTAGTTTTGAAATACAGTGTTAAAGTAATCTTTGAGGAAACGGGTTACACTGTTAACTTGCTGCACTGTGGTTTTCTGAAATCTCATCAGTTTTTCAAAGGTTTATCACTCTGGTCACTACTTATTTGGAAGACGAAAGCCAGCAATAGAAGAGAGGTATGTGCGTGGTAGTTATTAAACCTTTGCTTCCTCTCTAGAAAAAGTCTTCTGGAATTCCTTTCAAAATGAGCCAAACCCATCACTTGCTATAACATTTTGATGGTGTGTTTTATCAATATACTCTCAGCAAGAGAAGTCACGCACAGCAAATTGGTTTTTGCAAGACAGTATGCAGTGACAAATACCTGAAAAGGAATTTCAGTGTGTGGGAGTTTCAGCATGTAGTTTTTCAGACTGATTAGGATCACAGTGAAAATTGCAGAAGTGTAGTGGCAGCCCTCGTGTCTTGAGCATGATGGTTGCTTTAAGCAGCAGGTATGTAACACCATTTCAATTATGACTCCAATTTGAAGTGTTGTTCACAGTGCAAAGGTCTCTCTGTGTCTTATATGTGTAGAATAATCCCTGGTTATAATAAAATCATATACAGGACGTGATTGAACTAAATGTAAGTATTGTTTGGAGCAGAAAGCTAAACCCCAAATAATTTCTCCTCTGCTAGTTTGTGATGTGTCTGTTCTTGCTGAAGGGCATATCTGTTGCTAATTTTGTCAGTGCTATTGGAGTAATAGTCTAACCTGTCATTATAAATTTCTAAATGTGTACAGCCTCATGTTAAATTTGCATTCTGATTATTTATTGTCAAATGTTTTCAATTACTTCATCAGGATGTATTGTACCAACTCTTTTTTCTTTTTTTTTTATAGGTACCAGAGGGTGCTTCTGGAGACACAGGACGAGAAAGAACAAAGACATTTACCTATGATTTTTCCTATTTCTCAGCAGACAGTAAAAGTCCCAGCTTTGTTTGTCAAGAAATGGTAGGATTTCTGAATGTTAATAATTGATGGTGTTCTTTTTGCTTTTCTTTGACTTGAAATCATTCCATGAAACTTCGAAATTCCCTAGGTACCTGGGAGTTTGAAGTTTGCTTTGTTTTGGGTTTTTTTTTTTGTTTTTTTTTTTTAAACTTATCTAACAATGTAAGTGCTGTGTTTTCTTATACAGCAGGCTAAATGCCTTCTTTCAAGTTCTCTTGTCTGGTTTGTCGTGTAAGGTCAAGTTAGAAAACATCCTTGAGCACTAAATTTGGTTTTGAAAAGCTTTTTAGAAAAAAATCACTTTTGAGAAACAAGCATGTATCTTTAATTCACTTAGAAAGAAACATTCTTCTTATCTAGTTGAAGTGTTTTTTGGGTTTTTTTCTGTCCAAAACTCCTGATACACACTGAAGGAGATGCATTTTTCTCCTCCCTTGAGTATTCAGCTTGGGAAAGGACAAAACTGTCGTCCTGCACGCTCAGAACAGAAAATTAAACTCAGAGGTATAGGAATTATGCACATGGACAGATAGACCCTCCCTGACCTCTCATTTCATGTGAACATTGAACCTTTTTACTATTTGCTATTCCCTAATAAATTTGTGAAGTGAAATTCAAATGATTCATGATTGCTGTCTTCTCTTTTGGTTTTGATGCTGTAAGCTTCAAGGGAGAGTATTTCTTTCCCTTTAAAATAACGCAAGGATTTAGAGAATATCCTGTAAACCAGTTGGGTACCTATGTTTTTGGTATGTATCTCATCTATCCTCTAAGCCCTGAAATCAGGGATACTGTAATGAGAAATCCTAAAAAGCCTCACAATTAAAACTAATATTAAAAAACAATAAGTTGAAGCCATTTTTAATTATTTATGAGAATGGCAAGCTTTGCCATTTTATACATCCTGACTATAATTCATAGGGTATACATACATGAAATTTCTCACCATCGGTGTGAGTGGTGGGTCCTCTTATTTTCTGAAAGCTTCTTATTTATTTCACTGAGTTATTAGGTGGTTTCATTCAAACATTTGATCATATATATTCTTAAACTTTCTGGATTGTTATTTCTTGATGATGTTCTTTTCAGGAACAGATTTTTTTTTTGCTGTATTTTCTGAAATACCAAGAGATATCCATGTATTTGGCCACTGATGTAGAAATACCCTGATTACTTCAGCACTGTGGCAAATTGTAGTAGTAATGTAATTTGAAGGCAATAATTAGAACCCAGGTTTCTAGTGGATGTTTTTAAGCAGCCATTTCAGGCCATATAGCTTTGATAGAATTTCAGCAAATGCTTTAAGTTGAGCATGCAGAGAGGTATTTATTTATTCTAATTTGATCATGTATTCTTCTGCCCTGATTCTACCTGAAGCTTGAGATTTTATTTGTGGTTCTACAGATGCAACAAATATTTGCCTTAAGTTTGCTCATAGAAATTGATGAGGGTCTCAGTTTAATATGACTTAGTTTCATGAAAATACATATAATTCTCAGTGAAAGTTGTTCAGCATGTTCTCAGCTGTTTCTGACACAGAGGAGCATTATTTCCATCAAACAGTATTAATCATGTATCAGTGCATATTTGGAAAAGTCTGCAAAATGTACTCTAAATGGAGTGACAGAAAATCTTATTAAGCAGCGATTGTGGCTTATGGTTATTCAATTCTTGGATCCTTTAGGGAGCTGTTTCTTTCCCTATCTTTAGATACTTCTGGAAAGTTATGTTAGACAAGACCTCATTAGAGGAACCCCAGGAAGAGAGTAATTGTTTTGTTTGGCTCTTGCTGTTACAATGCAGGTTATTTCCAGAATCTGTGAAGCAATGCAGTTAATTCTTGTTAAAATAGCAAAGGAAAATTGAATGCGTGCAAACAGATCCAAGTTGTATCCTGTGCTGGTGTCCAGTTTTGACATATATGTGATAAATTAAGTTTCCCCTTCCAAAGTTTTTCCTTTTGGTGACATTTTGCTTTTATTTCAGAGGGGGTCAGGTTGAGGCAAGACCAGTATAACTTGCCAGTGTCAGGAGTCCATAGAAAAAATAAATTAAAATGCCCATATAGGGATGGCTACAGCAGCCTTGAGCAATGACTTTTTTAAAGCTGATTTGTAGTGATGGAGTGATAACAATAAATCCTAAACATGGCTTAGATGTCAGTGTTCAATATTCTGCTGTTAGTGTGTTCCACAACCCTGGACTGCCTCCTTCATCCTTGCTGGCAAGAGTGTGAACTTCTCCTGCTCAGCCACATAAATATTGTTGTTCTAGTATTGTGTTAATTATAATGCGTGCAGCACATTGAAAACAAAAGGGGGTTTTAAACCATAGGAGTGCAGTTCCTAAACAAATGCTGCATAAGCTATTGTTTTGCCCATGTTATTAATTTCATATTTAATTGGAAGAGTTTGTAGTTAAGCTCTTATCAAATTGCTGCAGAATTTCCAGTTTGCTGCACCAGTGGCATAGGAGAAGGGCGTCTTTCATTCGCATTCATCTTGCCATGGGATAAAATTGATCTTGATTGTTGGTAATTCGGTTGCCTGGTGCCCTTTGTTCATGATTGTTGCATTTTTTCCATTTGAAAGGCAGAAAAATAAATGGAAATCTGTCTAATACAACATACCCCATTAATATACCTTGTAGATGCAAAATATGCCTTATTATTCAAAAATTAGACTGGAGGTGGCAATTTACCATCAAGCTTCTTAGTTTGTATTCCTGACGGGGAAACAAAGAGAATTTTGATGTTCACTGCCCTTTTGTGACAAACCAGTGTCCCATCCTAACAGTGTCTTTTCTTGTAGCCTGTGTGCTAAGCCTTTGTGTTTAGACAATACTGACTGTAACAATCCTGTGTACTGCCTCACTTTGTAAGGTATACACAAACTTTTAAAAGGGAAAATTCAGTCAAAACAGTAGTGCATAAAGACTTGGTCCAGGTGGTGAGGTAAGAACTCGGATATAGTGAAAAAGAGGGGAAAGAATAAAGGAGCTTTGGCTGATCTTTCTTTCTCTTTGAGAAGTGGAGCTGGTTTACAGCATTGTAACTCCTTTGCTCAAGGGAAGGTCAAGTGAAGAATTCCAAAGGCATGTTTGCAATTGAGGATTAGTGCTTGAGGAAATTACCCATCACTCCTTCCAGGGAGAAGCAGCGTGATTATACTCTGTGTGTGCCATTCACTATTAATAATGGCTTGTACTCCTTGGCTAATTTAAACCACATAGGGTGCAGATGAGTTGCCAAACTATGTGAAGCATCTGGGAGATTTTTGAAAATCAGGTCTAGATGGGGAGACACAGATTTATATTTTAATTGAGGGAAATGCGGCACCAAGTGTTACTCCTTGCTCAGTGGACCAGGGAGGGGTATAGATTGAAAGGAAGGGTAATGATAATGAAAGGTCAGGAATCTGTAAGGGATATTGGAGCCAGTATTGCAGAGGAAGGTGGTGAAGGCATCTGGTGGGAGCTGAATTTATTAGGTCCCGTATTATGGGATGTGGAGGAGGGATCTTTACTAGTTTGTACATGTTGAGGGAAAAAAAAGGTGATGAAAGAGGGTCACTTATCACACAGAAAACAAGTTTCCATGTTTGCAGCCTAAAAAGTATTGGTACGGAAAAGCCAATTTGAGAGGAAATACAGAGAAAATTATGGCTCATGTTTTTAGACTCTATTAGAGCAAAATACCAAACCAGCCAACCGAAGCTCCCCAAAAAGAGAAACTAAGAAACTGATAGGATCACTGAAATGTTCCCCTTGGGGAAGGGACTAGGTAAGTGAAGAACATGGAGAGTTGGCAAAGATACAAAATGTGAGTAGATATTAACAGTAAGGGAGAGTGAATGAAGTAGCTGAGATTGCTGGAAGAAATCAGAGCTACAGAAAAAACCTTTTTTGTTCTTTGACATGTCATGTAGATCTCTGACAGAAAAAGAAGTTAAAAATAATCCACTGCCATACTGTAAATTAAATGTGGCAGTAAGATTTAGTATTTTATTTGAAGTATTAATTTCCTCTCCTATAGTTAATATCTCTGAGTTTTGCCATTGTATTGTGGTACTGTTTAATATTTATCATGCTGGACTGATGACAATTTTTTTCTCCAAGCTTTTGTTGACTTAAAACACTTTCTTTGTTTTTAGGTTTTCAAAAATCTTGGTACAGATGTGCTTAAATCTGCTTTTGAAGGTTACAATGCTTGTGTTTTCGCATATGGACAAACTGGATCTGGGAAGTCCTACACCATGATGGGGAATGAGGTATGTTGTATTTTCAGAGAATCCTGGAATACCAGGCTGAAAGGGCCCTCAAGGATCATGTGGTCCAACCTTTCTTGACAAAAACAGTGGAGACAAGATGGCCCAGTACCCTGCCCAGGCAAATCTTACAAGTGTCCATTGTTGGGGAATCTACCACTCTCCTGGGGAGATTATTCCAGTTACTGATTGTTCTCATGAAAAACTGTCCTCTCATGTCCAGTCGTATTCTCCTCAAGAGTGACTTGTATCCATTGCCCCTTGTCTGTTGCCTGTGACTCCTTGTACACAGGGAGTCTCCATCTTCTTTGTAGCCACTGCTGGAACACAGTTATAAGGTCTCTCCTGAGCCTTTTTTTCTCAAGGTTGACCAAACCCAGCTCTCCCAGCGTTTCCTCACATGGCAGCTTCTCAGTCCTTAGAAGACTAAAATTAGTCCTTGACCCCTGTTTAGTGAAGGCTTTCAGGTGAGAATCAGAAACTGAGTATGAGAGTAGTTCAACACACCCTTATGAGATGATACAGTGAGTTTAATTTTAAAAATTAAGCCCTGTAGTGAAGACCCTGGAGGAGGAAAGTGTGATAGGAAGAGCGTTTGGCAGTTTGTGAGTAAAAAAGGGGAGTGGTTTCTTGCAATTGCCTCCGTGACTGTCCAAGGAGAGAGAACCCACTAAACTGTTGGGAGTGGAGCAGTTTAAAAAGGCTGACTGATAAAGCCTGTTTGCCAGGCAGTGTCTGCAGCTTTCATTATTTAATCCTTGGGAAAAGAAATATGTTATGTCTTCTCCCAGTGGAAATGAAAAGGAGAATATTGCCACTTGTCCTTCCTTAGATAGATCACTCTTCTGAAATGTAGTAAGATTGGGCACTTTGCACCTCCTCCAGCTTAGGAGAGTAAATTAGCTGTAAATCTTTTTCTTTCAGTTGTCACAAAATAAGTAGCTTTATATTTAACTTCAATATCATAAGCAGAATAGACTTTTGTAACCAGAAAAGATCTTATGACCTAGATGTGGATTTCTATTTCAGAAATTCATAAAAGTGACATTTTTATGAGACTACCTCCCTATATGTAATGACTGTAATCATCAAGACATTTTGCAAATGAATAGGTGCTGAAGTTTGTTTGACACTATTCAATAATAAAGGTCTAATCTTCTTGCCATGATACATAAATACTTTAATCTGGCTTTGTACAGAGCGCATATAAAATATACTCAGTTGGCAAGTTAAATGCTTGAAAATTGATGGCCCTGTCAGAGAAACTACAGTGCTATAAGAAAACTTGAATTGGAAATAAATATTCTTTTTTCCCTACTTCTCTTTAAAAAGTCTGGTTCTATTCTCATTTTGCTTTTAATATCTGCTGGTTTTGGCACTGCAAGGCTTCTTCTGCAATTCCGTGTGCCGCAATCACTTCAAGAAATACGTGGGCCAGATAGAATAAGTCTCGAGCAGAGATACTGAAATGAGCAGAGATCTATAAAATATAATCTATCAGGAGAGTCAGACGTGAGGACACAGGGAAGGGAAGACTATGAGGGATTAAAAGTCTTCCAAAGACAGGAACAGAATAGTATGTTCCTTATGGTCAAGATAGATGGTGGAAAAACAGTACATTTAAATTAAATTTGATTAGGTAGCACAGAAGGAGAACAGGCTTTTAATGACAAAATTCAGCTCCGGAGTGAACTACCTATTTTGTTTCTCCCAATTTCCATGTCTGGAAACTCTCTAGCCCAGAAAGAAAAAAAGTCAAAGATGTAGTTGATCCTACCCTGGAGATGTAGGGGGTGAAAATGGAGAAAATGTTTAAATATAGTTTCTAATAAAGAATGTACATTCTCTAAAATGTGCATTTTACTGATGTAATATTCTGGGAACTGTGTGTTCTTTTTTCATCACTATATTGCCATGGTTGAAGTTACTCAATTAGAGCTAGTACTTAGTATTTTAAGCCTCTCTTTGCAGTTGCTAAACTATGTCAGACACTAATGATTTGGCTAAAACTTTGTGATAGATGTTTCATGTATTTTTCCTTAAGCTTTAATTAAAACTATTCAGGTGTTTCCAAGCATGAGATGAAAGAAAAGTCTTTTTCTCCTTCCCGTGTTTAAAAAAAAATTAAAATAAAATGTATGTGGGAATTTCCAGCGCTGAGCCCTGAAACTTTACCTGGAGTAGAGATTGGTAATTGATACGTATTGGGAAAGGCTGCTCCTCTGTTGCCAGAGGCAGCTGTCTCAAAAGAAAAGCCTGATTAATCTGCAAGTTTCTCCCTTTCTCCAGGAGTTGGTTTTTTTTTTATTTTAACCCAAGGTGCTGTCATCTGAACAGCCAGATATGATAGGAGGAGAGAATAGATTATTATTTCAAAGAATGAAACTTGGTTTGAGAAGGACAGAGAGGCTCTGATTAAAAGAGGAAGAAGCTGGAAAAGGGCAAAATGGAGGCATAGAATATGATTAAAAAAAGAAGAAGTGACTGGATGATGAATTGAGAATTATATCTGGGCAAAGGAAAGAGGAAGAGGAGCTCAAAGGTGGCACCTGGAAGAAGATTGCTGGAACAGAGAATAGAAAAAGAGAGACTAGTGTGGGAGCAGGCTGAAGTGAGCTTTGCAGAAAGGGTTGAATTTTATGGGGGAGGCCAAGTAGAAGAGAAATCTTTGCCCATGGAACACCCTCACCCTACCGGAGGAATCCACTGGCTTCATGTTGTCCTGCTGCCAGTTATCTGTAGAATCCCACCAGGCAAACTCCTAAGTGCCTGGTTCACATCTGATCTTTGGTCTGGTCTGTCCTAAATTGCCTCTTGCTTAATTGCAAGGCCCCTGACTCTAAGCACAGGAGCATTTCTTGCCTCAGCAGTGAATAGAATTAGAATTAGACCATCGCATCGAATCTCTTACGCGTTTTTAGACTGCAGGCAAATTGTAGCTGACAGACTGTTTTGTAAGCTGCTTCTGAGCCTGCAGCTCTGAACCCAAAGCTCAGCTGTATGTATATGTCCTCTCCCCCTTTATTCCTGGGAGCCATGACTCTCTGAAGGAATGTTAGCTGCTGTCTTCCTGAAGCACAGTGGGGAAGAGATGTGCTCAGCAGGTAGTTGGTCATCTACCTCATCAGATGTGGCGAGAATGGGGCAGCTGGGAGTATTGACCTCTTGGCAGATGAGAGCAGATCTTCGTGGCCCTCTGCTGCTGGGGAGAAGCCTTGTGGCTTGCTGTTTTCCCTGGAGCAATGGGAAGAGGAATGCTCCATGGTGAGTCTCTCAGGGGTAGCTGCTGCCTTGCAGTGTGACACGTGTGTGACATGAGTGGTGGAGCAGCAGCCTCACTGGGAGGAGGCTCGATTCTCAAGTGCCAGCTTAACCAAGAAGATGACAGCCTGCTGGCTGCTGTGCTAGCTGAAATGGCAAGGACCCTGTAATGGATAGTTACAGCCCTGCTAGTAAACCGCAGTCTGCAGGCATCTGTGAGAAGGAATAGGTTTATTCAAGTTGCTTTATTAAACCGACCGAGTACTTCATGCATAGAAAAACCCTCTTTAACTGCAGAGTTGAACATGCAGAAGTTAAGTATCAAATTTAATTTGGCGGCATCGTGGGATACAGTGAATGTCCATTTAATTTTGTTGTTGTGTGCTAATTTATCCAGAGGATTTGCTGCATCTTTCAAGACAGGAAGCACTGTGAGCTGGGGATGGGCAATTTGAATGAGAATGGCTCATATATACAGCTTTTGTCCCATTCTCTGCAGTTGTTGCCAAGTCCACAGTGAAATGACAGAGGAACAGTTAGATAAGATACTGGTGAGATAAGGCAGTTCATGTGTCCCTAGGAGGAGTCAGTTTCTGCCTGAAGCTAGTTTTGGATTCATCAACCTGAAGGAGAGGGACAAAACATATTCCAGTAGCAAAGAACTGGAGCTAATATATACATTCTACACGCACAAGTGTTAAAGGGGCAAGCTGACTGCAGTTAAATAAAAGACAAGAGAGTATTTGCCGAGAAGTTCTGATTTTTCCCCTTTTTCTGGATGCTGAAACTCTCAATTAGTGACCTTGGGTTTTATTTTTCCAAAATATATTGTGCATGCACATCTAACCTTGGAAATAAGAATTGTTGTTGTTGCAGGGTGATGCAGGTTTGATACCTCGAATTTGTGAAGGATTATTCAGCAAAATAAGTGAAAAAACAAAGCGGAATGAGGCATCCTTTCGGACTGAAGTCAGGTAGGTCTTGATATGTTAACCGTTCACAGATTATCAAACTAGTTTCAGTTAAAACCATCCTGTTTCACTTTATCTCTGAGAAAAGTGTGTGTTTTTCAAAACAACTTTCTACGCTTGGCCTCAGTCCTATAATTGATTTTTGTTGGCAGTCGTAGCCAAAATGTGCAGCACGTGTAAGTTCAACCCAAGAGCTGTGCATTTTGCTTCATTTAAATGACAGTGAAAATGCCTTTGCTACTGGACAGCATCTTCCTTATTTTTACCCATTGGGAGATCTTGATCTTGCTGATGTCTGCTTCCTTTCCACTTGCTTCTTGCCTTTTTGGCTTTTTTCCATGTGATACAATACAGTGTAGTAATTTCTGTCTTAAGCCAACTTTGGCTCTATTTTCTTTCTCCAAGCATCGTGCCTTCAAACACAGTGTTCACGTGAGTTTCTTTTTCTCAAGGCTCTTGAATCAGGCAGTGGCTTTTTATTCTTTTTCCTACAGTTACCTGGAAATTTATAATGAGCGTGTGAGAGATCTTCTCAGAAGGAAGTCATCAAAAACAAATAACTTACGAATACGAGAACATCCAAAAGAAGGGCCGTATGTGGAGGGTAAAAACACTTTCAGTGTTCTGCACTGGATATTTTATTGCCTTTATATATTCTAAAGTGTGATGTCTAATTGCATAGGGCATTTTATCTTTTACAATATATATGGTGATGGATACAGTGCTTTGCTTTGGTAAAAAGCATTAAGGAAATAGCCTCTATTTTTCATCTCTTCTTGCTTTCCCAATTCTTAGATTATTATGCAGAGTTTTTTTTATCTGTAAATTTATAACACATTTTTAAATAATGTTAAGAGATGCAATTGGTTTTAATAGTTTGTTGAGTATAATTTATAAATCTTAAATGTTTAGGTGAAAAGAACCTATTAGGATCTAATTGTCTTAATCTGTTTTCTACCAAGTCTCTGGTGGGACTGTGTTCATGTTATTGCACTAAATAATTTAGTAAGGTTGTATATTTTTTCTTATTTACTGTAAATGCGTAAGTTGTCTGTTGTTCACGAGGCTACATTCCTTTCTTTAAGTAACAAACAAGTATGACAGTAAACACTAATTACAACACTACTTTGCAGTAGTGAGGGTAATTTCAATCTTTTTGTTAAGAACATCAAGTGCATATATGAGCATACTGTAACACTCTGCTTTTCTTTAGACTTGTCTAAACATTTAGTGCAGAATTACACGGATGTAGAGGAACTTATGGAGGCAGGAAATATAAATAGGACAACGGCTGCAACTGGAATGAATGATGTCAGTAGCAGGTCTCATGCCATTTTCACAATCAACTTCACTCAGGTAACAAAAAAAAATGAAACTCCCTGGAGAGATTTGACATGTTTCCTCACAGCACAGTGATCTTTTATTTTGTGTGTAGTAAACTCCTTTTCTAATGACTCCTGCTCTTCATCATTGTTTTTGGATGTGCTTTTTAGACAGCCTATGGATAGCCTGCTGGATGCAGAGAAAGCAGCATAGAGGGGGTTCCCGCTCCTGTCAGGACCTTGCATGTCTTCCCCCAAAAACACAGACACACTCCCATGCATCCCTTGTTC
Organism: Sclerurus mexicanus; assembly: GCA_013396755.1. Lineage (NCBI taxonomy): Eukaryota > Metazoa > Chordata > Aves > Passeriformes > Furnariidae > Sclerurus > Sclerurus mexicanus. Next base: position 163,515 of record VWZF01002603.1, read on the forward strand.
ACTAATCATGAGTTGCCTATTGCAAAGTTTCCGGAAGAGAGTTAGGTAGCTAAAGGTTTTGTTCTATTGTTGTACTGTGAAAGTAGGAGGTTTGAAACAGAGCAATCTAAGTTGATTTATCTGAAATAAGACAAAAAGTTGGGAGGAAACCTCAGTTAAAATCATAAAATTGTAATTGTCACTTGAAGGTGGGGAAGAAATTGAATGTAAATGTCTGGGCGTGCTGTAACTTGTTGAAAGCTAAATATGAATATAAATGTTGCAAGCTTAACAAAATGAATGCAGCACATACTGTGCAGCATGTAAATTCCAACTCACAGTGTCACTGTCCGTAAGTGGCTAGAAACTTGCAAATATTGCAATTTAAAGAAATAATATGGGAGTTATGCAGCGATTGATTACCAAATGTCTTTCTGTGGCACCTCTAATACACCTGTCTTCTGAAACTCTGCTGTTGTAAACAAGTTATTCAGTTGTGCCATGAAAAAAGTCACTAAATTGGATTCAGTAAAATTGCAACATTTCGTAGCTTAACATACTTTTCTTTGTTTTTATTTTTCTGTAGGCTAAATTTGATTCTGAAATGCCTTGTGAAACTGTTAGCAAGATTCATTTGGTGGATCTTGCTGGAAGTGAGAGAGCAGATGCCACTGGTGCCACAGGGGTTAGATTAAAGGAAGGAGGGAATATTAACAAATCTCTAGTTACTCTGGGAAACGTAATTTCTGCCTTAGGTAAGTCTCCAGTTTTTGTGCTTGTCTGTCTTGAGGTTTCTTTAGTCATTAAATACCTTTCTGTTTATTTACTTACATGAATAGTGGCCTAACACATACTGATTTTGAAAATGAATGAAAATACATAATTGCTATTTTTTTTTCTACCTCCGCATCACAGCTGATTTATCTCAGGATGCAACAAATCCTCTTTCTAAGAAGAAACAAGTATTTGTGCCTTACAGGGACTCTGTGTTGACTTGGCTGTTAAAAGATAGCCTAGGAGGAAACTCTAAAACTATAATGATTGCCAGTAAGTGTTTTTAAATTACATTTTTTGCCTTCTAAACAGTTTATGCTTAATAGAAGTGGCTGTAAATATTTAGATTCCAGATGTTTTGTTAAGGCAGAACACTGCTTCCACATATTAATGATTTCTTTCTTTCTCAGCTTTCTAGTAACACTCTGTCATTACTCACACTCTTTAGAGTGTAAGTAAAGCTTTGTGCATCCAGTCAGTACTAATTTGTGAATCAGTTTGCTGTTCCAAACTCTGTTGTTTTCTGTTGCATTAGTAGCAGAAACAACCTGTTCTCTTTTGACATTCTGTGGGTAAGGCTGTCATTTTTATTTACCCTACTGAATGCACACAGTGTTTTAACTTTTTGTCTGAATTTAGTTATTTATGATCAGTCGTCTTGCAAGCTTCTCTTAAGATTTCCTTTTTACCTGTAGGACACTCTGTAAGAATCACTTGGTTTAAAACCCTACCTATGGTGTGTATGTTGCAGGTTTGTCAACAAATTGGAATGGGAATTCCATTCCCAAAACACTCAAGTGAAGCCAGGAAGATGTTTAAGGGCAGGCGAGGACTTTGGATGTTGGAGATCATGGAATCATAGAATGGTTTGAGTTGGAAGGGACATTAAAGATCATCTACTTCCACCTCTCCTGCCATGGGCAGGGACATCTTTCACTAGACCAGTGTGCTCAAAGTCTCATCCAACCTGGCCTTAAACATTTGCAGGGTGGGCATCCACAGCTTCTTGGGGAAACCTCTTTTGGTTTAAAACTGTTCCCTCTTGTCCTAACACTATCTCCTTGTGTAAGAAGTCACTCTCCCGCTTTTTTATAAGCCCCTGTTAAAGTACCGAAAGGTTGCAGTGAAGTCTCCCTGGAGCCTTCTCTTCTCCAGGCTGAACAACCCCAGCTCTCTCAGCCTGTCTCTATAGCAGAGGTGCTTCAGCCTTCTGATCAACTCCGTGGCCCTTGTCTGCACCCAGTCCAACAGGTCCACATCTTTCTTGTGCTGAGAACCCCAGAGGTGGGTGCAGCACAGCAGGAGGGGCCTCACAAGAGCAGAGTAAAGGGAGACAATCATCTCCCTCAACCCGCCGCCCATGCTGTTTTTGATGGAGCCCAGGATACAGTTGGCTTTCTGGGCTGCAAGTGCAGAACGCCAGCTCCTGTCCAGCTTTTCATCCACCAAAAAGAAACCCCAGAGTCCTTCTCCAAAGGGCTGCTCCCAGTGAGTTCTTCTCCCAGTCTGTACTCATGTGTGGGACTGCCCCGACCCAGGTGCAGCACCTTGCACTTGGGCTTGTATCTCATTAGGTTCCAGTGGCACCACTTGTCAAGCTTGTCCTGATCCCCCTGGGTATGAAGAGAAGAGCAGCTCTGGAATTTCTCTCAGTCTTTCATGCTCAAGTGAAACATGGTCTCAGCTGATGCAATCCTCTTTTGGGGAATGGCGGGAGAGCAGAATCAAGGGAATAAAATAAATCACATCAAGTTCTGGTTGTTCAGTCACTTTGTTACAGTCAAATTCTCTGGATAGCAGTTCCTTGTTGCATGACTTTGGGGATGTTTTTGGAATCCATGCTACTTTTTCTCCTCAGGCTAATCATAGTAGTGCCAACAGAAGATCTGGACCAGATTCTGCTTTGCCTTTCTGACTGTTTAAGTAGTGCCGTGCTGGCAATGTTCTTCTTGATGCTTTTTTGCAGTTACATGGTTGAGTAACTGTTTTTTGGTGGGGTTTTTTTTGACAGAGGGATTGGGAAGAGAAGTTTTAGAAACACAGTGAGCTTTCAGTACCTATACTAATGACTGCAGTGCCTCGTTTCTTTTTCAGCTACTTCCTCATCTATTAGTGATGCCTCTGCTAGGCAGAGCCCTGATGGTTGATCTTTTCTCCAACAGTAACTCCATTGGTAATGTGGCTGAATTGCCCAACAGAGCCTGACAAGCTGTCTGGATATGTTTGGCCTGCCTTTTCAGTAACTAAGCACAAAAACATGCAGGGAGATCATTTTGAACTGTAGGAGAGGCTGTTATAAACTACACCCGATTTTGATTTGTTATATTTCTATAACGTATTGTAACATCCTTCCAGAAAGAGAATAATTGAGTAGGGGAGAGGAGACAGTAGATAAAGCAGGGAAGTATAGTGTGAGCTAGGGGAAGTGTAGTGTGTTGCCAAGTGCATCTCCTATAATTCAGAGTCTCTGTGACAAAAATATATATTACTGTTGAGAGAATGAGACAGGAGAGAGTATTTTAGTTACTTGGTAATTTTTTCAGATGTTTTCATTGTCAGACTCTCTGGGTCTCTTGTTCAGTTTGACCATTAAGATTTCTGGTCCCTCATCATTTCTGGGTGGTGTTCTCTTCTCATGGTGTTTTTTGCTCATCTGTTTGGATGCAGTCATTGTCTTTTGAATTTGGAACACCTTATATATTGTTAGGAAAATTAAGGATAGCATTAGCACTTTCATTGTTTCTCCTGGTTAGGTTACTTGTAAAAGTAGTACTGGTTTCTCTTGATGCATAAGATAGTTAATAGTTCTGTGTGCTGCCAGGTGCCTGCAACTCAGCAGAACAGCACGGTTTGTAAATTATAGAAGCTCTTGGTTTAGTTTTTGTGTCTATTTTCTGTTTAATTTCCCTTTAAAAGGACTATACCTACTGTGTTTTACCTGAAATGTCTTTTCCACTCAATGATTCTATTGGTACTTAGAAAATCCTCAACATTGCCCCATTGTTATTGGGGAAAAAAATTGCAAGAAAGCCTGTGAAGTATTCATATAGGACATTCCTGCTTACTAGGGAAATGTAAATGTTAAGTAGATCGACAGCAAGATTCCTTTGCAACCCTTGATTGTTAGACCTGATTATCCTACCACACTCTTCTCTTACAGTGTTTACATAGGCAGAGTTATAGTGACATGAGAGCAGTCGAGTTGGGTGAAGAGCTGGAACACATTGTAGCCATACTGGTTAATCGTCTATTTCTGTCTCTTCATCCACATGAAGTTTATCTGACTTTTAAAATATAAACTAACTTTAGTAAATGAAACATATGGTGCTGGATAAACTGTTTCTGGTTTCATCTCCTTAGCTATTTCACCTGCTGATGTCAATTACGGTGAAACTTTAAGTACACTTCGCTATGCAAATAGAGCCAAAAACATCATCAACAAGCCTACTATTAATGAGGATCCCAACGTCAAACTGATCCGTGAGCTGAGAGCTGAAATAGCCCGATTAAAAGCCCTGCTTGCTCAGGGGAATCAGGTTAGCTTTACTTGGAATTTATGTGTAATTTTCCTTGAGTTATAACATCTATTTCTAGAATGTAATGAGATAATTATCTTTCATTATATTGATTTGAGTAAACAAGCTCTATGAGGCTATGAATGAATATTATTTTCCTGATTGAATCAGTTTCCATATGGCCAGCAGATTACCTCTTTTAAGGTAAGGTAAGGGGGGGGGGGAAATTGTCATCCCAAGGCTTTTGGGTTTCTCTTAATATAATCAGAGCTTGATTGCAGTGTGCTGTAGAACAGGTAGTCACCACAGTATAAGGAGAACTGAGCTGGGACATATTACCTGGATCTAAGTTGATGGACTGAAGAGGTACTTTATGTAGTATCTTAAAAGAAATAGAAGGCTTGAAGTATTTAAGATGCATAAATATAAAAATGTGGGAGTATGAATGAGTTTGAACAATGTATTTTTTTTGTGTTTGGCTACAGAGTCCATTAGAAGGCACATAACATGCTAAATATGAAAACAAATCATTCTCTGCTTCCTTTTGCATGATTATCTTTCTTGCTCTGTCAGTATGAGCTGTATAAACTTTTGCTGCACAAGCTAAATTAGGTTCAGTTTTTCCCTGTGTTCTCAGGGTGGTGAAACTAAGGTCACGATAAGGAGTATGCAGTTGGCTCAGGGGAGTTGTCTCTTCTACATAATGTCACTCAGGACTGCCAGATTTCATACTTGAGCAAATATAATTTGGAAGTATCTGAATTTCAGATTTATTTCTAGAACTATCTAATTCCATTTTAGAGGGCTGTGCAATGTGAAATGTCAGTTCAGCATGGACTTCTTTTAATAAAGGCTAATGCCTCAGCTGGATTTCATGCTATAGAACGTTTGCTGAAGGAGAGGATGGGACCACAGTTGGAGGCAGAAATAGGTATTGTAGATGATTGAAGCAGAGAGCTCTGATGTTACAAACAATTAGAAAATTCTTCATGGAGCTGAATTACTTGATTATACTTGTGTTTCTCCAATATTTTTAGGAGAGGAAAGTTAATTTATTTTCAAATTATGGTTTGATTTAGAGTTAGCAAAGTAGATGTAACTTGGCCCCCTTGAAGATCTATTGCATTGACCTAGTTTCATGCTGTAAAACCGTAGATATCACAAAATAAATCTGGTTCAGTGGTAGAATGTGCTAGATGGCTGTGTGGGAGACAACAGAGAACTTGCTTAACTTAATTGAATTTGTGATGGTTGGTAAAACAGCAGGTAGTGTGTTATGTATGCGCAGTAGAATATAAATCTCTGTATAATTTCTTTTGTGGTTTTCCTTTGTATTCCCAGAATACTGTATTGCTAATGCTTCTGTAGATCTGAAGATACTGATTACCAAAATACAGTGCTGGATTCAGTGTAGAAGGTCATGTAACAACGAGTACTGCTTGTGTGTGTGTGCTGTGGAGTAGTTTTCCCTCTTTTAAGGCCAGTTACCTTAATATATAGGTACTAAAGATAAGGAATATACAAATGTATTACAGCCAAATGGTTAGCTATTCGTGCATAATAAATTTTCATGTTTAACAGAAATATAAAGAAAGATGTATCAGGAGTTACTTGTTATAAATGTGTCTGGTTTTGGTGTCTGCGCATGTGTGACCATGTGTGCACACAGCGAGTGAAAGCAGTACTCTCAAACCAATTTGTGTTTGAAATATCCGCTTTGACAAGATTTTGATTATTCTGTTTGCAGTATTTCAAGGCAAAATGAAGTATATTAAAATTTAAGAGACTATGCTAAAGAATCAAAGAAGTTGAACAATTGCATTTCCCTTGATTTCACCAGAAATTGCTATTTTTCTTTCTTTTTGACTTGATGTTTATTTTGTACAATTTTAGATTGCACTCTTGGATTCCCCGACAGCTTTAAGTATGGAAGAAAAGCTTCAGCAGAATGAAGCAAGGGTGAGTTATAATTTCATAAACCAGCTTTTAAACAACAAAAATAAGGAAAGGCTGGCAGTCTGGATGCAGGAGTGTTGGTAATTCTCAGCTTTTTTTTTTTTTCACGACTAAGTTTTGTCCTACCGAGTAGCATTGCCTTGATGTTTTAAAAAAATAAAAAGTGTGTGAACTTGTAATTTTGTTATCCTACTAAAGCAAGATAACATTAGGGCTAAGAACAAAGTATATCTTTGATGTTTATATATCAGTTCTATTTATTGACAAGATTTGGTCCCAGGCCATCTTGTCTTACTAAACAAGTATGTTTGTAAATAGAGAGGGAAAAGCCACTAAATCACGGTAATAAGTAGCAAGTAATCACAGTAACAAAATATTCAGCGGGTAGAAAAACTAGTAGAAGATTTGTGGGGAAAACAGTCAACTCTTCTGTGCTTTCAAGTAATTAATAATTTGTGTTGTGGTGTAGCTTTTTGGAAAACTTAGTATTGCTCAGACTTTGGAAGAGGCAGGAGGGAGATATTTGGAATTATTCAACTGCATGGCAGGAGATGCTTAATTGTGAATATTGTCAACAAGATATCAATCAAATGTAAATATGATGCCTTTAAAAAATAGTGGCTTTTCAGCTGGTTTAAATGGTAGGGTGTACAGTGGTGTTGCTTGGACCTTTAGAATTAGAGAATGAATGCCTTGCCTTGGGAATCCTGTTTTATTTATATCCTTAGTTTTATTTTTGAGTACAAATGAAAAGCTTTTATCTAAGACTAGCTGAGTAATATCAATTGCTGACTCTATGCTAATTAGAGTATGTTATTCATGCTCTGACAGTAATCACAGCTTGTCCTGCTCACAAGTGTTGGTCTCTCTGCATGGAGAGTATATCGAGCATATTTTATTATCTTTTGTCAACCTCATTAAAAGGTTATGTGATTACTATTTGTGATAATTAGAATAGACATAATTACTGAAAATTCTTAGCAGATATTGCAGTGGTTATAGCTTTTTATAATTGAGTACAATAATTAATTTGTTTATACAGATCTAAGGACTTTATCACCATATTTAAATTATCTGACAAGTATATGGTGGCTTTCTTCAATGAGTTGATTTTTGTTATACAAGAATAATTTCAAAATTTTTAATTTAAAAATGTTTCATTTTTTTAATGCAGTAAAAAATGAAACATTTCTGAGCAATACTAATTGTTCTGACGTGGTGAATAGACCTATGAGAGACCTTCATGTTTTTCTTTAATCTTACCAAATTTATTTTGTTTTAACATTCTAATTAGCAGCGCTAGGAATGATAATGGTGTGTTGAAATCTTGTCTTTGCTGAAATCTTCAGATACAGGTAGAGATGAAGTTTCTGCAGTTCTCATGGATTAATTTGACCTGTAAAGACAATGAGCAAAGTAGACAGGTGGCAAATGTGGAGATGTTTGGAGCAAATGCATTGAAGATTTCTTTTTGCTACAGTGGTTTTATATGGAAGTTAGCTTGCCAGGTAGACAGCTGGATGAGTAGGAAAGGAAGGACTGATCCTAAGCACTCTGTCAGCCTGACTGCAATTCTGGGGAAGGTGATGGAGCAGCTCATCTCGAATACCATCACTCAGCATGTACAGAACAACAGGGCAATCAGGCCCAGGGAATCAGCAGGGTTTAGGAAAGGAGTTTCATCTCCTTCTATGACAGGGTGGCCTGCCTGGATGAAGGAAAGGGTGTGGATATTCTTTACCTGGACTTCAGTAAAGCCTTTGACACTGTCTCCCACAGCATTTCCTGGAGGAACTGTCTGCTCACGGCTTGGCTGGGTGCACTGTTTGCTGGAGTGATGGTGAATGGAGTTAAATCCAGTTGGCAGCCACTCACAAGTGGTGTTCCCCAGGGCTCAGTTTTGGGCCCAACCCTGTTTAGTATCTTTATCAATGACCTGGACAAGGGGATTGAGTGCGCCCTCAGCTTGCAGACTGCACTGAGTTGGGTGGGAGTGTTAATCTGCTGGACGCTCTGCAGAGGGATCTGAACAGGCTGGATCAATGGACTAAGGCCAGTGGCATGAGGTTCAACAAGGCAAAATGCCCAGTGTGTCCTGCACTTGGGTCACAACAACCTCACACATTGCTACAGGCTGGGGGCAGAGTGGCTGAAAAATGGCCCAGCGGGAAAGGACCTGGGAAGCTGGTCAACAGTGGCTGAACATGAGCCAGAGTGTGCCCAGGTGGCCCAGAAGGCCAACGGCATCCTGGCCTGTATCAGGAATAGTGTGGCCAGCAGGACCAGGGAAGTGATTCTTCCCATGTACTCAGCACTGGTGAGGTCACACCTCAAGTGCTGTGTCCAGTTCTGGGCCCCTCAAATCAGGAAGGACATTTTGGTGGTGGAGCAAGTCCAGAAAAGGGCATTGGGACTGGTGAAGGGTCTGGAGCACAAGTGTGATGAGGAGCAGCTGAAGGAGCTGTGGGGGCTCAGCCTGGAGAAAAGGAGGCTCAGGGAGAAACGTTGCTTTCTACAGTTCCCTGCAAGGTGGTTCTAGGAAGGTGGGGGTCAGTCTCTTCTCCCAGGTAACAAGTGATAGGACAAGAGGAAGCGGCCTCAGATTGCACCAGAGGAGGTTTAGACTGGATATTATGAAAAACTTCTTAATGGAAGGAGTTGTCAAGCATTGGAACAGGCTGCCCAGGGAAGTGATTGAGCCACCATCCCTAGAGGTATTTAAAAGACGTGTAGATGTGGCACTTAGGGGAGACATAGTTTAGTGGTGAGCTTTGCAGTGATGGGTTAACAGTTGGACTGGATGATCTTGAAGTCTTTTCTGATCTAAATGGCTCTGTGACTCTATACCTAGAGCTCTCAATGTCTATAATACCTGTGCAGACATCTTCTCACTTCTGTGCTGGTGTAAGTGTGGTTTCTAAGTTGCAGCAAACTTTACTCTGGTTCTCTCCTGGAGGCTGCTTGTCTGTCTCTTCCTCTGTACACCATCCTCTGGAGGGGAGTTAAGCCTGAACATGCCTACCTGCAACATAGGAAAGGAGCTGTCCTCTTACAGCTAAGGGATCAATCTGATGGGCTTCACAGGACTGATGAAGCACTTTATAGAATTACTCTATTTCTTTGAAAAGCCATTATTTAACGTGGCCCTGCCTGTCCTTCGTTTCATTTTATGCTGTAAATAAGAATTTTGTGTTCTGAGGGAGAGGTATTGTAGGTATGACAACTTATTGCAGGAGCAACAATGTTCTTCCAAATGTTAAAGTATTAAACTTCTCAAAGAATTGCACCAATTTTTAGTACTTCTGTGAGAATGCATTAAAGACTTGAGATTTTTTTCAGTGTTTGTTTTCTTCCATAGGTACAAGAACTGACCAAGGAGTGGACGAACAAGTGGAATGAAACTCAAGATATTCTGAAAGTAAGGCAAATAAATAAATTTTCATCTTGGCATTTGAACTACTCCTAGTGTTTCTCCTTAAAAAAAAAAATTGGTTCTTGTTCTAAGTCATCTTCTTTGGCTCAACCCTTTCTGTTATTCATCCTAGTTGACCCCACACTGCAAAACAGCTTCTCTAACAAATCTGTGAATTACTGAATGTTTTTATTGAGTTACAAATGAGGAAAACCTGAAGGAGGAACAAGGGGATCCCTCATGCCCTTGGTATTTGTGTGGTATCAACAAGACCTGCACATAGTCACCTTTTATCTTACACTGGGTATGTTGCTGGATGTGGTGCATAGTGGGTATGAGTTTCCCACTGTACTGGTAATATTTTGTATTGGTATTTAGAGCATGATTAAAGTGATAGGTTATATTTTAATGGGCCCCTTTATGATTTCATACACATGTAACCAGTACATGTGTGCATGCACACCTACACACACACACACACACGCACAGTTTCTTTTCCTTCATGTAAACTAATTTTTTTTGCCAGATGTTTTAACTGTTCTATTAAATAAGAATTTTGAAAACAGAGCTTAAGCTTTCATGACTTGCTGAACGTAAACTTGTTTGTGGTGCAATTCAAGCAAGCATTTAGGAGTTTTTTAGTTTTCCTTACCACTGACCCAAAACTTGATTTTTTTTCCTATCATTTTCTGATTTCTTAAGTTACTTTGAGTTCACCACTGTCTTTTATCTGACTTCCATGTAAGTTGAATGGCTCCATGCTTAAAAATAAAGCACTAATAGCATAGTGAACAGAGCTGGGTTGGTAACTACTTAGCAGATGGTGTGACAGAATGGACTGTTTAATGTCTGTCTAGATATTGAACTGGGAATTACCATTTGCATATTCATCAGAGATGTTTTGGGTCCAGCTTTATGTTATTTCTGTGTTATTTTGTTTTTTTGAAGCATCTATACATACATAAAACTTTGTTAGTCCTCTTTTTATTTGTGTCTGGATTGGGGAGCCCATTGTCACGTAGAGAATATGTGAATTTTGGTCAATTGTGTAAGTGAAAATTATGTCACATATGGGAAGTTTTTAAAGTGTATGCTGGAAATGCACTGATTCCTGCACAGAAATTACAGAATCAGAGGAGGTATTAACTGAACAATACATCTAAACAAGGGAAAGCTGCATTTGTTAATAGCTGAATGTAAGACTTTAACACAGAAGCTGTAATTTCTGCTTTTCTAGTACTGGGATTTTCTCAGCTTAATTCATACAGCTTCTGTAGGAATTGCATCATATGCTGGTATCTGAGTGTATGAACGTAGCTTATGTTTCACTTCGGGGTTAAAGGCAGTTTATACAACTTTCTTTGTCCCAAAGAGCTGAAAATCTGCAAAAGATTTCTTGGTTGTACTGTTTTATTTTACACCATTTCACAGAAGGTATCCATATTTTTATTCACTTGTTTAACGATTCCTGAAATCGAGTGCGAAAAGGCTTTCTGGAAGTTTGCCAGACTGAGTCACTGGAAAGCAGATTTTAAGCTATAGAGAACAGTAGTGTTTCTTGTAATGGATTCCCTATAAGTTCACTGGGGTTTTTGCTTTGTTATTGATGTGGCCCCCTCCTTGCACACAGAGACTGTACAGGTTGTTAATTTGTAAAAATAGACTGCCTTGGCACGCTTTGAAAAGTGAGACTGTCTTTGTATGTCCACCTCACTGCAGTCCACTTGCATCTTTGTCAATGCCATAATTCATTGACTTTCAGGACATTCTTCACTAAGGTACTCAGGACTTCATGTTTGTGTTATAATTAAAACCTTTCCCTTGCTTCCCCCTGAGTTTGCAATCCTGAGGTATTGCTGCCTTCCAGTTCCTGCCTTGCAGCAGGCTTGGAGAATTAAAAACCATTTGCTTTTCAACTCCTAACACCTTTTGCTCCAAATCTTTTCGGCATATGCCTGCCAGATGCAAGTGCACTTGCTAGTAGCTGAATGGGATTTTCTACTCTATTATATGTAATTATGCTTTTTTTGTACTAAGTTCTAAATATCAAAGTTCACATGGTTTTGAGTTGTTCTCACAGGCTGATGGGAAAATCTGTTAGTGTTTAAATCCAAAATAATTGAAAGGATTTTGCATAAGCCTTGTAAAATACAAAAAGATTCACAGGGCATGCTGGTATTTTCTGCTAGATCAACAGATATTGCTGGAAAAAGTTACCTGGCTTTTACTGAATAAAGTGCTTTTATCAGGCAAAGATGCTTGGACAAAGAATAATGCATACTGTTTTTCAGGGAAAATGTTTCTCAAACTTGTTCACCCTTGCCAGTTATTTTGAACCTTGTTTTAAATTAGACCAGCAGCATCTAAATGCTGCCTTGAAAATAATTCATAGCGAATGGAAAATAATAACCAAGGAACAGAAAATACTGTGTGAATGCAAGTTTTTGATAAAAAGTATTTGGCAGCTTAAACTTCAATTATTTTAGTCAGCACAGTGCCCTGTGTGCAGCTGACATGTACATCCCAGCATTCTTCCTTATTTCTGCTTGTAGCTTTTATCCCCTTTGACATTTATTTGTATGTAGTTCACCCAAAGTTATGGTTTATCATCTTTAGACTAAGTATGTTGAACTGTCCTATCTGTAAATGTTGTCAGTTCTGGATATGGGGCAGGCTGCAGTGGCTGAAGGCCACTATCAGCTGTGAACATCTTGTTTAATCCTCCATACATGCTGTTGGCAGATAGGACATGTCTCAGGCTGGTGATGGTACTATTGATAATGTTCTTCCTTTCTTTGTTGCTTTTGGAAGAAGCCCTTTTGCTGGGTGACTCTCTGGGTTCCTCTGGAGTCTGAATTACTGGCAACTCCCACCTGAATCCCAGATTTTCCTTATGCCAAGATTAGAACACTGCACACAGCAGGCTTTTAAGGTTGTGCTGACTCTGTGTAAAGGATTCTTCATTGCATAGCATGGCAGGTTCTTGGCACTGTTGATCTGCCTGAAGTGCCAAGTGTTGTTTCCAGTGGTGATGTTATTTCATCCTTGACCTCCTCACTGTAAGACAACATGACGCTCCACCCATACTAACCTAGTATTGCAATCTGTCCCCCACCTTTGTTTTTAATCAAAGAGAGGATATTTTAATGCTTAATAAATATGTGGAATAATGCTTCAGCACTGGGTGAAATGCTACATAAAATCCCAAAACAATAGTGTTTGGTTTTAAGCCCCCAAGCTTTGGGTTATTTCCTCAAATGTCACTAAAGGATTGCACCTTACAAACAGCACTGCTTTATGTTGCTTCTCTATCTTCAGGTGTCTTGCAGCCTCAGCACTTAACTGCAGAATTTTGCTTTCATCTCAAGCTCATTGAATCTCTCTATGGATTTTTTTTGCCTCCTGTTAATGTTCTTCTGTACACATTCCCAAAAAAAAGAGGAGGAGGGGGGAAAAAACTGTTTGCTCTTTTCCTTAGTCTAGTCCTTTTTGTATTGTTCTGTTAAAGATCAATTCTGGGGTCTGTAATTTCTTTGGATGCTTTCTAAGATGTTAAGGTAACCTATTCAAGTTTCGATTTTGCTCTTGCTTTGAGGCTTTAATTGGTACAAAACTTCTTTTGATGTGGCTGCTATATTTGACGGCATATGTTGTCATTCTCCTAGAGGTCTTTTTTTCTTTTACTGCCACCTTATTTTGGTCATCTTTTGTGCATGTTTCAATTTCTTTCACTAACCTTTAGCAGCTTTTATATTAATCTTTTTAAAATGTGCACTCCTTTATATAATTCTCTGCTGGTTTTTCGTCCAAACTTTCTTTTAAATTTCTTCTCCCCTTTTCTGTTTGTGTAGAAATCGGTTTGACTTTTAGCTTTTACCTTTTTGATGTATGTCATTTGTAGCCAGCATAAAGGTATTTAAATGGTCTTTTTTTATTTATTTTTATTTTGAAGTAGATTGAGAGTTCCCTTTTATTTCCTTATCCTGTTTTTTTGATTCTACTCATGTCATTAGCTTTGTGTGGCAGTGCTCAACTGATGTCAAAGGATGCAGAGAGATCTGTCTTCAGAGTCTATTAAAGGACAGGGTCTTCTTTTGTGTGTATATGTCTAATTCTCATGATCAATAGTTTAACTAGTCACTGCTTCAGCTGGCTTTGTCCTGTTGGATTTAGTGACAGAGCCTCACTTGCATCAATAATACTAATTCTGCTGCAGCACTTTACCACATAGTGTGTAAATATGTTATTGAACACTGTTTATTTGATCTTTTGGGGGGTTTGTGCCCTTTGGTTGACTACTGCTTAGTAGTACATTTTTATACCTTAAGAAGGGTTGTCCCTGCCTGGGGAAGAAAACTGTTTATTTTCAAGCATTAACATCTATTGTTTATATGTTGCCTCTTTTTGGGGGACATGAAATACCCTTAACTTGCCAAGATGCATAAATACAGACTAATACCAAACAGTTCTTTTGGACATACTCATCTAAGCAGGGGAATTTTATTTCTTTAGGAATCTTGGCTATACCCAGCAAAAACACTAGGAGACTAAAACTGAAAACAATTGTGTTGCTCTTTATGAGGTGTTGATTAGGGTGGCAGAAGTGAATAGATTTTGATTTTAATAATTTCCTTTCCCTGATGGCTTGCATACTGTAGCAAACTCTGTCAAGAGCTGTTTATCCTGTTCTGTATAAATACTGCATTTGTCTACATTTATTTGCATTTTCAGATAATCTTCAAACCACAGTTGCTGAGTGGTATTTAAACACCATTACTTCGGTCCTTCTACTTGAACGGCTGGGCATACATCACCATTTTCCTGGTTTATGCCTTTTTGTTAGTACCTATTAACCATGACTGGCTTGTCCCCTTTTCCTCTTCTCACTTTTGATGCGTTCCACCCCAGTATGTTGCCCTTCGTTGAGCATTTTTCTTCATTCTTTCATGTCTTTGTTTTAACAAGCTCAGTCCTCAAGGACAGAAGTGCTCTCAACACCTTCTGCTTCCACCTAAAATTCTTGTCTAACACACAAGTCTACTTCCACTTTTGATGGCTTTAGGGAAGAGAAGTTGTGCAAGCTCTTGGGCTCCCAAAGAACAAACTGTAGAACTTTTAGCAGTGATGATAATAGTGCCTTAACCGTGGCATGAGATCATTGTCCAAAAGCTGTGCTTGTGACATGTCCCCATTCAATGTTTTTAGTAACCAAAGAAATATTTTGGGTTTCATGCCTATTCCATAGTAATGTTACTGGGACATTAGAACCCTAATGCATCATATAGTTGTCCCAGATCACTAATGAATGGCTGGTTTTTGTTTTGTTTGGTCTTTATTTTGAATTCAGAAATATATAAACTATATGAACAAAAAAGAATACATCCTGACATTTCTAAATATTTGTGAGTAACCTGGACCAGTGGAAGGTGTCCCTGCCCATGGCAAGGGGATTGGAACAAGAGGAGCTTTAAGGTCTTTCCAACCCCAACCATTTAATGATTTTACCATTGGGTGAACTGAGTATTAGAAAATTACATATAATGAATTTTTGAGGAAAGATGCCAGTATAGGCTTTAATCCTGCCCTGTTTTAAAGACTTCTGGGCACATGCCTTTTGAGCACAGGTTCTAAAATGTTTCTATTTCCAGGTCAAATGAAAAAAATGGAGTTACAGGAATGGTGTGCTTTTATATATAAAACAATGTATCCACGACACGGTATTTAAACTGTTTGTTTGCAGCTTTGGCATATGTGTTTATTTGTATGTTTGGCAGGAATAGCACTTTTTTCTAAGGTTTTTTCACATTTCAGTAAGTGGATCGTTTTTGTACACTTGTTGCTAGTTAGACATGTTGGTGTCGCATTTTGGTTAGAATGTCTGTTGTTGGCTGCTTTTGAAGCATAGCTGTATTTCTAAAGGGAGAATTACATCTGTACTTTGACTTGAACAAATCTGATGTGATATTTTATAACTTTGTCATCTGTATTAGACAGCTCTCATCGCATGCTTCCAGTTTTTGTTTCCTTTCGACAAGCTCTGTCTTCTGCTTGAATTTTTAAGAGGTTTAAAAATCACTGCAACATTAACATAGGATTGTACAGCTATGGAGCTGGCAGAAAGAATTTGAGTCAGATGTTGCTGCTGAATTTGTTCTCTTTTAGAAAAGCCGATAGAATAAATAGAGTAACAACTCTGTTCCTAGGGAGGTTTTCATTCTCAACAGTTGTTTGCCCTCCAACAATTATGTAATATATGTGCATTTATCAAAATGGAGAAATGCACATTCACATGTGAGGAAGGACATTCACATTGTCACAGGGGTCTCTTACTAATATTGTGCTTAATGGGATTCCCTTCAGCTGGCTTGTGAGTGTTGTGCAGAAGATAGAACATAAAGTTTTGAAAGGGCTGGTGTTAATTATTCTAGTTTATCTCAGTCAGAAACCACACAATAAATGAAAATAGATTCCCTTTCTCTAGAAGCCTGTTCAATGTGGTTTTGAGTTCTTGCACTAGATGTCACTGCAGATACAAAAATCAGGCTCCTCTGCATGCTTAATTCAGGTTTAATTCAGATATTTTAAGGAAAAATGATTTGCAGTATCTTGGATTTCATTGCTGTTCGCATCCACTAAAGTAAGTTTATGAGAATGCCAAAACATTGGTTTAAGAGCAAGTCCTGAAGAAAACCTGAGTAACTGTTTTGACAGAAATGCTTCTGAACAACAATTCACAAGTGGGATGCACACTGAAATGATTGTGTGCATTCAGAATTGTTGCAATTATTTGTCAGTATATTTTTAAACTCTCTTTTTCAAATGACAGTGTATCTAGAATATTTGACAATTTTAGCTAAAGCATTTAAAACGCATTTATTTTCTTAACTTTGTTGTAGCTTTGACATTTTAGGGATATAAAAGAACAGTTTCTGAAAGAGGCAGTATCTTTTATTTGAGCAGGTAATATAGATGAGAAAGCAAAAAGGCTTCTGGACATAGAGCTCTTTAACCAGGCCACTTCTGCTATTTGCTTTCATTTTCAATGGATCTTGCAGTTGAAAAGCCAGTGGCAATGATATGCAGCTTCTATTTATAACTGTTTCTTTTAACATTTTTCTCTTGATTAATCACTTCTGTAGATTTATAATTGAGTTTCAGTACATTAAAATTTAATAAGTTTGCTGGGTTTTTTCCATCTTTTTTTGAGAAAGCTGTCTCATAACAAGGGAGTGTTTATCGTTCTCAATCCTGGTACAGTATTCACTCACTGCTTCTGCCTCCTGAGCCATGACAAGTAATATCAGGTTTAACTCTCAGTTTTATTAGGGTTTGTTTCCTTATACCTGGCCTTGTGCATTATGTATTTATTTCCCAAGTGTAGCAGGTACTGGCAGTGCTTGTAGTTTATAACATCATCCGTTCTGGTCAGAGGATTTCTCCTTTGAAAATTGAGCTTGGACAGAGATCATCCAAACATAATTTGCTTTCCTTTAAATAGACATTGCTTTTTCATACTATATCACTGAACAGATGTCATTATTAAGTGATGATTATTGTTTCCTTGAATATCCCCCTTGCTTTAGCCTGGTAAGTATGCCTAGATCAGTGCAAACTGAGAAAAAAATCCCCACAATTTTCTATAAAAGCAAACAGATTGAAACTTCTTAAGGGGTTATATGATTGTCCTGAGATACAAATTGTTTTTTTTTTTTCGGAGGAGCAGCTCTCACTGCTCTTCACTCACCAGTGATTTTTTTTTCAGTGCTTTGTATGCTCTCAGCCTTGGCTTGCTGTTGTCAGAGGACCAATAAAACTACTAAATTGGGAACTGGTGCTACTGATCTACTGTAGCTCTTTTCCTAATAGAAACAGTATTGAAAGGGTCCCAGCCACCTGGGGAATGCTGAGTGCAGCAGTCAAAAGTAGATTTCAAAAGAAATAGTTGTCTGCTTTCAAGTCTTTCTGCCACCTGTGTTCACCTGATTAAGAAACCTCCTTTTTCTCCTGCAGACACTACAGCTGCTTGTGATGCCTCTGTGGTGGACTGACCACTTTTAACTTTCAGTTTCTGTAGAAAGTTGTGATCAAAAGATGCCTAATGCTGCTGATTGTTTTTTATTTCAGTTTTAAACCATTTTTCCCACTTGAAACCACCTGGACCATCAAAGAAACACAGTTGGGGCTGCCATTTCTGAGCTCACCAACCACAGATACTGCCAAGGGTTGAATAGTTTGGTTGATCCAGGCTCTCCAGTGTCTAGGAATAACCATACTCCCAAGTATTTCACTGCCATTCTCCTTACAACTGGGGCCCTGCATTTGCAGACTGTCCAGGCCATGCTTAGCTTTAATCCATCCCTAGGGCTTGTAGGCAGTTTTCAAATAAGAGGGAGTCAGACAGAGTGAGTTGCTTTTGAAATCCTTTCTACAGCTCAGATGCCACTCGTTCAACAATTCCTCCTGGGCATTTAGTCTGCTTTTCTATTAATTTTCTTGTGGCAGGAAGGGGATCTAAATTGAAAGCAGTGGAAGCTCCTGATTTAACCTGTAGAAAAACGGAAGAAAAAAAAAAGAAATATACCCTGAAAACTATTTCTTCTAAAGGAGAAGTAGTGAGAGACAAAGTGTCATTTTCTCTTTGGACTTGGCTATGGGAAGGCAAAAAAACTTTCCACCTTCAACAGTTTAGACTAATTTGGGTTTTATCTCGTGTTCCTCACAAAGGAGCTGTTTCTAATGACAATGTGCATTGGATATGAAATACCAGAACCATTTTATTCTGCTGGTGTTTTTAGCAGTGTGTTTAAGAGTTTATTACTGCCTGATTCTGATAGCTTTGAGAGAGCACGGTACTGTTGTGCGGCTGACTTCATGTCTTAATTGGCAACTGAGCACAGCCTTCATTCATACAGCCACACTGCTGTAGCGGCACAGCTGGAGCAACGAGCTTGTTCCTTGTGCTTCCCAGCTACAGGGATGATACTTTTGATGAAATCCACTAAGAGGTGTCTTAAACACAGATGGCAGCACAAATCTGTGGCTGTTGCAACCAGGCTGTATTCCTGAACAAAGAAAAGGGCAGGTGTAGTTGCTGACTGCCATGTGTCAGATTCAGTCGCTGTGAGGGACAAGAATGTGCCAGTCAACAAGCCCGTGCATCTTCTGCAAAAGTCTTGCTAGTCTTGAAGTCTGTTTTTTCTCCTTAGTGTTGTTGCTTCCTGGTATGCACAGCCCTACTCCTTCCTTCCATTTCTTTCAATAGCATGAGTTACATATTGGCCCTGAGGAAGAGACTCGTAGATTTAAAGTAATCTATTATTTTAGATTCACCTCTACAGAAGTAGAGATGAATTGCTAGATAAATAATAAACAGAACTCTAGGTAAGTGAAAGGCTTCTTAATTCTCCCATCCCCCAAGAAACACACAAAACCCAAAATAGCTTTTAAAATGAATAAATGTATTAGCTATGAGACCAGGGTTTTTTTCCCTCTACAATTCCTTGACTCATTCATCATCCAGCTTTAGCAACGAATGAGGTAGGAGTCCTGTAGATAATAGTCCACTGCTTTCTCTTGATTCATTCCCAGAGTACAGTCTGAGGAATGAATTATTCACAGGTCCTGTAGAAAATATGTGATCATGTAATTAAAGACTGTTTTGTAATGAATATGGAAGAAGAGGATGAATGAAAATAGCCTATTTCTTTGTTTTCCAGCCAGGCCCTTTCCCATTTTAGATATCAGCGGCTGTCTCTTAGCTGGAAGGTATAGAATTTCCTGCTAGGAGCCATCAGTAATGGCAAGAAAAGTCTTGTTCTCTACCCTACATGTCAGTGTTGCTATATGGAGACTTATTTGCCCCTAAAGACTGATGTATGCTCTGTGTGTTCGCACATAGGAAACTGTGAGCAGGTGAAGCCTCCTCCAAATGAGGCATAGCAAAATGCTCTATGCACCTCACTTTTTGAAACAGAAGAGTTTTCTCTTAAACCCAAGCTAGTGGGGACAGAAACCAGCCTGCAGCAGATGTTCCAGCCTGGAAAATGGTAGCTTTGATGGTTTAAGTTTTATAAGCCACTGGAAAATAGGATTTTACAGGCCAGTGTCCAGGAAGCCAAATAGGCACCTCTGCTTACAATTAGCCAAATCCTGCAGTTCTATTCAGGGGATTTTTCTCAGATGTCAGAAGTAGTTCTGTCCATACAAAGTCTGAAGTGTCACGGAGCAGTCATTTCAACTTGTTAAGTTTGTCCTTGTAATTCCAGGAATGAAGGCCAAATTTCCTGAAAAATCACTTTGAATCTGCCAAGGCTTCTGATGGAAACCCTTGTAGCACATTAAGGATAGTGGTGCTTTGGGGTGCCACCACAATAACAGGGTTTGTGTGTGTTAATAGCCAGCTGCATGTCAGCAGTGAGAGTGTGGCAATCAGTTCTGAGGGGGAAAGAGAAACAGTGAAAAATGGAAAAGCTGAGCTGACCTTATGAAACTAAGAACTGCTCCTGTAATTCCCTTATTCTTTAAAGGAATAGCATCATTAATTTTCCATCATTTTAGCTTCCCTATCTTAGCAGTTACTCATTTAAGCAGTTCTACCTTCTGCATCTGCCTTTTTAATTGACATTCATTGCAGAGAGCTATTGATGCCTGTGTGGGCTGTTGCAGGAGCACCTGCACCTTCACAGTGAGCTGCTCACAACAAAACTACAGTTTTGTGATCTTGGTTGTTGCAGACTCTTTAATGGCTTTTCTTGATTGATGAAGGTGCTGTGATCTAATGCTCTGGGAGACAGGGGAAAATCTGATTAGGAAGTTTCTTCAGTTGTGATTTTCTTTGTGGTTTTGGGTAGTATAAGTTTCTTCTCAGAAGACTGAAGTGTCTTAATTCTACTAAATTTTTTGTTTTAATTGCACTGAAACCAGTACAGCCAGCAGGATGGAATTAATTCTTTCTTCCATTAACTCGAAGGAGAAGAAATAGTAGGAATTTGCGCCTTATCTAACATCTGTATGCACGAGGGAATCAATATCCCCTTTCATAATTGATGATTATATAAATAATTAATTCATTGCCTATAAAGGAAGAGCATATTTTTAATTTTCTAAAGCATTTTATTGAAGTCCCAGTATAGTCCCAAATGTACCTTTGGCATGTGCACAGATTATAAGGAATGCAGCTCCTCACTGATGATGTGTTCCATATTTCCTTCTCTCTTTGAGTTGCTTCCCGAAGAGCACCTGCTACTCTTGTGGCTAGTGATTCCAAATTTATTTTGTGTTTTCAGAAACCATACCTCTGTCAAGCTGAGATAAAACATGGGCTAGGAATTTGATATTGTATATGCAGCTTTATAAGTAACAAAGAAAGCTTTTTAAACAGACACCCACTAAGAAGAGGAGCAGCCTCTCTGATACAATACAGAGCAATACAGCTTTTCCTACTCTAATGTGTAAGCTGTCACTTTAATGGGATTCTCAAATATTTCAAAGTTGTTTTCTTGGAACAGAGTATTTTTTATTTCTTTTTACCCTGGAATTGTCTTGTCAATCACAATTAGACACAATGGAATTTCTTTCAGCTGAAGATCTCTTCGTGATAAGTATTTGTAAGGCAGCCAGCCTGCAGGTCAGGAAGAGTGTTCATGTAACCAGTTCCCATTTGAAACATGGCAAACTAAACACCTCAGCTTTGCTTCTTCCCTCACCTTTTAAGGAACTATTACCAGTAAGCCCAAAACAGATTTCACAATCTTTTGAAATCTTTTTTTATGCCTCTCCTACCTCTTGTTCCTCTCATCCATACAGTCAATGTTTTCTCGTGTTTGGCAGTGGAAGTTCCTTGTTCCTCTTTTAGTTCTTTGAGTAATAGCATGCATGGAGAAATCTTTTTCCATTCTAAACCTTTGTGTCAATAACTTTCCTAATGCTGGCACTTTAATGTTTCTTGACATCCATTTCCTGTATTTTCTAATACTGGAAGGTTGACTGTGTATATGCTAGTTGTCTGGAAAACTTGATGAAGTGTCTGTCTGTCTTCCAGGAGGCAACGCAGCATTCAAAAGTAAGGGGAGAATCTGTTCCATCTCTTCAGCCCATCAGTGCAAGTGTGAAAAGCTCTGAACATATCTGCGTTGTTTCCAAATCATTTTTCTGACACTGTTGTAGGTTTTTCCAGTTGGTCCATAGCAAGACTGCTTTATTATGCAGAATGTTTTTGTCTGGTACATTTATATTTTCCTCTCTGAGTATGAATATGTTCCTGAGACATAGTATAGAGAATACGGAGTCCTGACAATCTAATGTAACTTAATATCCTTCTTTTTCCACTACAGTCTTCCCAGAAGGAAATAAAATCTTGTCAGCAGTGATTGACTCATCCAATAAGAGTCTTGTTAAAGAGAGTGCAGGTTCAGTTTTCTGTTTGACTTGTTGCAGGGTAATGTGCTAGTGTTTCAAGTTATCCCTATTTTAGCTACTGAAGTATCAGTTAGTGCTTGAAGGTATTTTAGGTGCCTAATTCCCATTTGTTTTGAGGTGGACTTGGCTGTATGAACACCTTAAAAACACCGGGTTTAAACAGAATTCTTGGATTTTTTTCTTTTCCCCAGAACAATTTCCTTCTGTGTAAAAGAAGTCTCATTGTTTTGCAGGAACTTTGTCAGCAAAAGGCTTGAGATTTCAGGCAGCTTCTGACCTAGTTATAGTTCATCCATGAATATCAGCATTTCTACATCTGGAGTTTTTACCCTTATGTAAATACAGAAGACATCATTAAGACTAATTAATCCACAACAGACCAGTCAAGAACTTATTTGTCTTCAAAATGTCGATTTCTGTGGAGGTTTTTGTTAAATATTCATATTTAATTTCTTTTAAAAGGCTGATTTGCAGGATCAGGGCAAACTGTTGCTGAAGGATTTGCTCTGAATATGTTTCATTCAGTTCTTGGATTTTCTGTATGGAACATTTCTGTTAAAAAGTATCTTTCTGCACGAGCACTTCTCCAAACCTTTGATTGTCAAAGGTTGCAAGTTTATTTTTGTATTTTCAACTGTTTTTCGTTGCCCCTTGTGTCCTCATTTAGTTGATGTGTTCACAGAGCATAGGGAAACTAATCTGAGATGGGTTAGATTTCAAAACATAAAGAACAGCTTTTCAGCTCTCTAGAAATCCCCAGGTCCTCAGAGCTTTGATTATCTGAAGAAACAGTTTGATGCTATCAGGAGTAAAATTGCTTTATTACCTGCCCTTAGGAGGTTCTTACCATCCTCCTTCATTTGCATTCCCAGGCTTAGCCTGCAGTATCTGAGTTGTCCTTGCAATGGCATGGTCAGCAGGAGTGTTTGACAAGGTGGTGGATGGGGCTCTGAGCAACCCAGTCTAGTTGAAGATGTCCCTGCTCACTGCAGGAGGGTTGGACCCTCTGAGGGTCTCTTTCAACCCAAACCCTTCTATGATTCTACAGTAGTAGGCCAGGAAAGGTCTTGGCATGACTCAAGAAAAAAACGTATCTGAATCATTGGAAAAGCCATGACTTGTCTCTCCTGGTCCTTTTCAGTTGAATGTGGAGATGCTTCTTTTCAAGAATAATTTCCAGTCATGGGAAACAATTCAAAATACTATATTGTTCCACTCATCATGTGAAGCTTTATTGCTCTAAGGAACAAAATCAGCTGTCCAGAAACTTTTTAAAAAAAATAAATCAGGATACCTGATTGTATGTTATGTTTTGTATGTAGGAATAGCATGTCCTTAGTTGTTTGGGGTTTTTTGTTTGTTTGCTTGGTTTTGCAGTGGGATCCACCTGTCATTTGTGCTTCTGCAGCGTCTGTGGTGACAGGTTTTCAATGAGAACTTAGCAAAACAGAGTTCTGAATATTGATATGGCAATTGTTCTGCAATTTTCGTTTATTTACTAATTATGTGCTGCAGGGACAAAACTCTGAATTTTGGGAAAAACAGCAGATCCTATACTAAGGCAGACTGATTATCACATAATTATCTGTGTGAAAGAAGAGAAACATACAGTTTCAGTTTTTTGATGTTCATTTGAGTTGTTAATTGGCCCCAATAGGAAAGCGCAGATCCGTTTGTCTTTTAGGTTACATTTACCAACTTACTTAATGTTGGCGAGGAAAGCTTTTTCCATGGAGAAATGCAACTGATAATGTGGCAAGTATAAAGTCATGCTTTTGGGCAGCTGAAATGTAGATGTTGAAAATGCCCAGGTGATTTGGAGTAATCCCCCTGCCACTTGCCTCTGTTTACACAGTCTTTAATTACGTGAGCGCATCGTTGTCTCTCATTATTTCTTTCCCTGGTTTCAGTCAAGGGAGAGAGGGCTGTAAAATCCAGCAGAGCTGTGAGATGTGCAGGGAAGGAGGCCACGGTCTGATTGACCTTGATGGGTTTCAGACTTAGGGTCATATATAGGGAGCATAACAGGAAGGCAAAGGAGGATTTTAAGGTTAAAGATTCTATTAACCCAGGGAAATTGTATCTTACTGCATCCCTAACCCAGGGAAATTCGAGAGGGTTTCCTCCCAAGGAATTTTCTTTGGCCATTTTCCTTTAAAGTTGCCCGTCTCTTAAGACCTAAATTGATTAGCTGAATTTAAGACACTCATTAGTACTCTTAATTGAAATATGCCTGGGAGAGAATTTGGTTATATTTGGTTTTATGCTTAAATCTCTGTAGTTTTGTCCAAGGATAAGCTGCTTTAGATAGGAAATCTAAAAGTTTTCTCTATTAAAATAACTTATTTAAAAGTTTAATGCCATAGATTGCTTTTGGTGAAGCAATATTAAAGTTTGTCCTGATCTCAACAAGTAGCTTTTGTTTACTTGTGATCTTTCTGGTCTTAATACACCTGTCAACTGGTTTTCATTAAGAAAGGACATATTGTACATGTTAAATTCAAGGTTACTTCAATGTCACATTTTTCTTGTTGGCAATGTTTTTAGAAGAGATTTTTAACGTGCTCCTGACAGTTTATAATAATGAAGCATTTAAATGAACATTTCAAACACCTAGTCTGCTTTTTGTTCAAATGGTTAGATTTAGACCCATTATGAGGTCGTATTTAATTTCTGAAAACGTGAAACTTAGTGTCTTGGATGCCTCAAAGGCTTAGGATTGAAAGAGTGAATTTGCCCTCCATCTGTTATGGTTGGTGATATTCACTTGCCGGTCATTATAAGCCACTGAAAAGTGCTTTATTTTACTCCATATCAGGGCATTAATCCTTTATTTTGAGGTAGTTTACACAGTGGGATGAATTCCTTCCAGTAGCTCTCTAATTTTGAGGTGCAGTAGTACCTGTCGGGAGTTGCTGAGAATTCAGGTGAGAGGCAAGGCTACACAGCATTTGCACACTCGTGTTTTCAAGTCTCAGTGAAGTTATAAAAATAACATCAAGCTTTGTCACTAGAAAAACCTGCCTCGTTTTAAGTGGTATGTAAATAAAAAAAAATGCCATTCCTCCTTTGGAGAACATGACATTCTCTTTTATAATTTTGTATTAGCTGGCAAAAAGTAGCTCCCTGGAGGTTTTTCAGAGAATGCAAAAAAGGTGACAGCAATCCAAGTTAAGGTTCAGATCAATCAGCAAAATGCAAAGGTCAGTGATTACTTCTTATGCTTTGGGTAGATTGCTTTGTATTTTCCCCCTAAAGATGCCACAGGTTTGTATCTTCAAAGGAAGTGTTATTATTGCCACTGTTAGCAGTTGGCAAAGCTGTGCCGGTTTCCTTTCATTGACTAAATGGGCCATAAATTTTAAAAATACTCAAATGTGGCAAATCTGCCAAGAATGCCATAATGTACTGTAGTCCAGATTACACAGCACAGTGCAGGGGATTCCTCCCTTTGGAATTTTCCCATGGAATTTTTGTTGAATGTACCAAAAAAAAAGGTGATGGGAACTTCACCCTTAAATCAGTGTTAGGGATATCTCTCTTGGCAATGAAATATGATTTAAGTATTCTTGTTTTTTAGTAGACATGATAATTCTTTTGACTTTGGTATTAGGGACTGAAGCCCAGATTGTATATTTTTCTCAGTATAGGTTGCTTTTATTTAATTAATTTTTAAAGGACACTTCCCTCTGATTCAAATGGTACCTGCTTTCTGTGACTTTATTTGGGCATTTATACTCTTGTCATCTTGCCGTTTCCCCTTATTTTGTGTTTATCCTTTTTTTTTACCTGCTTTTTTAATGGGTGCTGTGATCTTGTTTGGCATCTATACATGTGGTTAATTATTGTTTCTAATTAAAATTGAGGTCCTTCTATTACGATTACAGCTGAAGCATTTGGCATCCCCTTATGTTGTTCTTTAAAGCAGTTTAGTTCCTCTGTTGGGCTATTGCAGGTTACAATGACTTGTTCATTTTTATTTCATTGTTAAAATGGTGAAATAAACTTCAGTGATTAAAGGACATGGGTATTTCCTGTGTCTCCTCCTGGCTTTGAGACATTGTACTGTAAGTGCTGCAATTTAGAGAATTTAAAGAATTCAAGTCAATTGAGAGTATACTATGTATATTTATATAGTTTATATATATATATATTTCTTTGTGAGTACGTATCTTGTATACTGTTAATGATAGAATTTGAGTTTATTTTTAGATCTTTTTATATCACTGGAGTCTTTAAGGGAAGATGTGTATAGTTGCTAAGAAAAGTTCCGTTTCCCCAGCTGAGTTTACGTGCTTTACAAAAGAATAATATCAACAATCCTGGTCATTTTATGACGTACAACCAGCTGCTAATGCCATTTGTGCCAGCTTAAAGCACCAATTATTTTATGCTTTGGGTACACAAAATCAAACTGATAGTTTTTAAAGGGCACCTTATCCTGTCTTTTTGTAGCATCCTCAAATGTTTGCCTCAAGATCAAATGGAATATATTTTCTGTGATTTCTGACCTTTTAATAGTCCTTTAATTTGCATTAAAAACGTTACATAAGTGACAACTTGTATTTGCTGTCACTGACCTGGTAAAAGCTTGCATGTTATTTCTGGGGAAGAAGGTAAGGTGATTATACCTTCATCAGTTACCAGAAAAGTCATTATAAACTCCATTCTCAAAATAAACTGAATGAAAAATAGTCTGCTAAAATATTACCTAGTGGAACTAAGCATTTAAAGCTAAATGTAAATGTTAAATTCAGAACTGTTCTTCTGACCTACGATTGTTATGCTGAAGTAAATTGGGGAGGGACTCAAAACCTTGACTGATGCTGCCTTTTGAATGGCTTATATTTGCTGGACTAGTGAGGAAGCTTTAATTTTTAAGAATGCTTAAGACTTCTTTAAAAGGGTATATTCATTTCTCTGCGTGTCTTTCAAAATCATAGTCCTAACTGCTGTCTTCCCTGTATGTCTCTTGGATTTTAAAGAGCTATTTCCTATTCAATTAATATTTATCATGTTGTTTTATAGTCTGTGGTTGCTTCTCAAGCCAGCTGATCCTGGTGGATGTCGGTGGAGCATTTGAGCCTGGGACACAGAGTAAACTATTTCCTTATTTAGGTAGTGTGGAGAGTAGAATTTCAATACAATAAAAATGCTTATACAGAGGCTGTGATGGAAGCAGTGATACTGGAAGAGGAGGGAAGTTTATGGTAGTGCATTTTTTTGAGAGGTGGTCTTGGAGCCCCTTTTTTTGGCTTAATCATGTTTAATCATTTCTTTAGATGTGTTCACTGGTGAAGTTTGCTGATAGTAAAGCTAATTTGTCAGCAGACATCTCACAGAGCATGGGGTTGACTCTAAGGATCAGGGAATAACAGAAGGCTGATTGATGGTAAATAGTTTGCAGTGCACAAGCATCACGACTAGCAAGGACTTAGCACACTGTGGAAGAGGGGGAGGATGGTGTGAGACTTCATTGTCACGAGATAGTGTGCCCCCATGAATTTGGAAGGGTCAGATAGAAGATCTGTGCAGTGAGTGGTAAAGAGGGATGCACATGTTTTGTAGGGCTTACTGGCAACTTTACTAAATTTTGACTCTGCTCACCTCTTAATACTGTGAGTGCAGCTTCAATAGTTGGCTGTCATCTCTATAAATATAATAATTAGCATGCAATGCGGTTGAAAATTGAGAGGAGTAGTCAATCTGTTTGTGTAGCGCTTTCAGAAGAATTACATCCAGAACTATTCAGATAATTTATGTAAATAGAAACAGAGGTCTGTCTGCAGTGTATTCCTCTTATATCTTGCTATTTTTAATCTGTTCAAAACCTCACCATCGGAATGATGGGAATAAGCTCCATGGAGGTGAGAGAGGGTTTATTCAGCAGTACTCAATTTTGGAATATAAAACAGAGCAAGGGGATGGCAATCCCTCCACAGAAAACTTCCCATGCTTTCTGTGCCTGTGGTTTTTGGAACTTGGGAACCCCAGGCGGTGGGTACCCTGTGCCTGTGTCCAGAAGCACCTCTTTTCCTTTTTTCACCATTTCTCCAGTTCATTTCTTGCAGCCATGTGAATGATTGGTGTCCACAGTGTCCTTCAGTTTAACAAGATGTTGCTTTTTGGTTTTAAACTCTTTTTTTTCTTTTCTACTCCCTTGTATAGAAGCAGAAGGTGAGCACTGCCTGTTTGGGAATTCCCCCACTTGGGTTTCGTACACATTAATCATGGCCCTGCCCTGCACTTATGCCTCATTTTCTCTTTTTTTGGAAGGCTTGGCTCTGGGAAAACAAGCAGTGTAGCCTTCTCCGAGCACACGTGCATGAACTGGGTTTGAACTGGGTTTGCCTGGTATTGGCACATCTTTGCTGTAGTTCAGGGCTAAGCCCTCAGCTTCTGGATTTGTCCAGAACCTCTGCAATGGACCTGTGATTTTAAGTCAACTAATCTTTTGCAGTTCTGGGATAGAGAATATCTAAATCTCTGACTTCAGTGAGAGAAGTTTTGGATTTTCACCCATCCTGATCATGGTGTGACCAACTGGGGCTACTTCATCCATATTTCCTCTCTCTGTTTACGTGACCTCTTTAATGCCATGTATGTGCTGGGTTTGGAAATCAGCTTTGTCAGGAGCCCTTGAATTCTGAGCGCTGTGGAATATTTTTTACTCTAGGTATGAAACATTTGTTTTCAGTGATTCAAAGGGAATGCAAAGTGTACTGAATACATAACTGGAGGAAGACCAATTAAGAATCAAGAACTTCCCTTGTGTGCCGTTTACATCTGTACATTTCATAGAGAGCTTAATGTTAGTGCCGGGCCGCTGAGCATCGTCAGACATTTCTGTGAACTCAGGATATAATAGCATATTTTCCATAAAATCAAATGCACCCAAAGTACCTGTTAGCCTAAGAATTTTCTCACGTATAGTCTGGTTAAATATTAATGCGAAGACTTTTGCCATTTGCACGTTTTTACCCATAATTTCTTTAATTTGGTATTATGTGCTTTTTGCATAATTTAAATGTAGACATCTGAACATTATGCTGGCTAAGTAAATTGTCGGGTTTTACTGAAAGTGTCTGCACAGTGTATTCTCAGGACTGTGTGCCAGCAGCTAGCTGTTCAATATTTAAATAAAAGAGTTGCATTTTTGCACTGGAAAGGGTGACAAACTCCTCCCAGAGGTTCTGTTCATTGAAAGGACAGTGCACTAATTATTACATGGACTCTTTAACATGTCCTGGGCCAGTAGCAGCATAATATTTCCCTCTACTGGTAGATTGGTCAAGAAATGTTAGAAATTTCTTTTGGACCTACTTTCTTTTCTAATTTAATTAATGCATCTGATTGGCCAGTAAATTTTTGTGGTTCCATTTTTGTGTGTGCATTTAAAGGAATCCTGTGTGTCACAGGGGTGATCTTTATCATGGGTAGTTGTATATGATGGCGAGGAACTCTTTGGCTAAAGTAAGTACTTTATACAAAGATTTTGGTGTTAAACTACCAGGTCACATCTTAGCTGCCAGCTTAGAGGTGCCACTGCAGCAGTTAATACAGCAGACTTCATCCATCAGTGCAGAAGGGATGAGATTTCACAATAGCTTTTATATCTCTCACAGAAATGTTAATGAATTAACTGTATCGGGATCTTTCTGTCTGCTGAGTCAGAGCTCAATTCAAAGAGACCAGGATTTAAATATACAGTATAATCCCCTTATTTGAACTTTGAGTCAAGGAAGTTTTTTTGTGTAGTGTCTCAGAATTATTTTCTGAGTTTTCTACTCTTCAAATGAGTCCATTTGATCTAAAAGCTTCCAAAGAAGAAAACCTTTTTTTATTCCTCGCGCAGTAGCCACTTATATCATCTGGAGTGCTCCTTTGTGGATAATACTTGGCTTGCTTTATTTTCCACAGGTTATGAACACATCTTAAATACTGAGGGAGTATGTGTATGTTTTTCTGTTCAAGCATAATTCAAGCTTAGATGAACGTGGTACATTCAGCTATCTTAAACTGTACCTTGAGATTTGAATAAATTTTCTGAAATAGTATTTTTTTAATAGGGACAGTGACCTTTCCTGCTCCTGTCATTTGACTTATGGATTCACTGCTTCTTAAAACTGTGTTGTACAAATGAGACTGAATCAAATAATGGATTAAACTTAATCTTTGCCTTATAATAGCTTACAGACCTTCAATTTATTTCAGAAGAGCTCTATCCCTCTTCAGAAACATCCTATGCTGTTGAGGTTGAAAGAGGTGCAGTTTAGCTACTTTCTGGCCATTTTCTCCTTTCTCTCACAGTGACAGAACAGAGTAATAAATATCTATTGTTGGTGACATTTCTGTGATTTCATTTTGGGGCAAAAGTGCACAGTTTGCTGTTGGAGGCATCTTTGCAAAAGCTTTTCAATCTGGAGTTAAATTTTAAGGTGAGTGATTCACGTTTAGGAGTTATACTCCAGGTATCGGAATAAGATTCAGGATTTTTAGTAAATTGTATCTGAAGACAAAAGCTAATTTTGAGCCTGTATTAGAGAAAAAAAATATCATACTTAATCACAGCTACTGTCTGCTGCATTTATTATAAAACTTCCATTAACAGGATGCATTCTGTGTGTGAATGGTAGTCATTTACAAAATAAGGCTTTAGAAACTCAATTAATTTGTGTTCTTTAATTTTAGATCTGAATAAATAAGCAACCCATCTGTTTTAAATCACAATTATACATGATTAATTTCTGATTATAGTGAAAACTTGTTAAATATTAAAAGACTGGAAAATGAAGAATCATTTTGTTTCTTTATTCTTAATTATTTGTGAGCTATTTTTCTCACCCAGTGATAATTTCTTTGTCTCCTGGGATGCCTGTTTTTTCCTCAGTCAGGGATGTTGGCTAGTGCTTTGTTACGCTGGGGAAAAAAGTTCAGCTTTTAATATTTTATTAGTTCCATTGAGCTGAAGGTGCCAGGAGTTGTGTAACCAGTCACCAGGTCCCAGGGTCTTAAGTCTTCACCCTTGTCATATGGGAACGTTATAAATTATGTATGACAGTAGATGCTACTCAATAAATATTTAATATGTGGTAGGTATTTTTGACTTAAATTACTCGAACAATTAATTAAGCTCTATTTTTTGGCTTTATGATGTGGCACTTTTATAATATCAAGGAATGTGTGGGTGCAGTTTGAATGTTAGAGGGCTGCAGGACAACATGAATCACAGCTTCTTTCTTTCTTCCTGAATGCTGGAGAACTTTTTAATTCATCCATGGCCAGAGTAAGATTTCCCAGTTTTCTTTTGGAATGGCTTCTATACTGTGTCATCATCTCCTTTTTCCCAGATGTATCCATACTTGGAGTTTTTTAGGCCGTATCAATATTGATAGCATTTTTGTATGTGCAGGGAAATGAGATCTTACATCCGTTTTCTTCCTTTAGACTTGCAAGTTGCTGTACTTGGGAAAATACATTTAACAATCTATCTGTTGTTTTTTCTTGCAAACAGTGTGGTGTCTTGGTTGGCTCTGGAGAAGGCATATTGATGACTTGGAAAAGGAGTAGTCACGCAGCTGTCAGAAAACTTATTTTCCATGTTTACTAGCACCAGGAGAAAAGTGTGCTCCTTATAATACACAGAAGCAATACTTGCTGACGTTGCCTCTCCTTCATAGCTTGTCAGGGCTTACCTCTTTTATGTAGAAAAACACATTCATCTTGAAAGGTGGTTTGTGTGTGTGTGTGTATGCATTCAGTGTCTCTGCTGTTGTTATATTCCAGGCCTAGAAGCCAATAAGATTTTATTTCAACTTGGAAAATAAACTTTATAAACACTAAAACTTATTTCAAAGCTATGATGATTTTTTTATTTATTGTGTAGACTGTTCTGTACTACATCATACAATACTTTATCCAAGGTTGAAGTCTCCCACTTGCAGTCCTGCTGAGTGATGCTTCATCCTACTGATTGCTGTACAACGTGGCCCAAAGGAATTTTGAAGAGTTGAAATTATGTGCTGTGAATATTTCTTAGATTTATTTAATATTGGCAATGCTTCCTTTCTGTTGAATAGTATTTTAACTGCTCTACGTTTACCAAGTTTTTAGGTGTCTGGGGTTTTTACTGTGCAAGTTTTGGCTTATTTAAAGGACTGTGAGAGAGTTTTCAGTTTTCTCTTCTCTGGCTGTCCTGAATTCTGAGGAGTTTTAAATTCTCCTTACCATTATGCAAGGTGGTACATAGCTTGCTTTTAGACAACATTGCTTTGTTACACTTGTGATTGATCTTCCTTATCTGGTACAATTCAGCTGTTTGTCTGGTTTCTTTCAAATAACACCTTCACAAATTTCCTGAACAGCAAGCTTGGAATGTTTAATGGTAATAAATAAAGAAGTCACATTTAAAATGTAAACCAAAAAAAATATATAAAAAAAGCTGCTCTTTTTGTGTGTATGTGTGATATTACAGAGAAGTTACATTAAATGTGGTTTAGAAAGAGAAGGAAGAGAGGGGTATTTCTTGCACATCCTAATAAATAGACTTTTGTCCTTTACAGGAACAAACCTTGGCTCTGAGGAAAGAAGGGATAGGTGTTGTGTTAGATTCTGAACTGCCTCATCTCATTGGCATTGATGATGATCTTCTCAGCACTGGTATCATCTTGTACCACCTGAAGGTAAATACACATCTGTGTTTTCAAAGCCTTTATAGGCCTTGTGATTTTTTTCAGTAGAATAATTGTATTGATTTGCTGTCTAAATATAGTGTTTATTACATCACTATAGTAAGAAAATCTCCTTATGTTTCTCTGCTGTAGTAAGAAAAGCTCTTAAGAGGTTGCAACTGATTAAATTAAAATATCTCTTAATTTAGTCTTTAGGTTTATCCTGAGGATCAACTGTAGGTGCTACATCTTTTG
The DNA here is from genome assembly GCA_013396755.1 of Sclerurus mexicanus. Taxonomy (NCBI): domain Eukaryota; kingdom Metazoa; phylum Chordata; class Aves; order Passeriformes; family Furnariidae; genus Sclerurus; species Sclerurus mexicanus. The sequence continues at coordinate 196,493 of VWZF01002603.1, forward strand.
ACCTGTGTATATTGGTTTGTCCTTCATCTCATTATAAAGCTTGACCTTGAAATCCAAATCTGAATGAATTGTTTCAAAACTTCAAAGGTGGTTCTGCCCAAGACAGTTAAAACTTGAATTTGCTAATAATACTGTATAATAATGACTGTGAAAGCATTCTAAAAATGCTACCTGGTTGTTTTTGCATGTATATTTAAATATATATTTCATTCAGGTTACTCTGAGAAAATTATATCCTTGTGGGGGAGAAAAGGAGATTTTAACTGAAAATAATGTGTGTGTTTGTCTCTTAATTAGGAGGGCCAAACACATGTTGGCAGAGAAGATGCTGTGACAGAACAGGATATTGGTATGGAATTTGGCATTTTTCATATTCTTTCTTCACTTGTTTTTCCTTCTTCCAACATCCCAAAGTGTGAACTAAGCTTCCTCTTTTTTTCCCTTTTTCACTTAGTTGTTGTGTGCTCTTGCATATTTTAAATTTTAGAAAATCTGAGAGCTGAATTACAGCGGATTTGCTTCAAAGAGCATGACACCTAGAATGGCTTGTGGGCTTAAAAATTATTCATGTACTTGTTACTAATTTATTTCTTGTTTCTCCTGAAATGGCATCCTGTAAAAATACCATCCTTTTTCATACAGCACCTATCACAATTACCGCAAACTTATTGTCATAACCTTTGTATAATGACAGTATTGTTATGCCGTTATACTTAAGACAGTCTGGAAATTGGAAAAAATCTACTGATACTCACTATTTTTGAAAGCAGCTAACTGTCAGCCCTGGACTGTCCTGTCACATATCTTCCTTGAAGGAAGTTTTAATAAGTAAATCATATCCTTTAATTCTTGGGTGAGAGACTGAGAGTCAAATAACTTTTTGTTATTTTGGTTTAAGTTTGATATGTTTGGTATATTAAGTTTGGTGGGTTTTTGTGGGTCAGAAATTCTCTAGATTTAAATTACCGTATTAAATTCCATGAAACTGCCAAACTTGTGTTGCTTTGGGTTATTAAACAATACACATAGAGATAATCATATGTTATTTGAAAGAAAACTGGAAAGTAGTGGATTGAATGGCCTGAAAGTCACAGAACATAAGAAATTTACTTCAGCCATCCTTCTTGTCTACAATGGCATATTGTATCTTGTCTTTTTAGACTTAAGCATGGTTGATTTAAGGTCAGGAAGCTTTCATTATTTCCTGGTGAAACTGCTCAAATAAGTAAGTTATTATCAGCATGCTAATCTTATTAATTGTGAAGAGACTAGTTACGTTTTTATTTCTTTGTGTTTAGTTCTTCATGGCCTTGATTTGGAAAGTGAGCATTGCATCTTTGAAAACCTCAATGGTACTGTGAACCTCATCCCCCTGAACGGAGCGCAGTGTTCTGTGAATGGTATTCAGATTACAGAGCCCACACACCTCAACCAAGGTATTAGCCAGCCTACTGTCATTTTCCAGACAGCCTCTTTGTTTCTTTTTGGCAACAGCACTGAAAAAGTCTGCATGTATATAAAGAGGTTATTGTTTAATTAATTTTAATTTCATGTCTTCTCGACTACAGCTCAAAACCGTCAGGAAAGTCACGGAGTTTCTGTTCTGTCAAAGAGTTGCCATTGGTGAAAAGAGAATTCTTTATTAATTTCAACTACTTCATAGTCTTGAGTATGATTTGAGAGCTACCCGTGGATTTTGTTTGTTTTGACACAAAGTGAACTTCGTGCCATTTGCCTTGTGTTGCTGTAATATTAAGAGAAAGAATATAGATCTCTACAGGACTAATAAAATGTTAGAGACTCCCCTGCCCCCTCCCAAAGCTTCAGGTTGGTCCTACTTAATACTGTTGCCAAATCCTCTTGTACAGCAGGAGATTGAGCTGGAGTATCTGTTCCCTGCAGCTGGAGGGAAATGACAAAAAGGGGGAGGCTAACCCTTAGGGAGGAAGTTTAGAGAATTATAATTTTAATATAAAAGCTTTAAAATCTGGAAATGAAAAAGCAGCCAGGACAGCTGGGAACAAAGGTGTATTGTGTTGGCCTGGAAAGGACTGACTGACAAGGAAGCTGGTGAGTGCTGCGGCAGAGGTTCAGGGTGTTTTATCTTCCAGCAGCACCCAGAATATCTTCCTATTCAGAAACGAACTGAAAAAAGACCTGTTTAGGAGTGAGGCTGTGGCACAGCTCAGCTGCTGAAAAACAATCTCACTTTACATTCCTGGAAGGAAGCTTTCAGAGTAAGCTTAGCCTAACAAAGGAAGTATGTAGTGTTGGACAAGGGCAGTCTTGCATCTTTTGTGAGCGTTAACAAATGCTTCAAAAGGCTGCTTGCGGAAAGTAAGGGCTTTTGGTATAGAGAGGGGATGTTGGTTTTGTCTGGGTTTATTTTAAAGTGCCAATTTCTTCATGCAAATTCTTGTTTCTATTACAAATATGTAAAAAAAAAAACGAGCCCCCCTTGGTTTTAGGTTTGGGCAAATCCCATGGATAAATTGCTAACAATAGAAACATTGATAATAATGGCAATTAACACTGTAAACAATAAAAACTGAGTTTCAATGTCTCATCTTTACTTTATCCTACTGCATTTCAAATGCACTAAAGGTTCCACGTGCCTCAAAAGAAAGTAAAAGTTTGGATGCTATTTCCCTCCTTCAGATGCATGTAGCAACTTGATTTTTGTACTGTGAAAAGCGGAAACATGACTTTTTTTTCCCCCACAAATTTCTTTAAAGAGAAATTTGCAGCTCAAAGAAGGGGAAGGGGTTGCTTAGGATTACTAAGTAATGAAAAACAGATGAATAAGCTGACCTTTTGTGTGTGTAACCAGACTGAGTCTGAGAAGCAAGTGCCAGGTGTGACATTAGGTGTGCAAAACCGATGAAATCACTGGTTTAACAGCTCTGCACAATCCCTGCATCCTGGCTGTGTTAGCATTTAGTCTCTCAGCATGAAGTGCCAGCCTCCTTAAATATCCGCTTTTAGGTAATGCTGATTAACTGCTGATATATTTAAATGTTTCCGTTCATCGTTAATAGCTGTTCATTTGAAAATGGGGTAAATTTTTAGACTGTCATGGAGTTTAAAAAAAATAAAAATAAAAATACGGCATAGTAATTAATTACTGCTTCCTTCTACAGGTTGTTTCCACCATTTGTGAATTCTGGCTAATGTGACTTTTTTTTGTAAATGTAACCTAACTACAATATTTTTTTACTCTTAAGAACATATGATAGGATTTCCACAGATAACCAAATTAATATTCACAATTAGAGTTTGTCCTTTATCTTCACTATATTTTCACCTTAGAACAAGTTTTCAGGTTTTTGAGCCAAACTATCAACCCTTCTGTACTTCAAAGATAAACCTTGGAGTTATTCATGTGATCCATCATCTGGGGTTGTCTCTGTGCTTGCTGTTAAGTCTCTCTCTTCTGTTTTCTCCTAAATTTATGAAGTTAGAAACAACTATCTGTAACTATTCATTCTGAAACTTTAATTACTTTACTTAAGTTGCTTCCACCTAGGGAGGTGTACAATGTTTACAACTTGCAATTAATTATTTTAATTTTCATTTGAAAGTAGCTGCAGGAATTTCATGCAGTTTTATGAAAGGTAAATATTTCTAAGATTAGACTCAGGTAAATTGTTCATGTGTCCAGAACTGAGGTCTTGTGTAGACAGCAAGAAGTGGCTGTAGTGCTTTTTGCCATCTATTTGCCAAGACTGGATGACCTAATTTGAGTTGTTATTCTTCAGTAAGCTGATTTTAAGAGAAGCATTCCTTGCTAAGGACAGCATTGTATTTCAGATGGTAAGGATTTGCTTGTAGTGCACAGTTTAAGTGTAGGGTTTTTTCATACTGTGAGTGTAATGGAGTCCTTTTTCTTTTTAAAAATGCCTCGTACTGACCGACAGATAAATGCTTGTTTCTGTGGTGGTGAACTTGGAAGACTTCCTTGTTATGACAATAGTGAGACATCACTGTCAGTGTACTTCTTAGTAGGGAAGTATTAATCTTGGTGCCATTGTCTTTAAAGTATTACAAGAATTGCTCAGAATCTCATTGTTTGTGACCTGTACCTTAACTGATTAAATACAATACAGATATGCATTGAGCACTATAAATTATTCAAGGTTCTTCCCTCAGAAAATAGCTAATAACAAGTCTAATAATCCTGTTCTGAGTGTCCATAAACTTGAGTGTTCCACAGAGGGAAATAAAATGTGAGAGTACAAATAATGGAGATCTGGAGTTTTTAGTAGGTGAATTCAAACCTGACAGTGGTCAGTAGTGGATGGACAAGTTTGGGTTTGGTGACATTTCTGGATGTTCCCATTGGATCTGGTACCTACGGGGAGCTTCCAAAGGAGCACTGTTGAAAAGTGTATAGACCAATTTGAGGCAGCTGCTTCCTCTACCTATATTTATTCTTTAACTGAACTCCATGAACATGATTGACCTTTGTGTCAACTATATTCAGGCCGTGTGAGAACATGTGTGGATTTTTATTTTCCTTTAAGGAGGAAGAGGAAGGAATACCCTGTATACATCAGTTAAGGTAGCTGTGACTATGCATGGATATATACACTTGCATTGTCAAAACACATTTTCATTTTGTTCTTGCTTAATGGAAGTCTTTGCTTACATGTTGTGTGTCTGAAAAATTACGTGGTACTTTCAGAAACACAATGTGGCCAGTGAGTGGTGTGTGTTTTCCCCATCAGGTGCTGTTATATTACTTGGAAGAACCAATATGTTTCGCTTTAACCATCCCAAAGAAGCTGCTAAGCTAAGGGAGAAGAGAAAGGTGAGATTAAATCAGTGTTCGGTGAATTTAAACCTTTTCACAAATTTCTTTCTAATATAGACATATCTTGCTTGTTGTATAATACCTTTTTTATTTGCTTCACATACTTTAGTTAATATTTCATCAAGTGAAGCACAGTAAGAGTTTGTAAGCACATCATTACTTGTCTAATACATTTATTTTATGATCTGTTGCTAGAGTGGACTGCTGTCTTCCTTCAGCTTGTCTATGACAGATCTTTCAAAATCTTGTGAGAACCTGTCAGCAGTTATGCTTTATAATCCAGGGTGAGTATATTGTAAAATGCAGTTGTTATAATTCCAACCATTCTTCATTTTAGCTGTTTGAAATGTTCCAAATGCATTATGACTAAAGCAGTTCAGCACAATAACGACATGGCAGATTTTATGTTTGTACTTTCTTCAGAATTACAAGTTAACTATTTTTCCTGAGCAAAAATGCATTGTGAACTGAAAATTAAGTTTTCCTGAGTTCATATAGTACCAATCCAAGCATTAAAAGGCTGAGAAATGAATGTCTTGTGTTCTCCCCTCTGTACCTCTGAGTAGGTGACCAAGTTAGGATATGGAAAAAAGTTTTATTATACAGTTACAATGACATAGAATGCTTATTGTGGAGAAGCTGTTTTTAATGATTTTACCACTGTTCTTAAAGTGACTTACAGAGGATTGATAGTGTTTTGCTCTTTTTTTTTTCCATAGCTAGTGCCCTTATTTTGAATTGAGTGTGAGATGAGGCATTTTAACCACCTATGTGCTTTTGAAAAATTGGCTGTAAATTGAATTATAGGCTTGGATAGTGCAGCTTTATTCTGGAGTTTTACTGCAGGGTTGCTCTTTATCCATTAGAATTTAGGAAGATTGGACAGGTAATAATAACTTCAAGTTGAACGATGTCTAAATAACAGGGAGTATGTGTAATAACACTGCTTCAAATCTGACTGTTACTCTTTTGCTACTCAGCTACCTACAGAGATCTCAAGATTGTGAGCTGGTTGCTCATAAATTACATCTTATTTTTAGACAGAGATGGCAAAGGAGACCAAAAGAAGTATATGTATGTTTTTTCTATTTCTTCAGCTCTTCAAATAGCTCAATCTGAAAACTTCCAGTGACACTTGCTAGTATGTTTTCCATGAGCTGGGAAAAGTTGCTGGCAGTTGTTACCTTTGGTTGTTGGTCAGCTATCGTGGGCTTTTCCCTGACTAATAATGTTATTCTGCTGCAATATTGTTATGAATAATTGTATTCCACTGGGTAGTACTGCCCTTGACTTTGCAGTCAGCATAGAGTAGGACAGATTGTGTCAGCACTGCCTCGCTAGTCTTTCAGATTTGCAGCAAAATGTAATGGCATGGGCTGGGCCCTGTTTAAGGTGTGCTTAAAAATGATTTCCCAGCCCAAGAAGTCGTATGTCTTCAGATAATGCTACATCATGCCTTAGAGAGAAGATTTTTGGTTTTAGTTAACCTTATTTTAAAAAAAAAAAAAAAGAGAAAAAAAATCTAGAGAGTTCCTTGATTGTCTCTGATGGAGTACATTGCAGCAAATCCTTGCAGCAAATCCTTCTTTTTCCTTATTTGTCCCATTCAATTTTGTGGAATATAGCTTTTGTCCTAATTGGTTCTCAAACATCTTGCTTTACTTTCCTGGAAATCAAACAGTATAGATAATATAGATAATTTTCTGATCATGTCATGAGTTTGTCCCAAAGAGGTAATTGTGCAGGAAGCATTAGTTTAAGGGAAACAGGGGACTGGGATAAATGCAAATTAAAGAAAAGAATATGTTCTGAATACAGCAGACCCCAAGCTCTGTATTTCCAGCTAAAAGTGCTGCTAAGCAAGTGCAATGCTGCAGTGGTTATTCTTCTGAGTGGTGGCTGCGTTCAGCCTGGATGAAACATTCAATAAATCCTGAGTATCAAAAGCAGGATAGTTGTACCCAAGAATTTAGGTGGGGTTGAGCATTTTGCATTCTAGAGAAGTGCAGATGGAAAAGAATATCCTACACTAAATTTAGTTCAGGTTTTTTGGTTTTTAATTTGTTTTTTTTTCATCAGGAGCAATACCTACTACTACTACTACCTCTACTCTTACAAATTGGGGTACCAGTTTCTCAGAACATGATGAAAACCACCAGTGCAGGCCTGGATTTAGTAACTGGCCCTCTGGGTTTTCTCCTGTGCAATTTTAGTAGCTGACTAGCATTCTGCCTATTGTTAATTTAGTGTGTTCAGGACCATCTTTTCTTCCAGTTTCAAGATTGATAACCTACAGACTGGTAGCTAAATTCGCAATTTCTGTAGGTTGCAATGAAAACTTGTAAGATCTGGCATCTTCAGCAATCAATGGCAAAAGAGCCCGTGGGGTTTTACCTTCAGTTGTTGTGAAAGCAGTGTGATGGATCTTGCGTCCTGCACTTATATCTTTTCCATGTGACAGTCAGAATTATCCTTAATAGTGTTTTCAGATGATCTTTTGTTGTGTGTGGTGTTTTTGTTTGGCTCTTGATTTCCCAAATGTGGAGACAGTTGCATAAAATTTTGCTTTAGCAGGCAGAATTCCTTGTTCTGCTTCTTCCCAGTCTTTGTTTTCAATCTAGTGTCATGCAACACTGCTTCAGATAATAAGCATTGAATAAAATACAATTTAGCACATAGATTTATGCAGAAGATTTCATTTGTGGACCTTTTATTAGCTACATGATACTGTAACTGTGAAACTACTGATGAGAAACCTTGGTCTTGGATTTAGTATGGGGGTTTTTGTTTTGGGGTTTTTTTGTTGTTTTGTTGTTGTTTTTTTTTTAAATTAATCTCATACATTGGGCTACTGAACAGCATTGTAACATCTTTGTAGTCCTGCCAGTACTCAGTCTTTCCTAACAGATGTTGTACCAGATTGTACTTTTGTGCTGTGTAAATTAAACTACTGTAGTCCTAGTAGAACCGACTTCCTCTCTCTGCAGCTTATCTAGGCTGCTCTTATCGATAGATATGACACATTTCCCAGGAAAACAGTGTCTATTTAATTCAACACTGATCAGATTAAGTTTCTTTGTGGTAGATCTACAAAAGAAGAAAGAGTGGATCCTAGTCTTTAATATCTGTATGTTTCGTTCTAATTTCAAGCTCATATGTTTTTTTCGCTACTCACAATAGTGCTTACATTAATAAAGGGAGTAGAGGTTATGTGAAAAAGATTTTTATTAGGATAGACTAAAGTGGAAAACATCAGTCTTGCATCTGTGCTTTGTAAAACTGCCAGTGATTTCTTATAGCCAATGGTTTTGGTGGGGGTTTTTAGTGATGTTGAGATTTATTTTTTTTTATTAACTTCTTAAAGAAACAAGGTCTCTGCCATCAGGCTTGTTCTGCTTCCTCAGTTTTTCTCCTGTCCTGAAGTAACTTTGAGCCCATAAGGAGTTTGAAGCAAATATTCCAGAGACAATGGTCTCAAAAGTGGTGAACTCCTAAATATGTTAAGAAAACAGGCAGCCAGCTAAGGAAGAGAGGCATAATTCTTATCCCTGCAGAAGTCAGGGCTGCAGTGTAAGCACCTTAGAGAGCCCACAGTGGAGCTCAGACCATCTTAGGCACCACCAGGCAATGACAGCTCTTCTCTTTGTAGGAGTATTTACTGGTCTAAAATGCATCAAATATGCATTTTTAAAACACCTTCAGCTTTATAGTCTGTGGACTGGGGTGTTGATGATGATGATCCATATCTGGCTTTGGGAAAGAGCCATTTTCACTGAAGAAAGAACCACTTCTGCATAATTCATTCCTTTTTCATGAACTGTGTTTTGAACACTCCCAGCTTCATTTCGGTGAAGTAAAACTGATTGTCATGACCCCTCTGTTGTAGGTATTAGGGACAATTCCTCCAAGAGGAAATCACAGAGTTTTTAACCACTGACTGCTTTCAGCCACTAGACTGATTGCTGTGATGGCTCATTTTCTTTGTATTAGATCTCAGTCAAAAGTTAGTTACCATTTTTATGCTTATATAAAATATATTTGCCAAATTATGTGTTTTATAGGACAGTCAAAATACCAAAAGGTTTTTGCTCTGGGTTTTTCCACATTGTGTTACCTGATCTGAAACATTTTACTTCATTATGGCTTAACCAAGCATGGAGATACACTTAAATCATTCTTTGCCAACTGTCTGAGCAAAGATGGTCCATGTCTGACAGTGCCCAAAGGACACCTGCGTTTCCACAAACCAGAGCTATATTCCCCACGGTCTGTATTATTTTGGACTGAAGTAATGTGGAATATAATGGCATTTGTTAGCCAAACCCTAGGTAAGAAGTGATAGCTAACAGCGCTGAATTCCAGGGAGTAGACCATAGCCAAGGGGGAGGACTTTTGAGGTATAGCTTAAAAAAAAGAAGGGGGGAGGAAAAACCCAAAGCTCATGGTAAACCACTGAATTAAGTTTTTGCTTTCTGAAGGCCCCCTAAGATTGCTGTTTGTTCTGGATTCTGCATTGCAGCTGCAGGAGTTGTGATCAAATTAAAAATACTAAGTTATCATCTCTCCCTGTGCTATGAAGTGCCCATCTTAGTTTAATGCAAATGGGAGAAGACTCTCTGAATTCCAGCTCTGAATTCCTGGAGTTGTGTGTTAAAATCTTGGCTATTCTCTTAGGGGTTGTAGAAGGCATTTTTAAAATGAATTTGTGAGAGCTAGGGCAAAACAGAATTTCCTAAACTACTCATTCTCCAGTATTGCAGCCACTAGAAAGATGCCTCTTGAACATGTAGGAATCAAAGTTCATTAAAATAGTTTTATAAATGTTAGATTATTGCTGTACTCTTTGCATCTTTCCAAGGGCAATTTCTTTTCATTGTATACATTTCTATGGTGTTAGAGAGAAATATTAAAAGTACTTCATTTTTCAAAGCCTGTCAACATAATTGTGGTCATGTGTCAAAAAGCTGAAGTTAACTCGTGGTGCAGTCTTGCATTTTTTCAGTATTTATGGACTGTTTCACTAACCTTAAGTTATAACAAGCCTGAAAGAACTGAATATTTGTGTATTTGGTTGAATAATTTAGTCTATATGTATGTTCTCTCTGCCATTTTTAATATTTATTATGAAAGCCTTCCTTAAATAAATCTTTCAAAGAAAATTAAGAGAAATACTTCTGTACAACTTTAATCAAAACTGTTATTAAAAATTACGTAAAATGCTCTTCCATGATGATTCAGAACCTTATCAAACTAAATACATTAAAATCTCAAAAAATTCTAACTAAATAGATTTGAATTGTGTTCTGCCCTTGATTGTTCCACTTTGGAGTTTTCAACCCCACTGATTATGTCCTGGTAATATTTGGGATTTTTGTTTCCTTGGAAGGAGAAGGAAGAACTACAAGCACCCACTTGCAGTTTTGTAGCACTTTCCCTTCTCCAAAAGTGGCCAAGTGAATAAACCACAGGATGATGAGCATCATTTCAGCATTTGAAAAATGTGTTTAGAAAGAATAATTATTTAAGTTTTACTTCTGAGCTGTAATGTGGTGTATGTTCTACGACGCTAACCAATTTAACCTCTAATAAAGCAAACTGTTGTTGATTTTAAAGTATTCTGTACTGCTAATGTTTTTTCTATCAATTCCTTTCTCAATTGATTGCTCTGTTTCCCCTGCCTCCCATGGCAGTCTTTTCCCTGTAAAAGGACCCATCTGTCTAAGGTAGAGAAATTAAATTTCTATATATTGATTGCCATGTCTGCATGTAGTTAACTCGCAGAGGCTATGCTGATCATTTATATGTCTCTCTTAACTTTCCCTTTTAAATGTATTTTTTCCCCAGAAATTAATTTGTTTTTCTGTTTCTGCTCACGTCAAGACAGCATGATATCTAATTTGTAACCCTAATGAAGAAACTATTTTCTGTTCTTGTAGAAAGTAGTTTTATGAAACTTCATTTGTATCATTGTTATCATCTTCTAAACAGAGACTGAATTGCTTCATATATTCCTATTTTTGTGATATTGAGGAACTAACCTTTTTACTGTGTTCTTTTTTTTTTAAATCAGGTTAGAATTTGAGAGACAACAACGAGAGGAGCTTGAAAAATTAGAAAGTAAAAGGTAATATTATTCTTTGTGGTATTTATATGTATCTCTATACATTATAAACTCATTTAAATCACTAATTTGGGATCACGACATTACTCAGCAAGCAGGGGATCCTGAATAGCTGAACTGTAGCTAATTGTGATTTTTATAAGCAAAGAAACTCTGAAACACAAAGGTATGAGGAGGATAGATTGTACAAATCTAATATATTACCTTTGCTCTTAATTTTTGGGGTGTTATTTTAAAAGATGGCAAATTACATTCTTTATTGAGTTTTCTTTTTTATGGTTTAGCTGCCTTTGGATTGGTTTGTGGTAGGAAAAACTCGCATTTTGCACTCTGCTTCTCTTATATAAAACTTGTGGTGTGGAATGGACATACCAATCATGCTTATCAGAATGCTATTTTGGATATCAGTTCGAAGTACAGAAGAAAGCATTGTTGGCAGCTGGCAAACTGAGCTGACTATTCTGGCTCATCATACCTGCTAAGATTTGGGAAATGATAGCTCTTGCCTTATTGCAGATCTCAGTGCTGATTAAATTCATACACTGAAAGCCTTTCTGCCATCTCAGCCTTAGATGGCTGGTTCCATTTTCAAGGAGCTCTTTAGGTGGTTGGACTGTGTGAAGTAAACTCAGGAAAACTCTGAAGCACTAAAAGATGCTGTTCAGCAAATGGTGCAACAGAGGATCACTGATATTTATCCTTTCTGTTATGTTGAGGGGATTTGAATTCAGATTGCGCTGCAGTTGATTTGCTCGTGCTTTAATTTATCTGACTTTAACTTCCTGCAAAGTAACCAACCAACTTGCAGGTTGTTTCTACTTGTGTTATGGGGATAATGATGACCTTCAGGTCTGTCCCCAGTTGGAATGCACTTAAAACCTTTAAAAGAGAGATTATACAGGATGTAGTAATTTGTCTTATATTTTATAATCCTGTTAATCAGTAATTCAGTTGGGGTCACCTAAAGAGAAGACATTATTTTAATTTATCTGTTGGCTTAAATTTGGTGAGGCAAATTGTTAATCAAGTCCTTTTATACAAGTTTGTGTGTATGAGAATGTATGTATGTGTAAAAAAATCTGTGTTTATCCTTCACTATGTGCATGGATGTGCTTTATCAATACTTTAATTGGATTTGACAGAACTAATGCAGCCTAATTTTCTACTAACAAAAGTGCTATATAGCCTGTCTTCTATAACTATATATCCACAATTTTTTATGTTGACACAGACTGTATGAATCTCTTTTCCATTTGTTTCATGCATTGAGTCATTTCCAAGCAATGTAAGCTCTTAACCCGTGGCAAAACAAAATGATTCGAGAAAGAAATGGTTATATAATACTGGAAAATACTTGTCCAAACCTTTTTAACTCCATGCAAATGTTTTCCCATAGGAAACAAATAGAAGAGATGGAAGAAAAACAAAGATCTGACAAAGCAGAACTTGTAAGAATGCAGCAAGAAGTAGAGTCACAGCGAAAAGAGACAGAAATAGTTCAGCTGCAAATTCGAAAGCAGGAGGAGAGCCTGAAACAGAGAAGTGTTCACATTGAGAGCAGGTTAAAGGATTTGCTGGCTGAGAAAGAAAAATTTGAAGAAGAGAGATTACGGGAACAACAGGAGATAGAGCTCCAAAAGAAAAAGCAGCAGGAAGAAATTTTTGCCCGGGTCAAAGAGGAGTTGCAGCGACTACAAGAGCTTAATCATAATGAAAAAGCAGAGAAAATGCAGATTTTTCGTGAACTGGAAAAACTGAAAAAGGAAAAAGATGAGCAGTATATGAAGCTGGAGTCAGAAAAAAAGAGACTTGAAGACCAGGAAAGAGAGCAGGTGATGCTTGTGGCTCATCTAGAGGAACAGCTTCGAGAGAAGCAGGTCATGATAGAGCTCCTGAAGAGAGGCGATGTGCAAAGAGTTGAGGAAGAGAGAAGAGACCTTGAAGACATTAGAGAATCTCTATTGAAAGTCAAGGAAGCCCGCTCTGAAGGTGATGAAAACCATGAAGAATTAGAAAAAGCACAGCATGACTTTGTAGAGTTTAAAAGGAAACAGCTGGAACAGTTGACTATTTTGGAAAAAGATTTAGTTCAGCAAATGGATCACCTAGAAAAGGAAATAGCAGATGAAAAGAGAGCTCTGGAGCACTTAAAATTTGCACATGAAGAACATTTAAATCTCAAGAGAGATGATGAGAACTTTGTGGATGCCATACTCAAGGCTGAAGAAGTCGACAAGATAAAGCCAGTGGAGTACAGGCTCCAATCTAAAGCACGCCAGCTTGAGTACCTGAAGAGTAATCATTTGCCAGCTCTGCTGGAAGAAAAACAAAGAGCTTCTGAAGTCCTTGACAGGGGCTTGTTAGGGTTAGATAACACTCTCTATCAAATAGAGAAAGAAATAGAAGAAAAAGAAGAGAAGCTTGCCCAGTACAGAGCTAGCACAAATCAGCTGCAGCAGCTTCAAGAGACCTTTGAATTCACAGCCAATGTCGCTCGTCAGGAAGAAAAGGTTCGGAAAAAGGAAAAAGAAATCCTTGAATCAAGGGAAAAGCAGCAGAGAGAGGCTCTGGAGCAAGCTGTTGCTAAGCTAGAAAGGAGGCATTCTGCTTTGCAGCGGCGTTCGACGCTAGACTTTGAAATCGAAGAGCAGAAGCAGAAGCTGGCCACCCTGAACAACAGCTGCGGCGAGCAGGCAGGGCTGCAGGCGAGTCTGGAAGCGCAGCAGAAAGCCCTGGAGCAAGACCGAGAGCGGTGAGTGCTGCGGTGGCTTCTGTTGATTGGAACTGCCCAGAAAAGGTGTATCGTTTTATACCTTCTTAGATGTTGAGAGCGTGACTTGGTCTGTGCACCAGGATTTGAGTTTCTTCATGAGTTTCAAGTGGTTTATCCGGAAGTGAAACTCGGTGTTGCTTTTCCAAGGATTCTTGCTCATTAATTTCTGTTGTGTTCACAGACTTATCCCTTCCTCAGCAGGATATTATTTGCCTTAGCCAGCATAGTACTTTAAATTGTTTTACCTGTTTAGAAAGCTCAGAAAATCTTATGTTCTGCCTCACAAAAAATGTGCCATCTACCAACTTTTCCCTCTCAAAATATTTCTGTATAACATTTTGTTTCTTTCTCAGTAACAAGGCAGGTGTTTGTTCGGGGTTTGGAAGCTGATAGTTACAGTAGACCTGCCAACTGTCTCTCTCATCTGGTGATGTACTCAACACTTGTGGTATTCAGAGTAAACAGGGGTGATAGTTAATTTTTCTGTTGCTGGTTTCAGGGCTAAATAAAAATAAACAGCCATATATCCATGTAAAATTTGATGATGCTCTTTAAGGTTATTGGACAATACACAGAGGCTTTAATACTGCCCTGTGTGATGACAACCCCCTTTCGGTACAGAAGCAATTCATCAGTTGTACACATGATGTCTGGTAGCTTGACATTGAACTCAGGTATGGGAGGCTCAGAGAAAAGTCATTCAGGCAGGGAAGGATCTTTCTGTGTGGAAGAAATATTTTGTTTTATTTTTGGCCTGAGCGAAAATCCACTGGGTTTAGTTCATTTATTCCCTGCAGTACGGAAAAAGGGCAGAACTACCATTTTTAAATGTATTATCTGATTTGCTGATACTGGAGCTTTAAAACCTGTGAATATTGGTGAAACAATGAAGTGGGTTTTTTCTTGAAGTAGCATTTGTCATTTGCTTTTGTAATATTTCACTAATTATCTGAATCCTCTTTCATAAGCCCTTCAAACAGATACTTGATTAAAAAAACACCTATAAAACCAAACTTGCCTATGGCCATACTGAAGAGCTCTTCTGTATTCCTTTCCTTTTAAACCATTATCAGAAGAGAATAATTGCTTTCTATACACTGTGTGGAGATGACTTTTTCAACATTTATAGCTACATTGTTTGGATTTTAGTTAAGCATTTTCAATACTGATTTATCATTTTGTAGTGGGTATTGCCATTATTTTCCATAATTGTCTTGAACATAAAATCTCATTTTCTACACTAAGCATCTCGCTCGACTGAAGTGAGCTATAAACAACTGGAGGTTCCACAAAAGTAGACAGCTTAGTTAGCCCTCAAGAGATTCCTGGGTTGTGTGTTAAGTGAAAAAATACATTGAAAGCTAGAAGTCTGAGGTTTGGAAAAGATATCAAGGAAGTGAAAAGGTATCTTTTTTTCCCTTTTCTTTCTTTTTTTCCTTGTTATTTTTCTTGTTTACTTTAAAGTCCTCTTGCACAAGCTAAATAAAGCTTTGAAGTCTTTCAGTAAATAGCCCGTGGGCCTGAATAATTCAATTCAGAATGTTTTTGTGAAGGTTGAGGCAGAAGAAAAATCTTAAAATACGTGATAGTATGTTAAACATTTCAGGCTGCTTATTGCTCTTGTGTTTGAGTTTACATTACACAGCCCAGGATGCCAGAGTAAGCATATAAATTATATATGTTTCTTATTGTTTATCTAGATCTCATTATGTGATGATGTGCTCTGGTTCACATCAGTGTTAACTCTCTGAAAATGTCTAAGTGCAGTATTCATTTGATATGCTATAACACTGTAAGTCCATCATACCTGGATAAAATGTGGGGGTTTTTCAGTTTGAATCATATGTAAGCTCAAATTCATTCACCTACAGGGATGGCCTCCAAAAAGATAATTTGAAGTTAACTTATACTGGGATATTGCTTATACATCTTGTCTTTACTGGCAGAGGTTTGGGGCAATAGAGTGGACGTAAAGCAACTTCAGAGTCATTTATGAGACAATGGGATGCATCACTCAGAAATGGCAAGGTGCAGTTTACTGTTCTTACTGGTGGATGCATCCCAAGGCTGACTGAGCTCATAGCTCTAAAAAGTGGTATCTTTTCATATTAGGATGTTTACAAACCAAGAGATCAGCTTTGTTCCTTTAATGTAGTTCCGATTTTTGTGGTTAAATTGATTTTCCATAGATGCAAACACTCTCCTATATCCATCAGCCGTCTCCCATCCACTTCCCCTCAGGATGCAAGATTGTTTTGCTGCTAATCAAAAGAAATAGATGGCTTCTGGCAGTGCTGCAAAAAGTACTCTAAAAATGAAGTAACAATTCAGCCTAAACCTCAGTGTTCGTAATCTCTTTAATTTTCTCTTTTAGCCCCCAGGATGGAATAAAGTAGTTGTAGCATTGTGCTTCAATTTAGATATATACAATTGTAGGAGAAGTGGCAGAATCCCAACTTTGCAGTCTCCCCTATTTTGCAAGAACTTCTTTTCTTGTATTATTTGGTTTTTAAGTAACCTCTAGAAAAACAATTACCTTTAGAGACAAAAATTGTAATGAAAATGGGGAAGATTATTACTGTGCTACTAATCTAATCTTAGCTACGTTACAAGTGAAAAGGATGTTTTGCAGATTACTTTGTTATAATACAGTTTAATTTGAGTAACTGATAAATATTGCAAGAGGTGTTTTTTATTTCATACAAAACACCTCAGGCATTTTCAGTCAAAAAAAGGGTACCCAATTTTACATATTGTATTCTGTGCGTAAATCTGACTGGAATGAAATTTATCTGTTAAAGAAAGCAAGGAGGTTTCAAAAGATCATTTATTAGGTGCATATGTAAAGTAAGTACTAGATATTTTATTTTGTAAATAAATTTTCAAATATATTTATACAGATGAAGTAACTGGAAAAAAAGATTTATATGTATAGTACAGGATTTAAAGATTTTCTTACAGACGTTTTGTCACATCAGTGTTTTAGATTTTCCTTGGGTTTTTTGTATCAGTGCTTAGTATTTTGATTTTTTAAATTTTTTTCCCCTTCATTCCTTCATTTACTTCACACTAGAAGGGAATAATTGAGGTCATTGATAGAGTTCTATAGAGAGAAAAATTTATTCAAGTGATTGTAATATATAGGTCAGGTCTTATAATATTTAATGTGCTGAGTTAGATACCTTTTGCCTTGTTTTATTCAACTTGATGCTGCTGTTGGAACATGTTTTTGAGCTGTCTCTTTTCCTATCTAAATATGCTTAAAGAACAATTATTTTTAAACGTTCAGAAATATTAATACTTACAATCTTATATATGTGTATGGTGTAAGTACATTACTTCCCATCAGAACTATGGGAATCAACTCCAAACTAAAGCAAATTAGATCTTAACATCTCTTTATAGCCTGGACCAGGAAATTCAGCAGCTGAAGCAAAAAATATATGAGGGTGATGGTGCTCAGAAAGGAAACCATGGAACATTAGAAGAGAGACTCTCCCATAGCACTTCCCCTGCCAGCCCAACAAAGGCACAGCCACCCTCTGCTCCTCTGGTTGATGACAGGTAGGTTTGGGGGTGTTTTGGTAGGAATACAAATAAAAACTTTAGAAAGGAAATATTTTGAAAGACAGTTCTGCCAGGGTGGGATTTTGTTTAAATACTCTAATTGTACTGAAAGACCGGTCTGGAAATATAATTTGTGTGCTGTATTCTGCTCTAAATAACAACAACCTAACCTGTTGCTCCTGCGCAGTTTGTTTTAGAATAGAGGATTGGGAAATTGTAGGCTAAAATTTATTTAAATGGGTTTTGTGTTCACAGTTAGTTGTCTGTATGTTAGTTGTTTGCTTCATATACATTTAGGGCAGCAAAGTCAATTAAATTGTCTTAAACCTTTTGAAATAGGGCAGCTGCCTGGTATCACTAAAACCTGTTTCATCTGTTCTTGTTGCACTGACACATGCAGTTGTTGGAACATTCCTTCTGTTTGAAAAGCAACCCTTTGTTAGCCCAAGTTGCTGATATCACAGCAGTGATAAATGCAAACTGTGAAATTACTGCAGATGCATCTTCTGCATCCTTCTTAGTCTCACTGCCACCTCTGTGTAGAACTGCACACGTAGCAGTGGCTTAACCTGTGCTCCATTAATTTGTCTAATTGTGATAACTAATTGTTAACATTTGCCTGTTAGATGAACACTCACTCAAAAATCCGTGTTCCTTAAGCAGGGATAAAACTGGTCTAACATTAAGCCTGCCAATTAAGAGTTGTGCAGTACTTAGTTTTAAAAGTATTTTAAAGAGCTTTGTCTTCATTGAAGAGTCTGTCTCAATTTTTATGTAAAAATACCCTATTTTTACACACACACACGCTTCTGTATCTTGAAGGATAAATGCTTTTATTGAACAAGAAGTGCAGAGAAGACTCCAGAATATTCATCATAAAGCTGAGGATAACGATGTTAGTGTGGCCTGGTCTACAGAAAGTTTAAAGGTGAGCAGAGATGGGTGGGAAATCCTGACCTTCAATAGACCATGTGAAACCAGTGATTTAATTTTGTTGTCCAATAGTTTTCATGTTTTCCTATGTTTACTTAGTTTTAATTTAAAAAAAAAAAGTAAACAGTAAATCAGGCATTTCAGTTTTTAGATTTCGATCATCATCTTATTTCCAGTGGCTGTTTTATGTTGCATTTTGTGGGTGTTTTGGCAGGCAAGAGCGTGTAAATGGCAATAGCAAGTTTGCAGCTAAAACAGAATCTTCATTTTATGTCAGAAGAAATATGTTGATAAAAGTGAACATTCTTCTGGATGGAATTTTATACTTGCAAACAAATGCCGGTTCAAAAACTGGTGATCTATTTGATCCAAAGACCGGGGTGAATGACTTCTAAGCCAGTGGTTTAATAAATATCGATAAGAAAATTGTTATTTTTGTCTATTAAAAAGAATGTCTCTTCCTCTGAATACTTTTAAATGAACTTGCGCAAGAAAGGCACTCTTTTTAATAATCACCTGTACCTTCTTTGTGCTTAGGATAATGAGAGGCTTAATAACGGCACCGTTCAACGCAAGCTGAAGTACGAGGTAGGTCATAATTTGTCAGAATGAAATGGTTGTCTTAAATTATGGCATGCCCTGTAATTAAAATTCTTAATGTTTAGCTGCATAATTAGAATTTTGAATTCACAGCAAGATTAATGGCTAACAGAGACAGCAGTGCATTCTTCCAGCTGGAATTAAAGTGGGGTTTTTTTTTCAGATTGGACCTAGCTTTTTCCTTACTTGAAACGTGTGGGGTTATTGCAGATCTTTCTCCCTTGTTTTGCCATGATTCTTAATTTGGAACAGTATCCCTTTCCTTATTTTTAGAGGAGAAAAGCATTTAATGAGGAGAGATTGTCTGAATTCAGCATACACTTGACATTTTTGACTCACAGTGAACTGTTTTAAGAGTGTCTGTAATATCAGCTAGAAGAACCAGGCAAGTTTGCCTGAATCCTGTCACAAAGGATTCCTATATGTATTGATGCATTTTTAAACTGAGCCTTAGACCCCTCCCACCATATTTGGTTGTCTAACAGTTGCTTGAAGCACAGTTATTTACTTGTTTTGGTGAATAAATCTTAAATACCTTTATTATGGGTTTAAACCTTAACAGTAGGAGGGCTGCAGCACCTCAAATTTGGACTTTTTTGGACTTTTACGCTGTCATTTTTAAGCTGTGTTGGACTTTTTGTACTCTCTTGGCTTTGCACTTTTATGTGCATGTGCAAGAAAATATTAAAAGGGCTTATAAGTTTCTGCATCACCCTTTGACTGTCCTATGGTTTTTGTGGAGAGCAAATAAAAACCAAGTGAAATGGATACTGTACAAAGGAAATGCAGTGGGGGGCTGGGAAGATCAACCATTCCTGAATCAGATCTCAATCAATCACTTCTGTTGGATTTTCTCTCTCTCATTTTGAGACATCGTACCAGTTTCGAATGATTGTACAAACCTGATCAAAATCAATCCTCAATTTAAGAAATGTTCAGATCAGAAGATTTTACAAAGACGTTTCTGTTTTCTTCTTTTGAAATTTTTAACAGAAAAGTCAACAGTGGCAGCCACACTATGGCTTTCCATTTCTGTCTAAAGATGGCAATTGTGCTTCTGAGTTGTGTGGAGAAAACACAGGAGCAAGAGACCATAAGAGACAGAAGGCACATACAGAGATGTTGGATTTATTTTCCAGTTCTGGAAGAATCTCCTCCCCTTTTACATCAGACAAGGCATTTCAGAATGAAAGGAATAATGCGGAACAGGAGAGCTTTGCTTGTCATTGTGACATTAAAAGTAGTTTAATTCACTCTGAAAGTACTAATACTTTAAAGAGTAAGAATGTTCCTTATCAGAATGTTTTATCTACTTCTTTACAAAGTCCTGACTTTAATAATGTGGCTTACTCACTCTGCAAGGTTGAAAATTTCAATCATTTTGATGCTAAAATAATTACTTCTCCAGATTGTGACAGCTCAAGAAGTGAATCTGATTGTTCCCACTTGAAACAGCTGTCTCCTGTAGGATCCTTAATGGGTGCTAATGAGCAGACTGGCTTTAACAGCCTATCCTGCCTTCTCTTTTCTCAGTCTAGTGTGCGTTCTCAGACAGAAACTTATGAAGAAAACAGCCGATTAAACGCAGTGTCCCCGACAGTCGAAGACCAGTCTAGCAGTTCTCAGCTTCCAACACACAAAGCCTCTGATCTGATCCCTTTTAAGTCAATAGCTTCTCATTTTAATGTGAGACCAGAACTCACTTCCAGTTTGGGATCTCTTGTCAGTAAGCTTTCCAGCCTTTACAAAGATGCCAGTAGTCAGCTCCTCAACAGTGCCGTGGTTTCCAAACAAATCAAGGAGTTGGGAAGTTTGTGTGACAGAAGCGAGAGATGTGCACAAGCGGTATCGTTAATAAAAAATCTCCCGTTCATAAGAAACTTGCAAGTCAATGTATTCCTCAAGTCGGATATGAGTCAAGACATGTCCCACACCACTGATGACGCCAAAGCTCGTGCTGGAAATGTCATTCAGCCCGAGTCTCCTGTGCAAGAGGCTGTCACAGTGAGCATAAGCACAGAGATCTCTGGTGCCTGTGCGAGAAAGCCTCCTGAAGGATTTGCGTGCCATCGTGAAAATGAAGAGCTGGAAAGCACTTTTGTGTTAAGACAGAACTTTGTGCATTTTCCTGATGTCTTTTTGAAGCTTCAGGTCTGTTCTCTGGAAAAAGTACTGGAATTTTTGACCTGTGCTTTACCTCAGATTTCTGTTAGGATGGAGGAGTTGAAAGGTATCTATTGGCTCGCTGTTGGCAGTTGCAAGACACCTGAGCCAGAGCCTGCTTGCTTGCTTTTGTTCAGCTCCATTCTGTATGTTGTTGTTTCGTCAGCCGAACAGGACACCCGCCAGAGTTCCTTGGCAGTGTTTCATGAGGTTCCTGTTGACACCATAAAGAAGATTCAAGTTGGCTTTGCTGGACAGCATGTTAGTCTTCTGTGTTCTGCTGGAGATGGTTCCCTCACAATATTTACCTATAACAAACACTTCACTCAAAGAATTTGCCACGACATAATAAGCATTTTGATTTCTGCAGTGGATGATGATACTTGTTTAAATCACCAGCTCTTGAAAGGTGATTTGATGCAGATTTCACTGGACTGGACTTCAGATGTAAATGACTTGGTTTTTTCAAACGGAATACGATTGTCCTGTAAATTTCAGACTGAGTTAGCTGATCTGGTTTATTTACTCCATGAAAATATGGGAAGTATTAAACCTTCATTGGGTGACGTTCGCATACTGCTGTATACCTCAGTGAAAGTAGACTGTGCTAAACAGACTGTGTATAGAACTCTTGTTCTAACAACTACTCACATAGGTCTCTTAAAGGAAAATAATGTCTTTTATCCTGCACCTAATATTCTGGATGCTTCCTGCCAACCATCACAATGTGACACCCTTCAGCTGCACAGTTTGAATGATATCCGATGTGCAGTTTTGCCAGACAAAGAGAATTGCACAAAAATTGAGCTTGTGTTTTCTAGAAGGAGCAAGGTTGGATCTGATTCAGGAATTGGTTTTTCTAAATACTGTGAAAAAGAAATAAATACTCAACTGACAGTCATCCCATCAATTCTTCAAAGCAGTTTGCATATCCCTTTGGAAATCTGGAAATTAACATTCAGTTCAAGTGAAGAAGCCATTTGGCTAATTATGCATCTGACTAGGTGTTGAAATCCAAATACGTTTAGATACATTCAAAATAAGAGGGTAATGAATATTGATAAAATCCTTTTTTGTTTCCTCTTTTTTTTAATCAATAGACAAAAGGGACCTTTGAGCCTCTAAGGGAATGCCATAGACTGTGTACACACATCCAAGCAATAATAATTATTACTTGAGTGCTTGCTTATTGTGGGTCTCTGATATGCTGTACATACATTTCCTTTGGAAAGTGAGGAAATTAAATGTTTCTGTGTTATGTGGTAGGTGGATGAAAACTATAATTACAGCTCTGTCTTCTGATTTCCATTTTGGCTGTGTTTTCTGGCTCCTTCCATCTACTATCTGTCTTCATTAATGTCTTCTCCATTCCTCCTCGATTGCCTTTTCCTTATTTTTCTGAGTATCTTTGTTTTTCGCGTTCCTTATTTATTTCATGGCCTTGATATCAATCAATATTTCAAAATATCTGATTTTTTTTTTTACTCTTATGTTCACTGTATGCTCTTAATACTGCAGATGTTTATACCTTTTATACATGGAATTTTGAGAAGAGCACTGACAATTTTCTCCTGCTTCAGAGTTCTGCATTTAAGGTTTATTGCACTTGCACATCAAAATTTGTCACAAGCGCAAAAGGCAGCTGTGTTTCAAATAGCATTTCAGCCTTTGGTCATGCTACTATACCTGTGGCAAGACAAATGTTTTGGGGTCCACCATCTGTGTACACGTTTCTCATGCTGTAACTGGCTAGTTAACAACTGGGGATACGGCCTGACAGCTGGAGGGAGTTTAACTCCAGAATTCTGTCCCTGTAATGTGCTTGGCCTTACTTTCACCTCTTCCTGCTTGCTTACTAATGGGGTTGTTGATGCTGTGAGATTGCATCTCTTACAGTCTTTTTAATACGACACTTCAAGAAAGAATGGAACTATTGGACCTTAGTAAAAGATTTCCATTAGTCGAGGCTTAGTACAAGGCTGTTTTTTACCTGTTACCCCTGTCAGATGTTCAAATGATAAATAAACTGTGTTATCGCCCATCTTTTGTTTCTTCCCTTGTAAAGGGAGCTGAATACCTTTTGAATCCTGTTGCTTGAATGTGCCATCTGCCTTGTTTGAGGAAGATGGTTCTTGGCAGAAAAAAGAGTGGCATCTAATCTGAAATTCTAAATTCTGTAAGCATATTGCCAGCTGAGGTGCAATCTTCCACTAGACAGAGTTAGACTTCGGTCTCTCTGCTGGTATAAGAACATTTCCCGTTTGTTTTAACCATATGTTAAGACATGATAACGTAACTCACATGGGATTTAAAAAGAAATAGCTTGGATTGAATGAGGAAGTTATGTCTGGAGGGATGAATGCTGGTTTGGTAGAGAATTATGGGGGGTTTTAACGTTACAAAACTCTCTACTTCCTTAAGGAAGTCCAGAAATGAGCAAAATGTGTCACATTAATTTGAGGTACAGTGAGGGGGGGATAACAAAGAAAGTGTGCACAAATATCTCACAGAACATGGAGCAGAGAGAACAGTATTATCAGCCCTGATCAGGACTGGCTCCCTCATTGACATCACTGAGGTGCTTCTTCTGGCCCTTGCCCAAAATCAACACTGAGCGGCACTATCTGGGACGACTGTCTTGGTCAAGGTTGTTAAAGGAAAAAAATTTCTGCAACCACTTTCTTTTCAGATGATATCCCAAAGTTAAATGTTTTTGCATGTTGTGTTTCCCGATAATGTGGTTTTCCTCTTTTGTGCTCGTATTTAAATCTAACTCAGTGAATATTCTGCACTTTCCTGAAAAAGAACAACTTCACAGCAATATCTTTTATTCTACTGTAAACATATCATAATTATCGTTGTTTATGAATATCAAAAGCATTATTTAATGCATTAGGGCGAATTTTTCAGAACGTTTTGTGTTTGAAATTGTTTTCCTCTCTGACTATTATTAGCTGTTCGTAATAGTTCTCTGGAAATGACTGCCAATAAATTATGTGTTGACAGAGGTGGCTTTAAGAGTGACTTTATGGTTTTATTGTTGTTTTAAAACAGATTACATTGTTGTCAGGGCAATGAACTCCTCTTTTCTCCCAAGGAAAGAATTACTTACATTCCTGTGCTTCAGAAATGAGTTTTAGCTGAAAAAACAGTAATGTGGAGAGTAAGGAAAGAAGGGCAAAATGGACAGGAGAAAATATTTGTTGTGAAAACAAAGGTCCACTAAAAATACTTTTTCCATTCAAACAAACTTTTTTTATGTTTTCTTCAAAAAGAAAAAAAGTTTATGGGAAAATACCCCAAGATAAAGTGAGTGGAACAAAAATTCACTTTCTTTCTGTTTTCTTTTTCACTCTCTTTGATGTTAATGTTCAGGGAAATGATGTTGTCATTTATAATTGACTGGTAAAGAAATACCAGCCTCCCTTTGTGGAGAGCTGTGAGGATGCTGAAAGGCTCCCTGTAACATGCAGAACTGTTTATAGAGCAGCTTCAAACTTTTCTCCGGCTCCTACACAGGATCATTCCAAATGCTTATGATACTTTTGGGCACGGTCACTTTTCAGTTGCAAAGAGATTTTATTTTTGACATAACTTCAGAGTTAGAGATTCCATCTGGCTGTTGGTCAGAGGAATGGACCCTCGTTACAAATACCTTTTCAGATTGTTTTGTCCAGACTGTGCAAATTTATCATAGCTGTTTTCTGATAATTAGATAGGATTTAAAGAAAAGAGTAGGAAACTGTTCTGACAGTGGATTGCTTATTTAATTATAAAATGAGTTTGGATTTTTAATGCCTAAGAGCATTCTGAATTGCCTAGACTGCTGCATCTTTGCGTGATACTGTAAACATGTTCATTATATGAAAACATACAAAAATTGGGGTTGACTGTGAAGGCTTGATTCGTATACTTATTTTTTTAAAAGAGGGTTAATACAAAGTCTTCTGCTTTTCTTTGGTTTTGGTATCTAAGCTGAAAATGCCTTTCAAAGAAAGGAATATTTTTGAATACACTTTTCATGCATTAAAAAAATATTAGGGCTTGCTTATAAAAGAAGATCCACTTTGTTTTCAAACAATTTCTTCATTTTAGAAATAATTTCTGCCTCTTCCGTGCTCTCTTTTCCTGCTCTTCTGGCCAAGAACACTTTCTCATTTTTAGTGAAGTTCTTTTCTTTTTTTCCTTATGTAGTGATTTTGGTTTTCCTTTGTTCCCCCTATTTGGTATGCACATGAAAGCGGATGGTCTGTCGTTCACTGGGAGCAAATCCAGATGACCTAAAGGACCCAATTAAAATTAGTATTCCACGATATGTCCTGTGTGGGCAGGGAAAGGATGAGCACTATGAGTTTGAAATAAAGGTAAGTGCTTTTCAGTTGCTTTTCTTTAATGTTTTTGTTCCACCAAGTGCAACTTTTGGTTCTCTTTCTGTAATGAAAGTGTCCTCAATGCTTTTAAATAAGAGAGCTTGTGAGAAGACATGCACAGAACAGGACACTATAAAGACAGGTATTTTCTGAGTGGGTTGATGGTGAGAGGAGTCTGGTGACCAAACTTGGGGTGAGCAGTTCCAGAATCAATGTCAATTCAGTTCAAAGTGCTGCAAAGATGAAATGCGTATTGGTTATTGAGATGCAAGTGTCAGGTATAGAAAAAGTTCAGACTTGAAATATTACTTGAAATAATGAAAGCATAATTAAATTATTTTGCACAACAAAAGCTTGATTCCTTCCAGGCTCTCTTTGCTGTTCTGATTCTTCCCACCTCACATTTCCAAGGTGTCACTTTTCCAAAGTATTATCTGCTTCCCCCCGATTCTAGTGGCTCTCTCAGTTGATCTTCTGTGCAGAAATGCTGGGGAGGAGGGGAAAGCATATTCATTTGGTTTCCTCTGGTACTCAGCCAGTGTTTTTTCAAAGCAAGATGTGAAATCTAATTGGAAGTGTGCTCTCAGTGCATGTGGACATGTAGCATAACTGATGTACATGGCATCAGAGACAGAGCTGGCAGCCCCCTTCCCTGAATGTACTGCCAGATGCTTCGTTAGCTGGTGTGAGGGGGAGCAGTGACCTCCCTCACAGCGTGAAGGACCATTTGTGAACTGTGCTCAAATTCTCTTTTACAAAGGCTTTTATGAAGATGGCCTACCTTAGCTCTGTTTGTTCTAATTAAGTTTTCGTTTTGTGGGTGGAATGCCTCCTTTTGCCTGTTGAACTTTGATTTTCCTGAGGCCAGCAAAAGCCCAGAGCCAGAGAGATGCTGAGCGATGAGTAAGTGCACATGAAACTTCCCTAAGGACTGCTCTCACCAACTGTTTTCAGCACACAGGATTTACTAGACTAGCTGATGGTTAGTGAAGATAACAGATAAAGGTAGCTTCTCTTCTTAATAAGTCAGTGGATTTCTTTTCCAAGTATTCTCCCTTCATCCCTAAAACCAATGTAAGCATCTGCAATGAAGGAAGAGTTGAAAGAGTATGTGCAGTTTGGGAGCATTTGGCGGTGTAGGGGATGTTTTTTGCAGTCATTCCCTTACATGAATCGATCACCTGTTAATGCTTTTTCCTTTCCCTCCAGGTCTCTATGTCACAGTGGACTGCTTTTGCTGTGGTCAGGATTTAGCTCCACGCTACAATCCCCAGACCTTCCTCAAACTCTTTTATTTTAAACCTTTTCCCTGCTGACCTCCCAGCTCTACTTTGATCTGTGTTAATCTTCAAATGCTTCCTACAGTTATTCTACAGAAAATCAGAATACATGGAATAGTGACTTTTTTTTTTTTTTGCCTTAAAAAACAGGAAAGTAGGAAAACATGACAGAGAGGAGAGAACGCGTGTACCTGTTTATTTTACTTCTTCCTGATGAGTCAGAATACTATGTCAGCTGTTCAAATAATTCCCAATTTCAGCCCTACTTGAACTAAGTAAAGTTTATTCTCAAATGATGTCATATGAAGTAAATGTCAATGTTGTGAAAGGGCTTCATTTCCCAAGCTTTCTTCAGCAAGGTTCCTCTTGCTCTTGGAAGAATAGGTAGCTGACCTATTTGCATGTAATAGCACTTTGGATTCTGATAAAGGGACAAGGGGTGTTGAGTTAATTTTAAGACAGTCCTCAAACCTGTGAATCCTGAGTATCTCAGAGGTATTTTCTTCAACAGATGTTTCTAGTCATTGTGTTTGTAGTTAAATCCTGCACGTTGCTCTATAAAGGAGCAAATGCAATGAATTTCTGTATATCACAAATATATACATTTCTTCTTGTGACATGCAACAGTAAAGATTATTTTATTTCTATACCAAAAGAAAGAGAATGAGTTCCACTTTTCTTGGCAGCATCACAGTCAGATCGTAAGTCTTTCAACCAACTCTAACATACCATCCAACAATATTTTCTTTTAGTGCAGGTTTAGCATCTTGTCCATCTAAATATGTATGGGAACAGGCAGCAAGATGATCTGTGCACTCAGGTTCTTTTAATGGGTACAGGTCCTGCTTTAGGATGTTGAGTGAGTCCCCTCAGAACCTATTGGACAGAATTTAAAACAGAAACAAACCCATCCTTTATTAGAGCTCAGATAGCACCTTCTTTTGCAGCAGGATATGTCACGGAGCTGTTTGTGCTGCTCTGCTATTAAGTATTCTGTATGAATTGATGCATTTCCAAAAAAACTTCCATTTGAGTGACAGTTTTATATGTTCTCTTTAAAGTCATGATGAAACAGTAATAACTTAATCAGGTCTAAACATATTTATGTTAGAGCTAAGTTAGAATGCCAGCGAACTATTCTTGTATTCTCTCCTTCCTTTCATGTTGTTGTGATATGCAGAATATTCAGACAAGGCTGTGCTACAGTGTGTGGGAAGAGCTTTTGCATCAATAAAACGTTGGCATCTGTTACAGACAGAGCCTGTGCTTGCAGGCAGTACCTGTGGATGGCAGAAGAAGTGAGGCAGCAGGGAAGGTAGAACTCCAGCTCACAAAAAGGTGCACAAAGTCTCCTGAGAGCAGGTGATGGAAACAAAGCTGGGTATCAAGCAGAGCCCTGCAGGGATCCTCTAACAAAAGGGAAACTTTTTAGACAAGTCTTCTCATTCTTATTCAGCTTTCCCTCATTGTTCTGAGTTCTCTCCTTTTATTTATCCTGTTTGATATTCGTTCAAAACTGGCTTTTTTTTCTTGTGTTTCAAAGCCTTTCAGTCATGTCTGACAAGTTGTCTATGGGAGAAGATTCCAGGCAGATGCACCCCAAAGCAGTGCTTTGCTCCAGCCAGAGGCTGTGGTGGGGCTGCTCAAAAGGTCCACATTTCTAGTCTGTCTTTCTGAGTTTAATGAATTTTTGTAGAATGGGAGGAAAGCAGCAGCAGTACTCAGTGATACTTAGTTCTTAAAGAAAATTCCGTCTGCACCACAACTACCTAAGTTATCAAAAAGAAAGTGCTCAATATTGCCTCAACTCTATGAGTTTAATACCCTTGATAAAAAACACAAAGAAGGTTATAAGAAATTTTTAGGAAGCTTTCAACTTTTCAGATGCTATTTCCATAGGCAGTGTGAGGAGCAGGTGCATCTGGAGAAACAGGAGTTTTCACAATGACTTTAGACAATTTAACCAGCTGACATAAAGGTGGGCATTTTCTGTTCTTTCTAATTACTTTCAGAATCAGGTGGAATATTTTTTTTCTCTCCCCTTTCTTGGTTTTACATCTCTTGCTATGGGGCAGAAAGAGAACAAGCTCTGTGATGTGTTTTACAGTGGAATGAATTGAAAATGTCTCTTGGATTATTTTCTGTCAGTCACCATGAAAAGGAAAGATAAGGGGACTGGACTCTCATATCTCCTTTCAGATTTATAGGTTTTACATAGGAAATGGTGTGTTTGAATGAAAAATTCAAAACAACCCACAATTCTGAGGGAAGTCAGATCATAGCAGTGATTCAAAAATCTCTCTTACAGATCTGCTCAACCATATGGGGTTTGTTATTAAGAAAATATTTTAACTGCATTAGTAAATAATGAAAACAGGCCTTTTCAAAATTGTTTTACTTGATATTGTTCAAAAGATCTGCATATGTCCCTGTCCCATACCTACAGAGCATATAGCCTGTCATACAGCTTTCTTAAATGGGGGAAAAGAATCCCAGTCCAAACTGTTGGATCAGTTTTCAGAGTAAAAAGCTCTATCCTAGAAATGCTACTTAAATTCCAAGTGCACTATAATTCTCTTTATACAAGTAGAGTTTGATTCTGTCTGTCCTAACACCATTATTGCTGTGCTTTGGGGACCAGTTAGGATTTTGTTTAGCTTTGAAATTCATGTTTCAATAATACTAGTTGTATCAACAATAAAATTATGTAATTACCTGTTAGTCTCATTACAAGAACTGGGAAAACAAACACGGGAAAGTAAACAAAGAGAAAGATAGGGACCAAGTCAGGTCAAATCAAGCCACCAGAGAAGACTCAAGAGAAAATCCTTAATTTCTCTAGGCAACACACATGGCTTTGCTGTTTACCTTCCTATCCATCTCTAGCAAGTTGTTTTTTCAACTTCACAGAAAAAAGCTAATAAATAATTGGCTTCAGGCAATTTGATTTGGGTAAGTTTGGTGCCACCCCATCACCTAGACATCTGACAGATGCACAGCCAAGCTGTGTGACTGGAAGAGTCCTGGAGTAGCTTTGTGGTAGGTTGCACCTCCTTCTGTGGAAACCCCAAGGACAAAAGAGGTCACTTTTGAATAAAGATCATATACAAATGAAATTCGTATATCACAGCAAAATTTCACAACTCTAAAATATTAAAAGCCAGAATTAAAGCAAAATGAAGGCAGTGAATGAGTAACATCTTTATTTTATGGTTATCCATTACACTCGAACATTGTTTACTTGAACACTCAATTCACACAGCCCTTTACTTCAAAGGAATTATTCATGGAAATGGTTAATTGGTTAATTGAGGTCAGTGTAAGCTGCATGTTCCTGAGTAGTTATTTGTTTTAGTTAAACCTGTCTATGCTTGTTAAATCCATTCACACGAGTTATAAAGTTTGAGACACTGTTACCAATATATTGAAGGAATCTAGTCCATCCTGCAGGTGTCCTAGAGTCGTGGAATTGTTAAGGTTGGAAAAAACCTTTAAGATCATCAAGTCCAACTGTCTACCTACCTACCACCACCACCACCTTTCTCACTATTAAATCATGCCTTCAAGTGCCATATCCACATGTTTTTTGAACACTTCCAGGGCTGGTGACTTCTAGTAGCAGTCAAGCTTATTGGTGAAATGAAATAGGGTTTTTTTTTTCAGAGATACTGAGATTTCATCGTGGAGACGTGGTAGAAGAATCTATGTTCCAATGTTTGTGAAAAGCTTTGAGAAGGCCAGTTCTGTTTCCTTACATCTTTTAGTTAAAAGTTGAGGTAAAAGTAGGAAAGAACCCACCCCAAACCTAGTTCTTCTTGTCATGTGACACAGTAATCTCTGGTTTCCTAAACACTTGCCCTGCTCTATATACAGCAGGGATGGAGAAGGGTGGACCAGAAATGAGTTTGTTGCAGTTGTTGGCATCAGTGCTTGGACATCCTCTGCTTTGTTGCTCTGATTTCTTTTTCTCCCATTCAGTTATCAAGCTCCATTGCAGCTTTCTTTTCCTCCATAACTTTTTGATGTGCTCAGTAGTGAGGGAGCTACTCGTTAACTTTAGGAGTCACTTTAAGATTAAAAAGCCGTCACTTTTGTGAAACGTGTTTTATGAAAATGCCTTTTTTTTATCTTCATGCATAAAATCGTAGCTAGACAGAGGCAATATTACATATTAGGCCTGTTAGATTATAAAAGCAACGGTTTTAAGCAGTGCCAGTTGGCTTTCTCCAGCTGTGCTAGTCTGTGTGGAACAATTCTTACTCTCCTTGCAGCTTGGCTTCTTGGTAGCCTTGGGTCACCACAGCTGCAGGAAGACTTGACTGTAAAATCAAAGGCTCTAGCCACAGCACTTTGATGACCCACTTAGAAATACCTTTCATTTCACCTAATTTCAGACAGTAGGGTTTTTTCCCTGAAAATTTTGTTGGTATCTCAGTTCCAGTGAGGATTTGGGAATAACTGGTGGTGAAGTTGGTTGGCCCTCTCCCTTTGCTCCTGTTGTTAGGCACTTTAGGAGTAATTATGTTGATTTTAATAAAACTTCCTATATAAATGGGGTTTTCATCACCATATTGATGACACAGACCAAGAGTGTTTTAAAGAACTGTGTTCTACTGAAAGCTGGCATGTGTAATATTTTACCCTACAAATTGGAATCCCATTCTGTGTGGTAATGAACTCTGTGTTTGAGAAATGTGTAGGTATTAATTGTGTGTATCTATGTATATGAGAATATACTTTTCCGAGAATATATGGAGGGGCTACGCTGCACTTGTGCTGGATGTTATTCATTCATTAATGGATTGCACTGATTGTAATGCTGAGAGCTGCATAGCTGCACCAAGAAATGATTGGGGATTGGGGATATTTTAATGTGTTTACAGCCCTGTCAAACCACTCTGGAATAAGGAATATATGCGTTAATTTTTTGTGAGAGGATTTTTCTTTGCAATCAGTGCTCCTTATTAAATACAGTTCTGTCACTGTAATGAAAGAAAAATTAAGCAAACTTATAAAAGCATATAGATTTAAGGCATCTAAGAATTGCCTCTTTTAATCTTAAAACCTTGCATATTGCATAGTTTTTAGTGTTGTGTGTTGTGTGAGTTTACTTCTGTTTCTTCTTTTTATATTTTCTGCTCTAGATAACAGTCCTGGATGAGACATGGACAGTGTTCCGGAGGTACAGTCGCTTTCGAGAGATGCATAAAACTTTAAAACTGAAGTACCCAGAGGTAAGTTTTGGTAAAAAATTCTTTTACAGAAGAGGGTGGAGACTTGAAAAAAAAGTGCTTTGAAATATGTTTACTCAAAAAATGAGGTGATTTGAGAGAGCCAGCACAGCTCCACCAAGGCAATTCCTGCCTGACTAACCTTGTGTCCTTCTGTGATGGAGTGACTGTATCAGTGGACGAGGGAAGAGATTATGGATGGGTGTCATCTCTTTTGATCTTTGACATGGTCCCCACAGCATCCTTTTCTCTAAATTGGAGAGAGATGGATTTGATGGGTGAACTGTTTCGTGGATGAGCAGTTGCTTGGATGGTCACATTGAGAGGGTCATGGTCAGTGGCTCAGCATCTGGTGGAGACTGGTGATAAATGATGACCCTCAGGTGTTGAGACCAGTGCTGTTAAATATCTTCATCAGTAAGTTTGCAGATGATGAGTCTGAAGGATGGGATGCCAGAGAGGGACCTGGATGAACTCAAGAAGTGTGCTTCTGTGAACGTTATGAAGTTCAACAAGACCAAGTGCAATGTCCTGCACCTGGGTTGGGGCCACCCCCAGTAACAGTACAGGCTGGGGGATGAAGGGATTCAGAGCAGCCCAGCCAAGAAGGACTTGAGGGTACTGGTGGCCAAAAAGCTGGGTGTGACCCAGCAATGTGCACTTGCAGCCCAGAAAGCCACCCATGTCCTGACCCGCATCCAAAGCAGTGCGGGCAGAAGGGAGGGGATTCTGCCCCTCTTCTGCGGTGGGATCCCATCTGCAGTGCTGCAGCCAGCTCTGTGGTCCACAGCACAGCAAGGACACGGACCTGTTGGAGAGAGTCCAGAGGAGGGCCACAAAGATGATCCAAGGGCCAGAGCACCTCTGCTACAGAGGCAGGCTGAGAGAGTTGGGATTCTTCAGCTTGGAGAAGGCTTAGGGGAGACCTAATAGCAGCCTTTCAGTACTTGAGTGGGGCTTCTGATAAAAGATGGGGCCAGACTTTGCAGCAGGGCTGTTGTAATGGTTTTAACTGAAGAAGGTAGATTCAGAATAGATAGAAGGAAGAAATCTTTTGCAAACAGGGTGGTGAAGCACTGGCACAAGTCACCCACAGAGGTGGTAGATGGCCCGTGCCTGGGAAGTATTCAGAGTCAGGCTGGATTGGGCTCTGAGCAACCTGGTCAAGTCAAAGATGTTCCTGTCACTGTAGGGGGGTTGGACTAGATGGCCTTTCAAAGTCCCTTCCAACCCAAACCATTCAGTGATTCTATGATTCTTCTCAGACTTAATGCTTCCAGTAAGACTGACAAGCCCTTCAGCAGTTTAAAGCTCCAAGGCTGCTCGGTACAGGATGGATGTTGCAGTGAAACTGTGACTCCGAGTGTTGCCTGTGGCCATTAATTCCCTTTACTGCTGACTGGCGGCGTTCCCTGGAGGTTGCTGTTTTGTTCATTGCAAGGTACTTGCAGTCAGATCATGTCATCCTGACAACTTCTCATTTAAAAGAAGAGCGTTGCTCCACAGGTACCCTTTTGTAATAGTGGCTTCCAGGTTTCTGCAAAATGAAAAATTGATCTTTCTGACCACCTCGGAGACTCTGGGCATTCAGGATGAGGAGCTGTGCCTGACAGAGCTTTAGTTCACTGGAGTGAGCATTTGTAAAATTACAGTTCTCAGTTTCCACATCTAACTTTTAATTATTAACATTTTGCTTCCTTTCTACTTGTTCCCTTGGATATTAGAAGAAATAAATCATTCAAGCAGTGAAAGTGATCCTGATTTGAGAGTTAGCACAAATAAAGAAGCTTGGGCCATATATGCATGGGCAGTATATTAAAAACTATGAATATGTTGAAGAAAGAGAGACATGCAATAGTGTGCAAATGCTTTCTTGGTCTTCATTAACACATGCTTTAAGCTAAAAATAAATCGAGGATGGAACAATGTTGAGGCTGAGTCTTAAGATTATTCCCATTCCAAAACAGTATGAAAGCCAGAAATGAAAACTACTGTGCACCAAATATCTAAGGAAAGTAGTTTTGGAGGTTTTTTTCTTAAGAAAGAAAAAAGAGACAGAAAAGAAAAAGGAAATTAGGTCATCTTTTTTGATTGACAGAAAATTTTTAAGGTAAAATTGAGTTTTGAATGGGAAATTGAAATATTCTCTTGCCACAAATGCTTTTAAAAATATTACTTGTGAACATCAGTATCATATTTTTTATTTGAGTGAATTGCCATTTCCTCTTGGATGTTGGAGTTATAGTCTGTCAACGGGAATATCCTAATTGTATCTAACTCTTGAGCAAACAGCCAGGCAGGCATCCAGTTGACATGGAAAAAGGCCATCTGAATCCCTCTGCAGCCTGATTTTCCCCATTTAGGAAAGTGTGTTTGAGTAGTCTTCTTCAGAGTCTGTTATCAGTCCTTACAATACATTGAAGAACAATTAAAGTTGTGTCACAAGGAGATCTGGCTCTTCCTTGTGTGTAGTAATTGGATTCAGGAGGAATCTGATGTTCTTAAAGCCACTATGAAAACGTCCCGTGTGCTGCACCTTTTTGAACCAAGCATTTGTGACTGACAGTACAAATTTGGGGATTTTTTTGGTGTTACAGGAGGGAGTGGTTGGGCTTTTTTTTAGTATTTATTTCTTTGCTTTGAAGAATCACGTGAACATGAGTGGTATTATTAGGTCAAAATGATGAAGTCCAGCATCCGAGAGTGTACAACTGAGAAAATAATCCCAGTCTAGAGCACAGGTACATAGTCTTCCTCATCTTGGAGTCTTCCCAGCTGAAGTTGTTTTAGTTGCCATTAATAGCTCAGAGTTAATATTTTTCCTGTGGATTTTATCTATATGTTCCATCCTCTATACTGCTAACTTTATAGGTATCTTATAGAGGCAATTTTCTGCCTTTCTTTTTTATCCTTTTCTCTCTATGGTTTTGCTTGCAAGGTCAATATATTCACTAGTTTAATGTACCACTTTGTTCCTTATTGACACTTCTGCATTGCCATAAGTCTGTGTCTTAGGTAAACTTACTGAGGTTCACATCTAGTATGTTAAAGGAATTAGAGGTTTAGTTATGCCCATGAATCAATGTCTAACTTCCACGTAGGAAACACATTATGGTATGTTTTATTAAGCTATCTATTTCCTTCTCAACAATTTTTGTAAGTCAGGGCAAATACCAAGTCGTACAAGATTGCCAGTAGTATCTTTTTCCAGCCTTGATTGAGCCTCCACTTCACAAAACCTTCACTAAATTATCAGAGAGGTTCAAGTGTCTTATCTTTGCTGAGTACCCAGAATGCTAAAGATCAGGAGGAGCAAGATAAGCATCTGATCATGTCAGCTACTGCTTTTAGATAGGTACTGTTGCTTCAGTCCCTGTTTTGGAAACCCTTGCAGCACTGACGATGTCTTCTGTGTTTTACATGGTACAGACTGTTGTGTTGTGTCCACTCCTGCCTTGAGGCTTAGGGCACCACAAGGGAATGAATGGCAGCTTTGTGGGCAGAAGAAAACTAGGTAATATGCAGAGAGTTTCTTCTACTCGTCTGCATTTCTACAAATTATGATGTCCTTGTTTATCAGAGGGGAAGAGCATGTTGTGATGGATGAAACACATAATAGTGTGTGCTGCAGTGAAGATCTGGCATTTGTTTTCTTTGAAGGAATTTCATTATCAATGTTACATGTGTGAATGATCGATGGCTTTCCATATTTTTACCTTTATTTAAAATAGCCTTAATTTATGGTAATTTTGGATTAGTTTTGCAATATGAGTAGGAGTTCAGTTTGTTTGGTAAATTGAAACTCATCTGTCTGCTCCTGCTCATCTGTCATTGACCTAATTTGGGATTCATCATGATGCTAAAATGTATTTTAGTACCAAACTTGGCAGAGTTTTGTCTTTAGTTACTGTGTGTTACTCCAAAGCAACTTGATCTTTAAAAGGATGTTATCAGAATCCATCAGAGTTGAGTTTTATTTTGCACAGTTCACCTTCCCACTCTAAATTAATATTTATAATGAACAGCAAAAATACTGTGGACGTGTTTAATGTATGAGTGTCCTGCTTTTAGAAGTGAACTTTACAGCTCATTAGTTGCTCAGCTCTGAGTTACTACATCAGTATTTAAATAATTTGCTGATCTTGCATTTCGTGTTGCTGCCACTAAATTCCCAAAGGGATGTATTGGCAAACTGATTTATTAGGAAGTTTGAAAAAAAAAAAAGTATCTCTTTCAAAAGCAGAAACTACCTAATGTCTTCCAGTCTTAAAACAGCCCATATATATTATAAACTTATGCATTTCTTCTAATGTAATTAAGTGGCTGCTGACAACTGCATATCTAACTAAAATGTGTCATATGCAAATTTTGCAAGACTGAAGAAGCTGCAGAAGGGTGAGATTGTGCCAGTAGCAGATAAGTATCAAGATTTAACAGTGCCTTGGTTTTTTCAGGTCTGCGTGATTGTCATTTGCCCAGCTTCAGCTTTTTTACGCCGCTAGATTGTTAATGACTGTTTTATTATTTTGGGGAATTTTAAATAAGCCCATACTTGGCTTTCAGTTGCAGTAATCTCTCTAATGAATATACTTTTTGTTTGCTAATAGTTAGAAATGGGAGAAAATGGGCTCTTTTTAATACAGAAGCGAGAATTTCCATAGTAAGATTCTCCTATTTTTCCCTTCTCCTTCATATTTTCTTATGGTTCTTATGATTTTTCTTAATGGTTTTGAAATACTACCAAAGTGTTGGTTTCTGCAGAAAACCTTCCCTTCCTGAAGCACATCTTGCTGTGAGGGAAAACTCACTCTCCTAACACTTTCTTGTCTCTTCCTTCTTTCAAAGGAGAGCAGAGAAACAGTTTCTATTTGTCTTCCCCTACCCAAATCCAAGGTTTATGAAGTCCCTCCTTCATGTGGGAGCCCTTAATTCCCACTTGTATCAGGGTGCCTAAGCCAGGTTTTGTGGGGCTTTCACTGTAGGCTCTGCATATGGAGTTTCCTGTCAGTCTTCCTGAAACCTTCTTTCCGTGTGCTTAAAAATCTCTATATGGTGTTAAGGAAAGCACCTACTGTTGAGGCATTTTTATTACTAATAGTGATTCTTGACTTAAAATACTAGAAAATCCCTGGAGAGCTGCCAAGGAGGAGCTATTGCAGTTATAGATTAATTCCTGGAGATAAGAACATAGGTGTATAGATTTCAGGAGTGCCAAAGCTATTGACTTTTAGCTTGTTTAACAGAATGTAATAATTTGTGTGTCTGTATTTGATGTATGGAGGTCTGTATATATTTGTGTCTTTCACAGTCTGAGGCACAAAAGCACTGTTCATAATTTTCAAAGAATTTTGGGTCATAACTGAGCCAGCTTCTTTTGCTGGGCTGGTTTTTGTCATCCTACATAACTGACTGGATGCACAGTATCCATATCTGAAACAGCAGGAATGTCTCTGGAAGCCTGAACAGTGAAGCTGAGGTTATCTCACGATCTGCCTCTGTCCCCACCTGGTATTCCCACCATGGAAAAGTGTGTGCAGGATTATTGCAGTAACACCGGAATATCGTGAATCTTGGTGTTCTTCAGGTACATTAAATATTAGACAGTAAAGCCTGTGTTTTAGAACTGTTAGGAGAAAACACTGTCCAGTTTTCTTTCTTTGGTGTAGTGTTCTGGAGTAAAGACTCTCAACAGCAGCATCCATGAGAGTTACATATATTCCTTTTGTTTTTTCATTTCTGAGAAGAATATTCACTGCTTATCAGAGGTCTCTCTATTTGACAGAGGATCATTCTGTTGAAGTGAACTCAAGACTTTTGTCAGCTGGAAGAGTTAACAGGCTTCTCTTTGCTTTGTATACCTGTAAGAATTGTGTGAAACTCAAAGGGCAGAAAATACATCTCGGGTTTGGCAGAAATAGTAAGTGAATGTTTTTGAAAATATATGGAAATCAAAGCATTTGTTGCAAGCTTGTTTTAAAAATATTTTGAATTTTCCAGAACTCAAAAGTACTCTGTTTGTTTTTTATTTTAAGTATTTTTGCATCTCTGTGAAAAAAAGATGAGAAATATTTGGTATCTCAGTGAAGCCGGTTCCTATTTTATCCATCCATCGTGCCCAGAACCACCCAACACATAACATGCATGTTTGCTATTAAAATAGAGAGGACACCAGTTTCGTAATCCTTTCTAGAGGGTTTTTTGGACTCTTTTTTGTTACTATGTAATGTTTAGGAGTAATTCAGCTCTGTAATGATGAATGAAAAGTGCTGGCTCAGATAATGATGAGGGGATGAATTTGAGGTAAAGCCATTAATTTTAGGAGAACATCCTTGCATTCTGGGAGGAGATTCTCTCCAGGATCACTGACAGAAAAATATGATTTTTGACTAAATTTCAAGACATGGTGGTGGGAGTTTGGAGATTTTTAATCTTCCCCTCCTCCAGTAGTCTCAGTTGGGGGCAATTTCTGTTTATTTGTGTAATTATTAAATTATTTTTTTAAGTCTTACCAGAGATGCAGAGTTCTCCCTCCCAAGGAAGAATACAAACAGAAATTAAAGCAGGAGCAGAGCAGTAAGGCAGCAGATGAGTGCAGAGCACTTGGGGCAGTGTTTGGCCTGGGATTGGGATCCTGGCAGTCTGACTGCTCCCATTCTGGTTTGTAACTCTGCAGCTGTAGAGTTTCATTAAATATCAAATTTATGTTAATCTCCTGGGAATGCTTTTGAAAGGAAAAAGAGTGAGGAAGCAATAATGTTGAGGTACTTGGCTCACAGGGCTGGCGAGCCAGTTGCCATGTAACTAGTGAGCTCCTGGAGCTTAGGAGCTAATTTGGCAGCAGAAATCAGAAGCTTGTTGCATCAGAGCTGGCTGGCCCAAAGCTCTGCTGGTTTTACCCTTGGATTTTTTCATTTACTGGCATTAGTAACTGTGTACTTAACTAGAATATAAGATTTAGGTAGGAGACTCACATTGATTGCAAAATTCTGGACATGTATATGCATCTAGTGTGCAGTTGTAAAAAGCATAAAGAACTAGAGCTGTAACTAACTAAACATTGGTAAGACAATATTTAAAATTGGTTTGTTCTGAAACCTGCAGTGATTATGCCAAAGCCTTGATCCTGCAGTGACTGAAGCCCAAATCTGTTCCCAAATTTATTTCTTGTTGCTATTGTTGTTTAGAAACCCTTGTGACCAAGAAGCAATTTACAGTCATGGGCTACATATGGTGGAGAGAGCAGAGTGTATCATATCATAATGAGCATGATGGTACAAATCTTGCTGTAAATGATATCTCATTATTTTAGGCAGTTTAGGTTTGTTTGCATATGGATTCTCAATTCAGATTATTTTGAGGGACCCCGTGACCCTTATATTGTCTATAATAATATTTTAAGGTTTGTTTCTTTGTTTGAAAATTTGATCCAGTGAATTAATGAAATTGTTGATGTGTTCTGGCTGAACTGGAATGATATTTCTGGATATCTGGATATGAACTAGCAAATTTGAATTATTTTTTTTCCCCAAATAATCAAGAATTTGTACTGTTGTTTTGGTTTTATACAATGGAAAAATGTAACAGGAGTCACAAATTTAATATGACACCCATAGGACAAACAAGAAGAATGTATAAACAGTCTGAAAACCTATTTTTTTTTCCTGGAAACTGTGTATTAGGGCATAGATGAAAATGAAAATTATTTGCAACATTGATGTGCTTGTAAATAGCAAAAGCCATGATGAGTATTAAAATAACTCTGGCAGAATTATATAGGAAAGTGTTTAGAAAATAGTTTTTGAAATATGAATCCTAAACTAATGACTGACCTTAATTTTTACTTCCTAGCCTGGGACTTTGCTCGCTGGGTAATGCATCTTTCCATAAATATTGAGGGAAAAATAAAGTAGTAAGTTTTAGAACACCTATCTGTGTGTAAACCTTATAATACCATTATACAAGCATGTGATTATAGCCTTCAGCTTTATTCAGTACAAATTACAGTAATTATGGTATAGTTAATTTTAACATTCATATTCTTGTCACCTATAACAGCCAGGAAATGCATACACAGGAAGCATATTTTGTCACACACACGTTTCCAGCTCCTGTTCCTAATTATATTATGTTCAGAACATTCCAAAAGCCTGCAGGTTTATATATGTAATACTTCCATCTCCGCTCTAGTTTGCCACAGATGGGATTTAAGTGGTGGATCCTTAAATGCTTCATGTGGCCTTTCTTTTCGCAGCATGAGACTGCTGAAATTTTGAAAAGAAATTTTAGGATTTTGCTCGGTACATCAGTCTACAACTGAGCAGGAGAATTCACTCCCATAAGGAAAGTGTGGAAAACAGCACTGCTAATCATATCACGTAGTTCAGTGAAAGTTTGATTACAGGGGAATGTATGTATTCCATGAGGTCCCTCTGAATTCAGAGTTGCTAACCAGGACTGGAGCATCTGAGACACAGCAACCCCCCCCCCAGCATATTTGCTTCCAGCATAATACACAATTCCCAATCTGTTTCCAGTGGGAAAATGAATTCAGGGTGTGAATTTCATGTCACAAAACTGAATCTGAATGTGGAAGTGCCTTGGGAAAGGCTGGCTTTGGGATTAATTTGTGATTGTTGTTGCTTTGGGTGCTAGATTTGGGCAGCAAAGTTTTCTTGGCTTGGCACGGGTGATTCTGCAGAAATACAACTTCTCTCTCTCTTCTCCTTTCCTTTCCTCCCTCCTGGGTTTAGGTTGTTGATGAGATTTGCTCTCTTTTGGTCTGTCCTGGGCAGCTCATGAAACCTGTGAGTTTCCAGAGGGTTCTCTGGGAGAATACCAGAAGCTTTGTAGGTCTTCTGATAGATTCAGAATGGGGCAAGATTAACCAGCAGGCTGGCATCAAATGCCAGCTTTCATTGCTTGTGCTGTGCAAAAGTCTTGTGTATTAGTAACATAGAAATGTAAAAAAAGCATTTGGAGGGGGGGGTGAGTCCTTCATCTCATAATTTACAAACCATTTGACAGAATAATTGCTTCGGTTATTGGATAATTTGATTTTCAAGGCTCTGCTCAATTATCTAGTGAATTTGCGTGATATCAAAATATTCACGTTGTTTTATCAGTAAAACAGTTTTGGGTGGAAAACTGCTATCTGTGAGAGAGGAATGCCTCTGAGAAGAACAATTTCTTGACAAAGTAGCTGGAGGTTTAGGTATGTTCAGTCATTTCTTAGCTCCTCCTGACTGTCATCTTGGGGAATGCCTTAGGCTGCAGCCCTGTGTCTCTTATTTTCTTCCTGCTTAGTGAAAAGCAGAGGGGAGGATTGGAGCTTTTTCTGTTTCCTTTTTTTAAAGATTGCCTTCCTTCAGAGAACTTTGACACACGTTCCGTTAATCATTAGCTATTATTTGGCAGTCTCACCATCTTCCAAGGGTTTGGGGAAGAACAGCTTGTTCTTCCTGTGTGCTGGTCAGGAATATGCTGCTGGATTAAGTAGACTTGTCAAGTAGAATCCTTTTATTTCTGTTGATTTAGGATAGGGTGACCCAGCTCTAACTCTAGTTTTTGTGAAAATGCCCAGGTGAATTTTGAACAAAACCCTTAGATGGTAGAAAAACCTGTCTGGCTCCAACTGTGCTGCCTGTTGTGTTTTTTCCTGACACACTTAGATAGTATTGCTGACAAAACTGCACATGTGAATCTGCCCAAGCAGGGGGTTGGAACGAGATGATC
Source organism: Sclerurus mexicanus (assembly GCA_013396755.1). Classification (NCBI taxonomy): domain Eukaryota; kingdom Metazoa; phylum Chordata; class Aves; order Passeriformes; family Furnariidae; genus Sclerurus; species Sclerurus mexicanus. Next base: position 238,076 of record VWZF01002603.1, read on the forward strand.
TTTAAAGTCCATTCCAACCCAACCCGTTCTATGATTCTAAAAGCAACCTTATGGTTTGCATTGTCATAACTATAAGAGATATTTTTTGTCTAAGGGTCTTTTGTAAATATTAATTTATCATGTTCCAGCTAATGCTATTTCAGACCTGATGTGGTGCAAATAGTATTGGGTTTCTTACTGAAAAATAAGTTGACTTCGGAAGAAAGGAAGCAAACAAATTTCTCAGGCCTGTGCAGCTGATAGTCCAGTTTCTAAATGAGTTTCTAAAAGCAGCTTTGTATTTACAATGAGATCTTCTTGTAAGGCTCTTGGGATATTTTCTTGACTGCTGCAATGTCAATATGTTTTTAAAAATATTGTGGAAAGGTCTTTTACCATCTCTCTCTGCAATATACAACATAAGGAAGGCTCCTTCTTACAAGAGAGAATTGTCTATCCCTCTAAAGAGCCTAAAGCAAGAAAGCCCAAGCCATAAAATTTATTATCCCTGCATGACAAAAATCAATAAAATACAATCTCTTGTGGTTTAGTATGAAAATAAACGTAAAGAAGCAGTGGTTCTCAGGGAAAATACTGAGCTGCAGGTGTAGAACTGAAGACATCAAGAGAAAACTGAAAGCAGAGGATGTTGTCCCCTTTACTGTGGGACATATTTCAGAACCAAAGCCAGGAATAATAGTTTTGGAGGGCAGGCTGTCTGGCCATGTCTGAAAATCAAAATTCAATATAGGAGTGTTGGTGGTGAGAGTGAGATGAAAAAGCACATTTCTCATGGGTGCCAAACTTTGGGACACTTAGAATATTCAATTAATTCATGGTTATGTAAAAGTGGTTAAAATGCTGTGAATAATACAAAGAATTAAATAATAAAAAGAATTAAAAGTGCAGTTTTGTTTGGCCAATTTCCTCTCTATTGAATTTATTATATTTTCTATCGTACTTAGCTCTGGGTACTGCAGGGTATTAATGATGCTTTAATGGTTTGTGTTGTGCAGTGCTGTCGGCAGCACGGACCCTCTGAGGCTGTTTGAGTGTACACTCTGTATTTTCCATTAAATACTTTGAATGTCTTTCAAACTCCTTCTGAGCACTGCATGTCCTAGTCTTGATATGTCCTTTATGGGAAAAATTGCAGCAGAGCTTTAGCTGTACTCTGAAGCCTTAAATTACTCATTGTACATTCAAATCTAACTCCAATTTTATTTTTATTTTTAAATTGGGGAATAAATAAGGATACCTTTACTTTTAAGCTCAGTTCAGTTTTGTGATAGTACCAGTATTGTAAAGTAATTGCAAATGACTGTATTGCAGGGTTTTATTCACATAGGTAGAGTAGCATAATTTCCATTCTGATTGTACCTGAAGGCTCTTATGTGCTATAATTCATTGTAAAGATGCTGTAAAAAAAAAAGGTAAAAAATTAATATGGTCTTTAACTTTCTCCTGCTTTCCTGGGTTACTAACACTTGGTGTAGGTGAAGCAGCATCACTTGTACACAGACTCAGTGAAGTAGTGCTTGTTGGGGACAGATGTTATAACCTTCTGGAAGGCATCTGATAGACAGGAATAGTGAAATTACTGACATGTAGTCCAACCCCAAATACTTGCAATGGCTAAACACATTCCTGTTCTCTCCCCTGGCCTCAGTAATGATGTTGACTTCAATACCGTGACATTTTCATGGAGTGTGTCGTCAAGATTTCTCTGTTTATGTGGTGTATACACAGGTCTTGCTTTTGAAGTGTTTATCTTCAAATGCTTGATCAAGAAATTTTATTGTACTTGGAAACAAATACTTATTCTCACCCACCGCCCTGACTCTAGGATCTCAAGAGCAGTACTAAATAGGGTGTTGCTTGTGGAACTGATAGCAACAGTGATCTTTCTGTCCCTGTAGTTCCTTTTCCTGCCCTAAACGTTCAAAATCCTTTGCCAAGCAAGCTCCTGAAAATGCATCTTTTAAGTTTATTACGTTTAATTAGTTATCTGTCACTTTAAGCTTTACTGACAACAGTAATCATGGAAGGAAAATCCCAAATTTGTATAAAGCCTACAAATAGTTTTTAATTCTGTGATAAAGCAGCTTGTTCTAAAGTCTGTAAGACTAGACGTAAGTGAAAATTTATGTATAACCTGTGTGACTATCAATTACTTTTGAAGGGGGGACTAAGTAGTTCTTTTGAAGCTTTCCACTGCCTTTTCTCTGGTTTTATCATTTTAAATGACACAAAAGGCTGCCTAACTTCTCCTTGTAATCAGTCCGGTTTGTTGCGAGAGTTACCACTTTATATCTTATAACAAATCACACTTAGAGGCGTCCTGCATGTTTGTTTGCAGGTGTATTTCTCTGTGACAGCTGTTCTTTAAGACCCTGAGATGTGCCATTAATTTTGAGTAGTCAGAGAGGCATCCGTCTAGTCAGCAGTAGAAATTATTGCTGCTCGTTGATGAGTTTTCATTATTAGCATTTCTCAAAGGCAAGGGTGACTGAAATTTATGGCATCAGTCGGCCACACGAGACGGGGCTGTTTCAGAAACGCTGCCAGATGGCACCGAGATGAGCTCATGTGCAACGAGCGCAACTTTTTAGGAAGAGCTGTTAAAAGTGCTGTGGTGAATCCTCCTCTCTGAACCTGTTTCTGTTGCTTAAGCCAAATGGTAATGTGTCTTCTCAGCTGGAGCCAAAGTGGCCCCGGAGCCACCGTGGCATTGGCAGGAACAAGGCAAGGCAGCCACACCAAAGCCACTTTGGGCCGTTGCAGGGACTGCCTTGACCTTGCTAGAAATCCCAGCAGGAAGATAATGAATCAAATCCCAAATCATTTTTGAAAGGCAAGTAAACCCTGCAGAGAGCTCCAGAAAATGGTGCTTTTTACCTTCTTTTTGAGAAGTGGGGTTTGAGTCACACCTTGATGAAGATTGATTAACGTGTTGAGCTTTGAAGACACGACCTTGCAAACCCAGCAGTTGTTGCATTTCTTTAAAGAACTATCCAAGCACCATGACCTGAGACTACATTAAAGAAAAAATGAATGTTTAGTTGGCAAAATCATGACCTAAAAATGTAGAGAGTATGTGTTAAACTTGTCCATAGACCCGCTAGGTCAGCACATAGCCTTGTCTTAGACCATGGTCTGCCCTGCGATACTGATGATTTTCCACAAGACAATTCTGCCCTGAGGCAAGGGATGGATGAACAAGGGAACAAAATCAAGATTGCAAGGACATGGTGTGTTAAAATTTTTTCATGCTTTTTTTCCAAGCACATCTACAACTCATATTTAATTATTTTTCTTTGGTTTTGACTGGTTTGCCTCTAAGGTAATTATATCCTTTGGTTGGTGCATACAGTTTCTGCACTGTCTTATTCTGCCTTTCTAGAGTCCACATAGGAAACTTAAAATATTTTCTTTGCCATTTGGGCCAGTTTTTGTCTCTCTTTCCTTGGCTGATAACCCTGGAGCTATGCAGGTAGCAATTTCTGTATAGAAAGATGCCTTGGCTATATTAGTTTCTGATTTTTATAAAAGAGATGAAAGTCCCCAAACTGCATAATTTTAGAGAAATGTGCAAGGTTTGCATGAACTTTGTTACATCCTATTGCTCATTTTTATAGTTACTCTGTATTTAAATGCTATTGGACTGCTTATAATGGAAAAAACAATGAAGTAATTTGTCAGATATTATATTGACCATTGTTTATGGCTCTATTTTGTTATGCTATTTTTCTGAGTAGTCTAGAAATTGCTGTAAGGAAAAGAAAAACACTCCTGTAATGTAAGGTAACCTTTTTGGCTGCAGTTAATTTGTTTTTTCTCAGTATCAGGAGGCAGACTAAATGGACTTAAAATGACATAATAAACCCCAGCTTCCACATTTCACCATAGCTCCAGAAATGCAGATTAAGTCTAGGTCAGCTTGCTGGTTTAAAGGAGGGACTTGGATATGAGAACTCTCAAACCTTTTTGATTATTACAGGTGATTGTTTGATGACAGGTGGGCACTATTCAAAGACAGTGAGAAATTGGTGTCTAATCATTTTCGGCCATTTTGCCTCTTCAGAGGGAACCTGTCATGAACCTGTCATATGCCTGTCATAAGGCAAAAGATCTTAAAAGTTCAAAGAGAATTCACCCAAAATTAGAGACAGCAGAGCTGTGAGAGCTTGTGCATCCTGAGAAGATGCTCATTTGTTGGTGAATACAGAGATGATGGTATGTGAGGGTTAGTCACAGCATCCTGCCTTTGAGAGGCCTTGCAACAGAACTGCATGTGTTTATTTATGGGAGGAGATGTAAGTCCTTGGCATGTCTTAGTGCCCATATTGTAGGGCAACAATTAGAGAAGGTACCTATTTATTTATGGGTGATGTTCCTGAGAGATAAGTAGGAAAAAGGCAAGGAATTGTAGCCAGTCTGAGTACAGTGACAGTGGGGTAGTTGCAGAACTGCTTGCCTGGCAGGTTAACCCCAGAAAGGTCTCCAGTCAGTGCACTCAGGCCTCAATGGGATGTATTGTGGAAGGGATAAAGTAGACCTGACTTACTGGGCTGCTGGCACAAAGGGCCGGGCAAAAAGCAACGTGCAAACCAGGAGTTGCCCCTGCCAGCCAGAAATGCAAAAGTTGAACCAGTTCTGTGGTCAGGTGAATCTTTGGCACAGAGCAGAAAGGATGCACTGCAGGAAGTTATGCACATGGGGCAAAACAGATTCCTTTTAGAGAAAGGGCTGTGCTCTAAAGGGACTGGAAACCAAGCTGTGGTGTAATTTGTATTCAGGAAATACCTGAAGAAAAGAAAATCCAAAAAGCCCCTAAAAACAAAACTCCTGTACACCAGTGCAATGTGGTCTCTCTTGTATGGCCAGAAAGGAGGTATTTGCTGCCTGATTTATTTAGGGTTTTTTCAGAGATGCTCATTCCCCTGTGCGTGTTTGAGTGAGATCCAGGCACTGGCGCCTGTTGAAGCAGCAAGGAGAGACAACTGTAAGCCTGCAACTCCAGTGGAGGAGCTGGGAGACAGTAGGGATGAGCCTGGAGCAGCTCCTTAGGTCTGCAAAACACTGCAAAGACCTTGGGAGCAGAGTTTGCTCCCCTCAAAGACAGTGAAGGACTGGCCATGTTTGGCTGGTCTCAGGCACCCTCTCTGCAGGGACCCTGAGTGTGGGAGGAAAGTTTCTTACATCCTTTTTCCTCTTCTGTTCCCTGGTCACTTGAGTTTTCCTTGGTTTAGGAGGTTAATTATCCTTGTTTGTTTGTTATAATAAATTGTGACTTTTGTTGCTGCTTAAAAGCTGTTCAGCCTTCTCCAGGGAGCTCACTCCATTAGAAGGCTAACATGGGTCCACCTCGGAGCTTTGGCTGATCCTTGGTTGCATGGATAAGTTGCCTTTGAGAATATCAAATCCCTTTCCTCTTCTGGCAGATAGTAGGGAGAATGGCAAATGGCCCAGTGGAGTAAGAAAAAGAATTAGGTAGGTCATGTGGGAATGGGGGGAAGCACAGCATTAAAATAGAGACAAGTTGGGAAGCTGGAAAGTGTGGGAAGAACATGTTGGAAGAGATGGAAAAAGTAAAGAGACAATATTCGAAATGGAAGAAGAAAAGTAGGTGACAAACTGAATATCCAGAAAATAATCCCCTGGATATTCCCTGTCCTTGATTAGTTGATAATGGAAAATTGTGGCTTTAATTTTTCTGTCCTCTGAGGGCATCACTTACCTATAGCATACATTTGGGGGGAGCACGTGATGGAGAACTATGTTACTGTTTTTTTTTAAAGGAGAATAAGTTTAGAGTTTTCCTCATTCAACTTTAAATAGATTGAGCTATATCAATTGAAAATATGACTTAAAATAACTTATAAAAGCACCTGTTGGTTTCTTTTTTTTGTGGATAGTATATGTTCAAATTAATCTGTGATCTTCATTTGATTTTTTTTTCAGAAGGTGGTTTATTTCAGCCAAAATACAAGTAAAAATATAGAAGTTAAGCTTTTTTTTTTTCACCTTGTTGTCAAATCCCTAAATGCTTAGGGCAAGTTCCTGATTAAGCATACAGCTTTTGTCCAATTTCTTTAGACTCTGGGAGTCTTAGTACGTCTTGAGAAGTTGAGGCTTATAGTTACTTTGTTTAAACTTCAAAAACTAAAAGTAGGACAGTTTTTTCTTTCATTACTCCCTGCAAAATCAAGTCAGGTGCAGCCACACTGGCTGTAAAACCGTGCCACATCCTTCTCTTTGATTTTTCTCATCTGTGACAGAGATTTCTGGTACAAAAGATCAAAAGTCACACGTACTCTTTGAAAAATGAGAAAATTCAGAATTTAAAAGTAACATGAGAGTTAAAGAAGACTGACTTTTTAATTTAATAGTTAGCATTTCCTTAATTTTCTCTTTTTCCCCTTTTTCCCCCCATTTAAATATATCAAAACATTGAAGTACAAAGAGAATTTGGGATGAAAGATTAAAGATGACTCAGCCTCCATCAATGTCTGCCCTGTTTTTCTTCTTTAAAAAAAAAAATCTTTTACCATATTGTAGGCACTAAAACATAGGCTATACTGGCCAGAAATAATGAGGTGATTCAATCCTGTAGATTTTTGCTTGATGTTGGAAAATGGCACTTTTTTTAATGTTTAGGGAGCATAACACTTGGAACAATTTCATGCTTCAGAAGTGACAAGCCTACATGACTGTATTATGTGGTATTTCACTTTGGTCCACTATATATTGAAATATCACCTGCAAAGTACTGTACAAGACTTTTTATTAACATGTCCTGTTCCGCTGTACCATAAAACCCCTGAAGTGAATTAAATCCAGCAGGTCCCCAAGCAGATGTAATGTCAGTGAGGAGTCTCCAACTGAATATAATGGAAATTAAAGGACACCCTTCAAATGCTGATGGCTTTGTGTTTTAATAAAGGTCCTGAAATGAGAGTGCACCCCATCCCAGGCAGAGCCTTTCGTGGCATTGGAGCCTTCATTTGCACTCTCTTGGTTTCCAAAAGGCCAGTCTCCAAATTTGCATCTCTCCCTGGGGCTCTGTAGTTGAGGGCTGTGAAGTATGGTTTCACTTTCAAAGGGTATGCTCCCATATAGGTGTTGGTAGGTATATGCTGTTCCCAGAATCTTAAGGTCAAAGAGTTGTATGTAAGTTAAAATAGGTGACTAAAAAAAGGGGTCACTTGCTGTTCTGCCAGCTGCTCTTAGAAACATTAAATGCCTGCTGAAAACCTTATGTCTAGAGCTACTTTGGCCGGAATGAGGGAGAAGTGGAGGAATCCATTCAGCTGTTTTAAGTTTACTGGAATAACACTTACTGGGTATGAAGCACCTTCCCCTTGAAGACTGGACCCGGCACTGTCTAAACTTGACTGTACTAACTCACAAATAGTCCATTGTGGCAATAAGATTGCTGAGACACAGACAAATAACATGCCCCCAAGTAATACAAGACCCAGAAATAAAGCACAGCCTTTATTTATTATAAAGAAATTAGGGAGTAAATTGCAAATGACTGTTTGCCTCTCCCTAAGACTGCTACTGCCTAGCAACAATTGCCAGATAGGATAAACATCATTAACTGTAAAGTTTAATGTCTAAAAGACATTAGGCGTGCTGACATGCAGTCTTGAAGTGGCCCTGTACTATTTGAAAATCTGTCATCTGGCTTTACCTTTTGGGTCCCAGAGTAGTCCCAGCCTTGCCCATGGTATGTGAGTATGCATGTGCACACTCCTATGGATATAATGGAATTTGGATTGCAGCGGTGCTATAATTAAGTGTAGTAGGGAAATGCTTCTGCAGCCAAAATAAAAATTAGAAATCTCGCACGCTACATACAGAAGCTTCTCAGGAAATCATTCAAGCCCTCTCTTCCTGTCAGGCTGGGGAATATGCCTCTTAATTTCCCCTGACAGAAAACACATCACCTCATCAGCAGCCTTAGAAAACGACAAAACATCCCTGCTGAAAAAGACTGCCTGCCAAACGCTCCCATTGCCACTGCAGCAAGGGGGACTGGGAGGGGAGGGGTGTGCTTCAGAAATTTCATGGAAGGAGAATAATTTATCTTGCTACCTGTAGAGTCCCACTGTTACACCTTGCATTGCTGCAAAACGTTCATCTCATAGTCAAGGTGCGACCCTTGAAGAATTAATTTGAGCCAGAGGGTACGCGACCATTTAATTCTGAAAGAATAATTTATACTCCTGAATCTGGATGGTGTGAAATTCTCTTAGAGTGTTTGAGCCAAGGCAAACATCTCAGTGCAAAATCCACACCTGCAGATCTCTTACATATTTCAGTGCCAGAACAAACGCAGCTCAGTCACATACTGTGCTGTGTGCATTAACCTGTAGCAGTGGTTATCTCATCTGAACTTACTGTGCAGTTTCTTAAAGGTGCTGTAGCACTACGAATAACAAAATTTGAATTTATTGAAGTATTTGCTACTGCACTTCAGCTTAAGTGAGTAAGGTGTTTTAAATAAACCTCAAAATTCTATTGAATCATTGCTTTTCTGAACCGCACACAATTGCATTCTGATTCTGTTTATCAAATAATACATCAGGACAGAGAATTTTTATAGACAATTATCACAACATTTATCATTATTTAAGTATATTTGTATTGCTGGACTTCTTTCCATTTTTTTTATAAACCAAAATTATGATAAGATGAGGATGTGTTATCATCACTCCCTATATTTGCGGGACTCTCGCACCAGCATATTTTTCCACACATTAAAGGAATAACTTTATAAGTCAGAGGGACAGAGATCTGTGGTGTGTGTGTATATATTTGTATATATAAACACACTACTTTTGGTAAATATGGTAATAGTATATTTTTATCTAAAGATAATACAATGGACCAGCTTTCTTTTACAGTGATGTTTCAGTCATAATAGGGGACTGCATAGTGCACATTGCTGCAAGGAAGTTTCCACTTCTAATGTTGCAAAGGTAATTTCCAAGCTGAGAAGTAGGTGGGAACTGGTGCTGTCATGTCTGCACTAAGTAAGTGTTTGGACAGCCTGAAACTCAAGCCTGCAGAGTTTTGAATGTCTCTTTTTTCATTTTGGTAGGGATTATACTCTTGGCATGTGGTGGAGTAGAACCCATTGGGATAACTGAGTTGCTGAAGTGACGATGAAATGTATGGCTGGAGGATTTTCTGTCGTACAGCTGGGTGGTCATCTGTTGTATGACAGACATGGTCTCCGTATTTCATTTGTGAGATGGCCATCTGCCAGTCATTTGGTTCAAAGAGGAGCCAGGGGACCCTTGGCAAAGTGTGGGACACATAAATGTTCCAGCAGGCCCAAGGTTGTACACCTTCTGCGTCTGGCCCTGTAGAGATACTATACTGACTGCAGTAGATGATCTGTCCTTTGTAACATGCCCTGCAGGATGAAAAGTCCTTCCAGGTGACATATATGTAGATACAGGTATATGCTGTATACACACATGTGTATTACAAACATAAGGAACTGAGATATGTGTGTCACGAATAGTTGAGGACATTGTTGTTCTGATCTGGATGGTGGCTTTTATTACATACAGAGATGTCAGATCCCCAGGTCTTGACCAGCAGTGAACTTATGATTTTCATGTGGGTACATGTTGTGACTTTGAATATTTCAGAGGCAAGTTTACTGGCCTGAGGCCCTTCTCTTGCATAATAAATTTATGCATGGTAGTGATTTGGGAGTTTGGAAGTGTTAAAACCAAGTTTGAAAGAGTTTAGCAAAACTTACTGGCCTTAGAAAATACAATTGGTTTTCTTCTAAGATATATTGAGAAAGCTTAGAGATTAGGAAAATAATTTTCTCAGCCCAAATTTGTGTAGAATCAGTCCCAAAAATCCTGTTAACGTGAAACTTGATTTAGATAAAGAAATCATTCCTGATTTTAGCTGTAAGACCTTGCTTTGGCTCCGCAAAGTATGTCTGAGGATGTTGTAGCAGTAGGCTCATCATGAAAATTGTTTTTTAACAGATGCTATTTTAAAATTCTATAACGAAAGCATTTATTAGCAAATAAATATAAAAACAATCTCCCTAGGGCCAAAAGAGGATTGGGGTGGTAATTCTTTTACCTTGCTTGTTTCTGGTAGTGACATGATGCAGTACTATTTATTAAAATACAGTTTCTGCCGGGGTGGGATTTTGAAGTCCTTGAAAATGTTAGCACTTATAATCCTGTATAGGTGAAGAAGTGAGTAATGCCGTGAAAGTAAGTCCCAAGGACATAATTATAGGATACTCTTTGTTTGTGTTCTGCTTGTCCTGGCAACATGAAGAAGCAGGCGCACTGAGAAGAATATGGTTGGAGGAATTTGAGGAATATAATTGGGACATGCTGGCAGGATTGACACAGAGCAGACGTCTCTTCATCTCCTCTGATGCCCCACATCACTTGAAATCACTCATTTGAAGATGTCTAGACATTTCTTCAAAATTATCTAAGTTGGGGTTGAACCAGAGAGTGGGAACAAATTATTTGTAATGCAGAATTCCTCTGTATTTTAAAGATGCTTACATTCAATGTTAATAATAGAGCTCCTCATTTAATTCAGTATATTGCTGCTCCTTGTAACCAGCCATAAATTCTCTAAAGTCCTGTATGTGCTGATAGACTAGAAGATGATGCATCTTTTTCATTAGTTCAATATCCTCAAATAGCCAGGGGAATTCATGCACGAGGCATTTTTACACAGGGCTTTTGCCTGCAAAACAATGGGAGGTTGCATATTTCTCTCTCATACAGTGAGTGCTGGGAAAAAATTGGGTTTGATGTGCCTTAAGTGCAAACACAAACTATGAGGAGAGGACTTGCTTTCACATGTGTTCTTCTCAGCAGCAATGGCTTAGCAGACCAAGTTCAGTGGTACCTGTTACAGTTCTTTAGTGTGTTTTCCAGATGTAGCTGGCTGGAATTAGTTCAAGCATTTTATTTGTTGGTCTACAAGAAGGGCAGACAGTCCCCTCCCTCTCTCCCGCACATACCACTTCCTACAAATTGGAAAAAGAAATGAGGACATAGATTTGAACACCTCTGTGAAATAACTCCTAAAAGGACAGGCCTGAATAGTTGTTTTTAGCAGTTGTACCGTTGACTGCTTTGTTTTCATTTTTGGTGTGATAAATGGGATTTTGCTCACTTGTGTGGATTCTCTTCGGAAATTAAAGCTGTCAACTTCCAGTGTGGATGCACATTTGAATGGGATTGAGCTCCAGTTGAGCTGCAGATCAACAAGTCCCATTTCCCATCATTGTAGCTGCTAAGACAATTGTAGGTGCCTGATTTCAGCCTGTCCTCACTGTGGGGGAAGAACAGGGAGTTCAAGGCACAGTGAAAGGTTCAGGTGAGGTGTCAGCTGGAGTCCAGCAATGCCATCTTCCAGAGCATGATTCAGTGATAGATCTTAGATCCAGTTATCTTACATTTATGGTAGAACAGAATTAAAACCAAACAAATTGCACAACAGCACAGCGGGAGGCAACAATTTTTAAGAGACTGAATGGAGCCTTTTAAGACGCAGAGTTTCTACAGAACTCTTTCTTACTTCCTATTTGGTGCTATCACATCACATTCAGATGGCAAATTTTTAGTATTTAGGTGGGCAAACAGTGGCAGTCTGATTCTGAAATTTTCTTTCAGTTGCTCCCTGATGACAAAATGTGTTGTTATCTTAGCAGAACTGCAGACCAGATTGTACTAGCACCAGTAGAAATGTGAAATGTGATATTTACTAGTGGCACATAGCATAACTTATGAATATTTGGTGTTTTCTTCTTTCCAGTTGCATTGTAGTTTAAAGAGGATTTTCTCATTTGAGCTTGTCGCTTCTGATTCCGATTCATCCTTTAATGTCTTCCAGCTTGCCAATTTAGAATTCCCCCCAAAGAAGCTCTTTGGAAACAAGGATGAGCGAGTGATTGCGGAACGGCGGAGTCACTTAGAGGTAATGCCAACTTTTTAACAGGTCTCTCCAGTGTATTTAGGTGGAGTACTCTCTGCTTGACCAACAGAAACCATTCCCATATGGTCAACATTAAATAGCCTGCTTGGAAGTATCAACTTACTTGCTGCCTCGTTTAACACAGGAGATGGCAGCAGTAGATTGCAAAGTAATGAAACATCTCTTAAAAAAGAAATTACTCCTAGTCTAGGGGAAATAAAAGCAACTCTTTAGAGATATTCATAGAAGGTACATTTATTTAAGAGGGAAAGGTGGTGGGTGAGGTAAGTGTTCAGTGTAGACAGATGGTCTCTGTGCAAGACTAGATTAAAAAAATATATTGCTACTTTAAATGCAATTTGTTAGCTGAAGATTTACTTATTTTATCATAGTTACTATATCCAAATATCTCGTGACAGAAGGAAAGCGATATTTAGGCATCTCAGAGTTTTATTTTGTAACCCAGCTTTCTGAACGTATTCATTTTCTTTCAATTAATTTTAAAAATTAATTCTATTGTGGACAAGGTTATTGGGTTGGAGGCTTTGAGTTATTTTGCTGGTTCTGCAGTGCCGTGTGGATGGCATAATTTTGAACTCCTATCACACATTAGGTCTTTATATTTCTGTGTTAATGCATGTTTTATTGCAGCCCAGGGGCAGGAGGTGGAGTTTTGGGGAAGAAGAAGAGGCGTGATCAAAGACTAAACTATACACCCTGCAACTATATTGTAGCCACATGGGCATTACTTGATCGTGCAAGTCATTAAGAATTATATTCTTTGTAGAACTCAAATAGCATTACGTAGAGCTTTAGAGAAATTATTATAAAAGTAGATTGCTTACAACTGGAATCTTTCCTTCCATGTTTTGAGTTTTTTCCTACGTACCTCACCTTTTCTTTGATCTACCAAGGAAACATCCTCCCACAGACTTTTGATGTGAAGCTGTCTTACATGGAGCACAAAATGTAATTTTTTTCTCTTTCACATCCTCAATAGACAGCATAAAGGCACGGCCATATCCAGTCTGGTACTCGATTTGCATATTTTTGTACCAGAAATTTAATCCCTTAATCTTTCTGACCTTTCATTCATTTAATAACAGATTTTACTGTAATGTTTCTAACATTAAAACTGCTGTGCATAGTGATGCTTTGATCGTGCTCTCTATATAGCCAGGTTTTTACTTAAATTGTATCTATTTTAACTAAATTAAGTCATTAAAACTTTATTACCTATATATTTTACAAGCATAATAATATATGACCATTGTTCACATGAATATGTTTTGCCATATACCACTTGGCCATGCTGCTCAATAGTCCTGATAAATCACTCAGTGTTGGGAAACTGAAGATCCCCTGTGGCTAAGGGAAAGTTAAATGAAGAGGACAAGGAGCCAAGCAAATGTTACCAACCTTGCTGTGAGGAATTCGATACAAGCTCATCAACCCCCCCCCCTTATGTCTAGAGCTCTAATCAGGGTATTTTCTTTTCAATGCATATTTTGCAGTGGTTTGCTCTGGAGAGTGTCAGCTCACGTAGCTGCAGCCTCCTTGATGAAGAGATAGAGAAACCACCTAAATAGTGATGGTTTCCAAAGCCATGTAACCTGTTGAAGGGTCAAAGAACATCTTGAGTTGTGCCCTGAAAGGGGAATTTACACTGTGATAGCGAAAGGTGGCACTTTTAAAATGCTGGCTGTTCCTGCCTTGTGGCTTTCAGTCCAGTGTGAGCCTTGAGCACACTTCAGTGGGCTAACTGGAAAGTACCAAATGGATGGATTGCCTCTGTGAGGGATGTGGTTTCTTGGCCTTTGGCCCACAGCACGTTTCTCACGTGGGAATTTGAGCAGGTAGAAGGTGAGGGCATTAGACCTTGGTATCAAGCAGAAACATGGCTCATGCTCAGCTGGCTTTCATACCTGATCCTCTGCCTTGATTTGCTGAAAACCCTTTGCAATCTCTTTCAGGCCTCACAGCTGATGTGTTGGTATAGCTGTAGTAGAGTATAAAAGCTTGTTTGGTTGTTCCACTTGGTTAGGCAAGAGCTGATGGCTAGAACAGCGTTTTTAGAAAAGGCAAAGTACGGCTTCCAGACCAGCACAAATAATCTTGTTCAACATCTGAGCAGACTTTATGGACTAAAAATAAATGACAGCTTGACAAATACCAGTCCGATAAGTGTTCTGAACAAATATTCTGGATTGCAAGATCATTAGTAAAGCTGTTATCTCGCTGGTGGATGATAAAGAAATTACTCTGCTCCTCCAGTTTTTACATTAGGTATTTATACATCTTGAATAGGCTGGGATTTCCTGTCATTTTTCCTGAATTTCTTGGATTGAAGTAGCTTTGACTGGTCCAGTGCTTCCCACAGGTCATCTCTGAGCAACTGCAGTTTTCCTTGCTCCTAATTAGATTTGTTCAAAACATCCTTTGAGGGACACTTTAGGAAGAGTTTAGTTTTTCCTGCACATCACCTCTCTGATTCTTGCCACAGACGTGCTGAGAACAGCAGTGGGGTTTGTGGGACATTTCAAGGCAGCTATAATCTGTTGTAGGGTTTGCTTTGGTTTAAGATTGAGATGTAGAGTTGCCATATTTCAGCCTGAAATTAGGAGTGGGTGTATTATGCAATCATGGAGATGAAGTTACTTTGAGTAAAAGACTCCAGAGAGCCCCAAATTATGAGGATTGTGATTTTTATATCGCAGTAAGTGCAAAGTTTATGTAAAACATTAAGTTCTTTTATTTATCCTAGCTGGTACAAATGCTTGCTGACCAAAAGCTTCACAATACCTTGTTTGTAGGAGAGCACCTTACGTGAGCTATTTTTGTGTGAGATGAACCTGAGAAATCTTGTCTTTGATCTCCAGCATGAGATGTAGTTGCAATGTAAACACTTTTGCTTTGTGTTTGTTGGTGTAATATCAAGTCTTGTGAGCCGTATCTTACGTTACTATAGAGGTTTGGAAAAATAATATGCCACTTTACACAAAGGTTTTAGCCCATATATCTTAAGAGAAAACACCTAAATTGTAGTTAAAATTACCTACCCAAAATACCCTCTTGCAGTCTATTAATTTAGTATTTCATCAGGGACCTGTTGCAGGGCAAAACTCTAAATTAATTGTTCCGCAGTTTAAAGACTGTAATTTCACTTCAGAGCCAACCTTGCTTGATTAAATCCGCCTTAAATGAAACTGCCAAGAATTCTTTTGATTAAAGTTAATGAACAGAACTTAGCGTGTATCTATCCTTTCACGCAATTAGAAATCAGTAGATAATAGTATCTTTTTTTTAAGTGAATGCAGATGATGTATATTTCTTTTTTCTTATTTTTTAAGCAAAAGCTTTGTAAAGGCAGCACTGGTCATCATACATGAGTCAGTGAATGTATCAGTTCCTGTTTTAGCTGCAAAGTATCTTTTATTCCTTGGTGAGCTGCTACATCTGTGAATGACAGTAAAAAGGAGTTTTCCTGAAATCCCAGCTACTTTGGATACTGCATTTCTGTATCATATCATTCACCTGACTATTTTTTTTTTCTTCTTCTCTTAGACTCGTGCTTTGTTGTAGTAAAGAACATTATTATTAGCCCCGTTTCCCCACTGTGCAGCCAGAAAAACTGGGCAGGAGCCAAGGCTGACATAGTGTTCCTTGGTCAGAAGCCTTGCAATCATGGACCCACTAGACCTTCTTTCCTGCCTTTGCTGTCACCAGTGTGCTTAGGAAAAAACAATTGCTATGCCAACAAAATCCCAACAGGTGATTGCTTAAAGGAAAACAGAAACTCTCGCAGGCCTCAGCCTTGTCTCCTTGTCTCTGTTCCCTGTTTCTCTTTCCCTATTCCCAGGGCTGCATTTCCTCTGGTTGATTTGCGGACAGCAAAGGGGAACAAGCAAAATTCCCAATGAGCTTTTCAGGGATGCATTTCAAAAGTCAGTAAGTCATGAGCTGCCTTTTGCTGCCACTTACAGAGCTCAGGGAATGAAAGCCAACCTGTAACAGTTCTGTAGGAGCACATACATCTTCCTGGCATTGCCTCTGCTCTTTGTTTTTTCTTAGCACTTTGAACCTCTTTAAAAGATAGACATGCTCAATTTATTTAAAATTAATAATATGATTGTCTTTAACCTCCTCACTTCCTGGGGCGTGCTGATGAGGATTTCAATGATAGGTGTTAATGCAAAAGGCAGAAATAAATCTTGAATGAGTTGCATAATTCAATTTTGCTGTCCAATCTGTAGAACCTGGTCGGGGAAAGTAGTGTAGATGCTGAATTGACTGAATATTGCTTTAACCTACAGTCAGAATTAGCCTTCCAGAATTAGATTAACTTAGAAGCCAAATAGTTTGTTCGGTTTTCAGTTTGTATTTTTGCTTGAGTTCCTTTGGAGGTGATGATTTCTAGGGTATTTTCAGTATAATGCTCTAAGTTAGCCATGCCATCCTTCCCTTTTAAAAGTGACAGTCTGCTGGGCTTTAATGGTTCCAGGAATCTGGTTCTTAAGGAAAACATGAAATAATGGAAATAGCACCTTTTCTTGAACTTGAATTCATTCTTATTCTTTAAATGTCTTATTAGTTTTCGAATTAACACCTCGGTGGCAACGAGCAAAAGAAACATCTAAGGACAAAAGAAACCCTCAAAATACTTGTCGACAAATTTGAGCAAACAGAATGTTCAAGTCTGCCAGAGACCTCATTTCTTGAGATTTTCCTCGCAGTCATGAGGACAGAAGCATTTAAATGAGATTTTAGATGATTCATCACCTGAATATTCAGTATGAACTTCATTAGTACATCCCACTGGCCTCTATTTCACAGCCCCATCCCTTAATATGTTTAACTGAGACAACTTGCTTCATTCTAATTACAGATGAAGTGATGTTTCTATTCCAAGAATCCTGTCAAGTGGGGTTGGAGTTACCATTTCTGTTTGATTTTTTTTTTCCTGACTTATTCCAGTCACAGAGACCTTTCCAAGCTACCATATACATGTTTGTTCAAAGTGATTATTGAAAGGAAATTATTAGACTCGGGTATCAGCTTACAACATCATCCCTAATACCAAAGCTTTTAAAAAGGAGCTTTAAAGGCAGCTGCTCACCAGCCTGGCTTTTGCAGATTGAATGTTTGCCTCTGACAGGCCGGTTTTAAATACTGTTCTTAGCAGCATCTAAGTGAGATGGACTTCAGAATGTATTCAGAATACATTCGGTAACCATTGGAAGTCAAAAGGAAGCTCTTCTCTTTTTTTAACAGACATGAATGCACACCAGAAATGACTGCCAGTGCAAGAGCAAACTGCTGCAAATGCTGGTGTTTGATAATCCTAGAGAGGCTGGCTTCATGCCCATAGACCGAACTACAGAATGCAATATCTTGGAGTGATGATTTTAATTGCCCTCTAGAGGAATAGGGATGCAGCGGGAACAGGGAAGGAAAGTGCATCCACAAAGACTAGAGTGTGTGTGGTTGGGCCATATTGTGAATACCAATTATATGAAATCCATGCCATGGATCATTTTCTAAGTTAGGTACAGTTTGCACCCAGTGCCTTCCAGAACCTCTAGTAACTATTGAAAAATCTAACAAAAAGAGCCTGCTTTTCGGCAACAACAATGAAGTCTTGCCTTGCCTGCAGACAGTGGGACTTTGCATTTAACCATCTGAGAGCAATTTCACACGTCGGGTTCTCATCCGTCAGTGTATCATCGGGGCTGCCCAAGGCACGTGGCCTTTTTGGTTTTGAAGCATCAGCCCTCAAAGAAGTTGCAACAGCTCTCAGCAGTGAAGCATTTAATCTTTCTTGGGGTGGTTCTGCTCCTTGTGTAAGACCCTGTTGGCTTCAGAAAGTGAGTAAATAAAGTTAGTTTTACTTATTGATTACAGTCACTAGATACAAAGAAGCAGAAATTAGGGCTCTGTGTAGGTCAGCAGTTGATCCCACACCAATAAAATGTTATTTTGATTGAATATCAGAGACTTCATCCAGGCCCACAGCAGTGCATGACATTATTCTTATATTTCGAAGGAGCACAAGCCTGGGGTTTGTATTCTGGATGAGTTCATTTTAAGCTCTGGTCCAACAAGCTACTAGATGCAAAAGGAATGGTGAGTGTAAGTAGCCCCTTGGTCCCATCTGCTGAGACTCGGGACCTTATTCAAAATCAGGTCCAACCTTCTGTTTTGCAGAGTTTGCTATAGGAAACTTAGCATAATATATGTATCCCTTTAGGTGTATAACTTCAGATCCCTACCTTTTGTGGTCAAGTGTTTCTCTCCATTGCAACCAAAGAATTAAATAGGATTTGCAATTTGGAGGCCTTTTTTTTTTTTGTATTTCCTTTGTAGATATTTCAGAGGATCAGAAGACAAGGTGGTACATTTATCCTGGTTTAGTAAGTTTAGAATATGTAGCAGCCTATAGTTTGAGCTCCAGTTTAACTCCACATCCTAATGTGTTTTGCTGTCAGGTCAGAATAAATTTCCCACCCTCCTCCTACAAATCAAGTTTTGAAGTTGTGTGTACCTTTGTCTAGGCCTCCAGTAATGGCTCTCCACATTTAGATGTGGGTAGATGAATAAAGGGAGCACTCAGCCAAGGACACTGGGTTGAGCTCGGTGCTATCCCTTTTCAAAGTGAGCATATCAGTCATCCTCCAGCATCTGATTTCACCAGAGGAAGCAGAGGGTGATGTATGTCAAGTGCTTTGGTAGCTGTTTGCCAAGGCCACTCCAGCAGCCGACGCGCTGTCGCTGCTGGCCCAGGGGTGCGTGGTAAATTCAATCCCATTGTTGTTCTTTGGAAATAAATTTTGACAGGACTTCTTTTCACTTGTGCTCCGGTGAAAAGATTGGTTTCCTGCACTAGTCAGGTCTGTTTTGATCCTTTTCAATATGGCCCTTCACTTCCTGAAGAAGACTCACACTGATAGAGCACCTGTAAATCACAGCCCTTGCTGACTTTTTCTTTTTTTTTACTTTCTTGCCAGCCTACAATTCAGTTTTCATTGGAGCTGCCTAAAGCAAATAAATACAAGCTTTTAGCATGCAGACATGGTAAGAAATATTAAGTCCCGTGGATTTTAAATGAAGTTCAGGCAGAATAAGATTGTAATTTGGGATATAGACTGACTTCAGAAGTTAATTCAATTGATGTGGCATAATAGTAATTCAGTATAATGTGCTCATGCCATTAGACTTGCACAGAAAAATGCTCCAAATAGCTATAATGAATAGTTTGAATTTTGAAAACCTGGGAGAGCAATTTCACCTTGAATCATAACTGGCATCTCTCAGAATGCATGTACATTAAGAAAATTCAAAAAGGTGTATGAATTCAAGTAAATTTCAGTGCCACCTTGGGTAATACTAAATTTTAGTGGCACTCAAACACTTCTGGAGATGTAGTGGTAAAATCTGCTTTCACCTGTACAGCTGTGGAGGAAACTAACCCTGATTCATGAATCTGCTTTGTGCTCTGCATGAAAAACATGGACAAGCTTTCCCAAGGGGATAAAAATATAAGTCCTGTCTTTTTTTAAAATGGAATTTAGCTGCCTAAAGAGCTTGATTCTTACCTGCTTAGTTCCAAAGTCATTTAGGTACCTCTAAACATGCCCAAAGGAGTGCTGTATATGGTATTCCTGCTTCTCTCTCTGCTTTGGGTTAAGTCCAGCCCCAACACAGGCTGCTACAGTGTTAGTGCCACTGCAGAGACAAGAAGTCAAGTCTTTGTCATTCAGTTTTATAGCTCCAAGAAATGCAAAGGCAAAGCTCTTTGCTGTGGAAGTGAAATTTCCGTTTTATGGATTCAGCATTTACATTTTGGAGCTGTATAGGTAAATCTGCTCACTAACAAAAGAGCTACATTACATTTTTGGTAGAGCTCGCAGTCTCACCTCCTCCCATCTAGTTCTTTAGCAAACAAGTTCAGTCTAACAAGTTAAGAACTTACATATGTGTGTCACTGTCAAATTGGCAAGGTATGTGCTAGTAAATCAAAAAATCCAACCTAGCATGATTTGCCATACTTGCATTATTTCTGTTAAGAGATACTTACAATGTAGAATTTGTTTTGGATGGAAATTGGTGTGTGGGGTAGAGTTATACATGCAGACACAGGGTAAGGTGATACTGACTGGGATGTTCTCCATCTATTTATTTATTTATTAATTCACTGACTGCTAGGCATTACCTGTAAACAGCCTTGCTTCTGATTAGGCCTAATCAAAATGAGCAGGAAGAGTTTGATTAAAACGAGCCAATCCTTTATTCTCAGCTTCTGTTAATCCAGCCATAAGCCTAATTAATGCCTGTCAATCTAAAGCAAATACCCCCCCTCCCTTTCGTATGATGACTAACGTGGTGATTTGTCATTTTTAAACACGTGAATCTTGTCTGTTCTCCTGAGAAGTCTCTTAGTCATACAATTCATGTGTGACTTGAGCAAGGTCTCTGGTACTTGGGACAGACACATTCTGAAGTCATTTGTCACCTCTGGCTCCTCAAGGCAGCTTTGCACAGCTTTGACAGCATCTAATACTGCGGGTTTTTTGTAAGGACAACCCAGTCATTCTGGTCTTTCAGCAAAAGATAATTGGTCCAGGTGATCCTGTCATAATTTTAGAAGCTTTCTCTCCCAAGTTTTTCCACAGATATAAGATCCTTCAGGCACCAAGTAGTCTCCCAGGCAGTAAGTCTTTTTCTCATTGCTTTGAAATCACAGCTGCACAGAATGACCTGAGGGTGTGTGCAGGAGATAAATGTGTGCAGATCCAGAGGTGACATTAGGTACTTCCTGAGGGGCCTGAAATATCACTTGAGATATTGAATATCACGTGCTGTGCTGCTCACATACTTTACTCAAATCTGCTTTATGGTATCTTGCAATATATGTCAAGGTGTTGGGGAAAAGAATTGAAGCTTCATGTTTTCTTTATTAAAAAGAAAAAAAGAAAAGAAAACCCTGCAGAAGACCAAAATGTTTCTGAGCAAGTTATATCTGGGGAGTGGAGAATTGATATGAAGCTGGAGTTGGTGAAGGTGAAGATATTAGTTGTAGCCCATGTAGGGTCCCCCATCCTTTTGGACTGCTGTGCCACCTCACATTCTATACTCTTGCTATCTGCAAATTCTTTCCCTGCTTGCTCAAAATTAATAAATCCAGAAATGAATCTGAAGATACTTTGAGAGCTATCAGAGCATTATTCTGGCAGTTACTCACTCCTAATTAGCTAGTTTAGCCTTTGGGGGTCCCTGTGGGAAAGGGAGATGGCCTGAGTTGCAGAAATAAGGGAGAAGCTTAACTGTGGTGACCCAACTTGTGACCTGAAGGGCTGAGCTGTCCTTGCAGGCTGCAGAAGGAGCCTGCTGGGATCACTGCCTGCACAAAGCACCTCAGTTCAGACAGCTGGAATATGCCTTGCTGGGTAATGTCAGGGTATTTGGTGTGAGAGAACCCGCTCCCTTGGAACTCAGTTTGTAAAGGAACTTCCTATATTGTGGCTAATGGCTTTCCTAGTCCTCCACACCTGACGCAGATAATCCAGTCCTGTGTGGTGATGGAGATGTGATGTGTGTCCTGGATAAGGCAGAGCTGGCTTAGCTTGCAGCCCTTTTCCTAAGGGTTCACATCTTCTATTCTCCAATCCTAACTTACCTCACTGTACAGTGTGTTAATTCCCTCTGGGTTTTGCCAGTAAGCAAAAAATAAAACACAAGGGAAAAAACAAACCACAAGGAAGTAGCAGATCCAATGAGAAGTTTGAATCCAGTTTTTCTTGTTAAGCTGTATATTTTCTCATCTTGCATCTCTCTGAACAGGGTCTTTTGCCAGCCTGAAGTCTCTGTGGGACACCATCACCTGTCAGTGCCATTTCAGCCCAGCTTTGTTGCTGTCAGTAGGCTGGAGTTAGCAACAATAGCTGGCATTTCTGCAGCATTTGGTATTTGAAAAAGCACCCTGGCAGTAATTTTTTTCTCTTCAAGACATCAATAGAAAGGTCTAAAATAGAGAAAGTTGGTTAATTTGGGGAAGAATCCCCAAATGTTCATTTTCCTTTGCTGTACCCAACAATTACTTTCTAGGAGACAAAGGCAGGAGGAGATGCACTCCCATTCCTGCATTCCAGCAGGCTCCCTTTGCATGCCTTGTCTTCTAACAGATCTTTATTTTTGTGATCATGGATCGGAAGCGAAGCATGTGCTTGTCAGCTTGTTTTGAGGTTGAGTCTTCCTCGGGAAGATCTGACTTTGCAAATACCTAATTACAACATAATGTGGTTTTTCAGAGTCAGGGAATATGCTTCAATCTGTCTGGTTTAGGTTTGTTGGTTGTTTTTTTTTTTTTGTAATCAGATTCCTATCCTATAGAAAACGGCTGTGATACCTGTGCTCTATGAATAATTCAAATCAAGGGCTGATTTAAAGCCTGCAGCATTTAACACTAGTCAACAGAATAATTATGTGATTGGTGCTGAATGGAACTAGCATCTATATTAAAGGGGAAGAGGAGCCTATGCTAGAAGTTATATGAGCAAGTTAATTAGTCCTGCCTTGGCATCAGTGACCTTCTGTGACCTTGTGGTAAAGCTTTTGACAGTCACATAGATGTGTAGGTGTTGAAAATGTGGTATTGTTTCAGAAAAACCCCAAAGCCTTATAAGATTTATCTTATTAAAGTTTGTGGTGCTTTCAGTCCTAGCATATATTAGCAGGTGGTATTTCTAATTCTAATTGTAAAATGTAACTTTTAAAGAATTTTAAACACTGACTTTTTCCAGGAAATTGCTAGAAATAGCAGTATGAAAGCAAAAGCTCCAAGTTTTTTCGCTTTCTGGAAGTACCGGAGTTGATGAGTTTTTAAGCACACCAAATTTTAATGAAAAAATCCAGTTCTTGCTAAGCTCTGCTATTGGTCTCTGAGGCTATTCCTGTTTGTAATGGATTAGGAGAACAATGTCACCGAACTGAATTCCTCTTTAATATGCTACAATTGAAAGGATGATAAGAAGACTTTCACATTTCAGAAAGCTTTTTGATTGTAATAACTTTAATAACTTTAAATTAAGTTATGGTTTTATATTAAAATGTATAAAATTATGAGGTCCCCATATCATGAAGTAGTGCAAAAATCATTAGAATGCCTTTGCTGTGCTGATGGATTGAGCACAAGATGAACACTGGCCTATTGCTAAAAAGGTGAACCCTATTAAAATGACTTTTAATAAGCTTTTAAAATGGGTGCCATTTTGCTATTTGCATAATTAAAAGGGAGGGGAAACTACTCAGATTAGTAAAGAAAGAAAAACCTTTGGGCCTCACATCACTTTCTCCAGTTTTATTTCATTTGCAAGTACATAAATTTTAAGTTAAAGGGCACAAAAGTTGTATTGCCTTCTAAGAGGCCAAACCCCACTGCTTTTCCTATTTTGGGTTATATTTTTTTTAACCTGGCTTTCTATCTTTGTTTTGTACATGCAAAGAGTATTCCCATTCTCTAAACTGGTGTTCATGGGTGTGTGTTTAGCCTGAACAACCAACACTCCTGATGTATAGGTTGCCCATTTTACGTCCCTGTTCCAGTGCCAGCATCCTGTGCCCTCACACTGAGACATTTACAAACGTGCCATTAGGATATTTTCCAGCAAACCAGCAGTGTAGCAGGTTGAATGCTATTAGTGAAATGAAACTCCAAAGTGCTTTTGGAAGAACACTGATTACCAGGCTAAATAATCCAGAACAAATGGCCAGAGTTTTGAAAGGCTAACAAACGAAAACGGGTAATAAACCCAAGCCTTTTGGAATATTTTAGCAGTTAACTAGTGTTTTCTTTCCAAGATAATCATGCAAACCTAGTAGCTTGTAACATAGTGCATAGGGACAATGATTTAGTTGCTATCAGTAGGAAGTCACAGCACTAATTTGTATAAAAGTTGGACATGTTCCTATGAAGGCACCCTGACCTTGCCAGTCTCTGCTGAGAATGTTTTATTTTTCAAGGAACACATCAAAAGATACCAGAGTGCTTCCCACCTAGTTTTAACTCAGCACAAATGACACTATTGTGTAAATAGAGAAAAAAGGTATCTGCTGCTGGAAATGGATTTAATATGAAAGCTTTGAAAAGAGATTTCCTCCTGCCCACCGAGTCCCAACAGAGAGGATCCTTTCATCAGCCTTGCTCCCGATCCTGCTGCTTGCAGTGGCCTCCTGGGATGCAACGAAATCCATGTTGAATCCCTTCTGGATCTCTAAGAAAGTTTTCTTTCCATCATTTCTGGCACTTGGTGTTGCTGTGCTCTGCCCGCATCCTCTCCTGTCGCATCCCAACTTGGGAAGCATCAGTAGGGAGCACTCATCCTTTTCTCCTGTCACTTTCTTCCACTTCATTGTCCACATTGCAGCCAACGGCGCAGAGCAACTTTGCCCTGTACTGCCCAGCCACAGCTCTTTCATCCAGGCATATGCTTGTGGTGTGAGCAAACACTTGTGCCATCAGTCACTGTTCCCCTTGCTACAGGATGTCAGTCCCAGCCAGCATCTCCGGGCAGAGCAGCCTGTATTTCAATGAAGCAACAGCTTCTTTGTGTCAAGGGCACACCAGCTCTGGGCTATCTTAGCACATCAGCATTGCAAACAAGGGCAAATGCAGATCTGGCTTTTATAAGGGGGCTTATTTGCTCAGAGGTGGTTGTAGAAGAGCACATAATGCCAAGCCATATGGCAGGAAACCTCCGTACAAAATTAATTCCATCATTATGTGGTAGGGTCTGCTTGTTGCCATTTTCCCAAGGATCTTTTTCGTGTTCAAAGAATCTGTGATATTCACTGAGCAACTCTGGAGCACAGATTTGGGAAAAGAAGTGTGCCTGCTGTTCCTAGTGTTTTCTTGTCACATAAGTGTATGCTTAAAGCAGAGGGATTTTTTTTACTCTGCCATTAGAGCTGTTATGCCAAAACAATGAGTAATGGCTTTACAGGAAAGGCATGACAGTCAATTATCTGGCCATACATACCAAGGTGAATGCAATAGGTCTTGTAATGTGTCCAGTGAGATATTTTGCTACCTTTGAGCCTTTGGTAGCCATAAACTGGAATTAATGCAGTAACTTTTCAGCACAGTGCTAAAACTCTAACAGGAGGCAATGTTTTACATTTGATTTTCTACCATATTCATCCTTCAGGCATTACTGGTTTGGGACTTTTTTGAAAGAACCCTACTTTGAGAACTAATTATGATAAATGTTGATATGACATCTGTTGCTCACTTTAAATTACCTCTTAGTCTATTGGAATTCATCTTGAAGGCATTTTTGTAATGATTTTTTTTTCATGAACATTAATACAACCTGTGGCAGATCTGAATAAAAAAGAAAATTCAACATTCCTGCCAAGAGAATATTTTATGTTCCAGCTGCTCTTTTTTTGTTTTCCTGCTTTCTATGATATTAATACAGCTGGTTTCCAAGGTACCTAAATAGATAACAGGTTGTTGTAGTTTGGAGGAATTCTCCTTGAGAAATAAGTGAATAATTAGGACAGTTTCCTGAACAAACCACTTCCATGACCCCAAAGCTGCTGCATTCAGATTAACTAAACCTTGTGTTCTTCAGAGGAGAATGTGCTTCTCTGTCTTGCAGATGTAATTCCCACTGAATCCAAAATTAGTGAATAACTGCACGAGTTACCTCTTTTTGTGGTCAGTCTGTAGAAGAGCAAAGGAGCATTACCCCTCTGCTCCAGAGGAAATTCCCTTTACAGCTATTTGGGTGACACTGGATAGATTTTTAGCAGCTGTCTGATCAAACGTTTTCTCTTCAGTGTTTCGTTCAAAAGTTAAACACATGACTCATAAAATCATGCTAAATGTGAAGAAAGCTTCATCAGGTTTGTGAAAACTCTGTTAATGTACATCTGCCACAGTTTCTATAGGTACAAGTGACTGTGAATGGCACTGTGGTTGATGAATATTAACTTTTGGGAAGGGAAGAAGGCATTTTACACATACTTCTCATGTGTAAGACTTTAAAAAAGAGCCATTTCAAGGGCAGCTCAGTGAAAAGATGATGGTAAGTTCTGAGATAATATGGAAGTCATGCAATCTTTCTGCAGATGGCCTTGATCAAAACAAATGCCTTTTGGGGATTGTGGAGGCTTCGTGAGGGGAAGATTTTTGAAGTCCTTTTGTGTCCATATGTAGTGAAATTCCTGCAGAATGGATTTGAGGTTTGCACCTGCTATGGTGTTTGGTAATGCTAGACGACAGTATTAGCGGGTCGTGATTAGCAGAAAGCATTACATGACTGCAGAATGGACCAGAAAGCATCACACAAGCACAGAAGAGAAGGGTTGCTAAGATGGGCAGAGGAAGAAGGTGGAAAATACTTCTTTTCTGCTTTTCCTGAGCTCAATACAGACATTTCAATAGACTTGTTCTATGAATGGGTTTAAATACAGATGGTTATTGAAAGGACTGTTCACAGCCCATGGAGACCTTGTTTGGGTTTTTTTTTTGACACTGCTGTTCATTTAACTCTTCAAAGTGATCGTAATCAATTTGACCAAGTAAACCTTATGACGTTCTGCATTTAATTCCACAGAAATACCTGAGGAGCTTTTTCTCTGCCATGCTGAAATCTCCATCATCTCCCCTGCACATCGAGAAGGTGGGGCTAACGCTGTCCAAATACACCATCTGCGAGTTCTCACCCTTCTTCAGGAAAGGCGTTTTTGACTACAGCAGCCACGGGACCAGCTGACTTCTGGGCCAGGATCCTTCTGCTGGAGGAGTGCAGTCAGAGTGGTGCCTTCATTTTTGTGGTGTGAGAGGAATAAAGGGAAGGGAAAAAAAAGGTCTTTCCCTCCATACCTGGAAAGTTGCATCCAAACAATGCCAGTTAGAGAGACAGCTATCCCGTGTCCTTTTCCAGCTCTCGTATTAGTGCCTGTGTTTTCCTGGCATGGGCTGTACAGACATTTTGGTGTGAGTTGTTCTGTTAATACAGCACAAAGATTCTGACTCCTCTGATGAGTTTGGATCCTCTCCTTGGCAGGAGTGCTTCTTTCCCATTTGCTCAGACAGTTTGTTCTGGTAGTTCGAGAGCATCTCATGTTTACCGTGGCAGTGTGTCATGCTGACAGAGGGTTTCTGAGCAGCCTTTTGGGTTCTGTCCAAGCTGTTCCTTAAAGAACAGTTCCTCTTTTGTTTCTTTATAGCATTCTGTCCTGTTTAAGGTAGTGCTCTTACTCCACTGTTGTTTCATTTTTTTTTCCCCCTTGCCAGATATACATTTTAACCAATTGGCTGTATAATTGTATAGTTTTCCTGAGAAGAAATAAAGGGCCCGGGTAACTTGAATGTTTACAAAAATACATGCAGCAGAAAGAATATAATTTAAACCCTGTCAGAGTCTTCCACACTGGGTTGTTTTGAGGCAGAACAAATCACTCCCCATTAATGAAGAAGCAGAGGAAGTAATAGTTACCAATGAACATGGTCAGCATCTTTTCAGATTTCCTAATTACTCAGACTGTAAGTGGAAACTCTGCACTGTACAGAACTCATGGCTATGCATAAAGCTTATGCAAAGTGCTATATATATATTTTTTTTTTTTAAATAGCTTCCTCACAATAGGTGTAAAACCTGAATTTTATTTGCATCAGTTAAAATTTACAGGATCTGACTAATAGTACTTTAAAATTACTCAGGACTCCTTCAGACTTGCACATGTATATACAGATAGAATTCATTTTCTATTGCTGCAGAATCAAAAATATCTATACACTGTGACTGGAATTGAGTATGTGTACATGTTAATGTATAATTGGTTGTATAAAAATCAGATTTAAATGACTTCTAGCTATTAAAATGCATAATGAAAACTAAGTTTCCTGTGCTGTTTGTTCAGAGTGTGAAGCGTTGTTTCTGACCTCCCATCACTGACCGCTGCTAGGTAATCAAATTATTTCATGTGATAGAAAATTATTATTAAAACCTAAAGTAACAGCAGTGGTGACATTTTTATTTCATGACCTAAATCATAGGAACAGTAATGTTTTTCATTTAATGAGATACATCCACAGTCCTGAGGGAACTGGCCAAGGAAGTGGCTAAGCTGCTATCCATCGTGTTTGAGAAGTCATGGCAGTGCTGAAGTTCCCACTGACTGGAAAAGGGGAACACTTTTTAAAAGGGAAATGAAGAAGACCCAGGAAACTACAGGCCAGTCAGTCTCATCTCACTCAGTGCCTGGCAAGATCATGGAGCAGATCCTCTAAGGCACGTAGTAAACAATGGGGTGATTGGTGACAGCCAGTGGCTTCATTAAAGGCGAATCATGCCTGACAAATTTGGTGGCCTGAAGAGACCTCGAGTCCCTTCCAGTACCTAGAGGGGGCCTGTGGAATGGCTGGAGTGGCACTTTGCACAAGGACACGCAGGGACAACGGGAACGTGAGGAAACCCTTGCGGGGACGAGAAGGAGAGGCTCACTCCGAGTCGGGGGTAAAGACGGAATGGCACGTTTATTAAGACGGTGCCGGTTTATACACAGCAGAGCATGGAACATTCTGGAAGAGGGGCAGAACTTGGGAGGAGCATAAGAGGAAAGGAAGAACAGGGGAGGGCCACAGCCATACAAGGGAAAGGAGGGTGGAGATAACCATATAAGGGAAGACTCCACTGCAGCAAAATCTAGCCAATCAGGGAGCAGGGGCAGCATGAGGGAGAAGGAGAAACGCCATTTTGAACAACATTCAAATGAGGGTTTTTAACTCTACAACTATAAACTCATAAACCAGGGAACCCGTAACAACCCGATATGTGATAATAAACTCTCTTCTCTGGGAAAACAGCTCTTGATTGAAGTTCTGCTCGACACCCGGTCTCATCAAGCAGTCCCCTTATTTCTTTTCCATTCGGTGTAATTTTGTTCTCCTACAGGAATGGCCTTAAGCGGTTTGATAATAGGAAGGAATTCTGCACTGTGAGGGTGGTGAGGCACTGGCACAGGTTGTCCAGAGAGGCTGTGAACATCCCATCCCTGGAGGTGTTCAGGCCGAGGGTTCTAAGTAAGGTGGTAGTGGAAGTGGCCTGTGGCAGGGGGTTGGAACTACATAATCCTTAAGGTCCATTCCAAACCAGGCTATCCTCTGATATATAAAGATAACTGGATTCCATTAGTACTAAGCATAGGCTGCAACAATAAGCATCTCTAATTAAAAGCAAAACAAACAAAAAAAAAAANAGTACCTAGAGGGGGCCTGTGGAATGGCTGGAGTGGCACTTTGCACAAGGACACGCAGGGACAACGGGAACGTGAGGAAACCCTTGCGGGGACGAGAAGGAGAGGCTCACTCCGAGTCAGGGGTAAAGACGGAATGGCACGTTTATTAAGACGGTGCCGGTTTATACACAGCAGAGCATGGAACATTCTGGAAGAGGGGCAGAACTTGGGAGGAGCATAAGAGGAAAGGAAGAACAGGGGAGGGCCACAGCCATACAAGGGAAAGGAGGGTGGAGATAACCATATAAGGGAAGACTCCACTGCAGCAAAATCTAGCCAATCAGGGAGCAGGGGCAGCATGAGGGAGAAGGAGAAACGCCATTTTGAACAACATTCAAATGAGGGTTTTTAACTCTACAACTATAAACTCATAAACCAGGGAACCCGTAACAACCCGATATGTGATAATAAACTCTCTTCTCTGGGAAAACAGCTCTTGATTGAAGTTCTGCTCGACACCCGGTCTCATCAAGCAGTCCCCTTATTTCTTTTCCATTCGGTGTAATTTTGTTCTCCTACAGGAATGGCCTTAAGCGGTTTGATAATAGGAAGGAATTCTGCACTGTGAGGGTGGTGAGGCACTGGCACAGGTTGTCCAGAGAGGCTGTGAACATCCCATCCCTGGAGGTGTTCAGGCCGAGGGTTCTAAGTAAGGTGGTAGTGGAAGTGGCCTGTGGCAGGGGGTTGGAACTACATAATCCTTAAGGTCCATTCCAAACCAGGCTATCCTCTGATATATAAAGATAACTGGATTCCATTAGTACTAAGCATAGGCTGCAACAATAAGCATCTCTAATTAAAAGCAAAACAAACAAAAAAAAAAAGGAAAAAATATTAGAATGGATCACTTAAATTTTGAGAGTATTTTTGACTTTGATTCACTTCAGGGAAAACAAAAGGTAAAATTTCTAAACCGCCCAAGCCAATTATCAGCAGGGTAGGCTTTAATGCCTTTGGGTGTGTCTGACTCTGTCTGACCCTATCTGACTTTGGCATCTTAATACCTTCAACTGGGAAGCCAAGCATTCCAATCAAACCTATTGATTCCCAAGCTGGTTTTCACTGTGTCCCAGCCATCCCTGGATTCACTTGTGCCCATCTGCACTGGAACACTGACTTTGCCTGCATTTCATCACCGACAGAGACCTTGCTGTGCCCAGTGCCTGTGCTGCATCTCTCCGAGCTCTCCCAGGGCCCTTCTCTGCACTTGCCATCTCCCCAACCAGAAGGCTATGTCTTCCCTTTTTTCTTCACCCCACCATTTGGCTTTGCTTTTGCTTCCCAAATCAGAAAGTGGAGCTTGGGTACTTGCTGGGTTCCTATGGAGAGCTGAGTAACTGGAGTTTGGTGTTGCTAGACAGGTTAATGGGAGATTGGTAACTTCACGGGGCTGTATTTCTCTGATGCTCCTGTGAGTCCTTCAGAGGCAGAAATTGAAGGTTGTATT
This sequence comes from Sclerurus mexicanus, assembly GCA_013396755.1. Lineage (NCBI taxonomy): Eukaryota > Metazoa > Chordata > Aves > Passeriformes > Furnariidae > Sclerurus > Sclerurus mexicanus. The sequence continues at coordinate 268,794 of VWZF01002603.1, forward strand.
GCTGGTTTTCATATTTGACCCTAAATCTCACTTCAAAACCAGTGACTCGACTCTGTTCCTCTCCTATCTCATTGCAATGCGGAATGATAAAGAGTTAACACCTCAGAGTGTTTATAAAAATGAATTTTACGTAACTGTAGAGCAATATTTCCTGTGTGCCGCTTCTATGAAAGGACCTGGCAGGCCAAGGAATGGCAAACTGCTTTATCTGCTGCACAAACCCAGGTCCTGCAGGTGTCCCACCTGAAAAGCCAAGCAAATCTCCATCTGACAAACACTGGTCTGCAAGAAGGGCTGAACAAACACCTCGCAGAGTTAAGTCCTCTGCTTCGTGTCACTTTGGATTTGGAGGGCCTGTTTTAAGAAAAACACAACTGGACAGAGAGTTAAGTCAAGTGAAAAATATGAATATTCATTTTTTTTTCACTTTAAATTAAAGAAAGACCTGTACTCCCTTCCTGCCTACAGCACAGATTAATTCTAGGAGGACCAGATGCTGTGGTGGTGTAAACCTGCCAATAAGGTGGTTAATTTATGTTGGCTAGTTTATGTGGCCTGCAGTGCGAAATGTGTACATTGCAAACACCAAAGTAAAGGCCGATTAATCACTCCATTTAAAGTGTCATCAAGTTAAAAGCTACAGAATTGCCGGTGTAAGCATGCAATTAGGACCACAACCCCAGGCTACCAGCTTTTCCCACCTTCTTAGCTCCCTGTCACTGGTATCCAGAGTTTAATCAATGATGGCAAGCTCAGGCTAAGCTAAGAGGCATCTTTTAATAATTTCATCTGTATAAAATACGATGGCCCTTTCTAACCTACAGTCTTGAAACCCAGGCTTTCATCAGGAGTTTTCAATAGAAGCTCAAATGCGTGTTGAAATTATTAGCCATTTTCAAGATGTTCCAATTGCATTTCTCTGAAGATATCCTCAGGCTCTAAAATCCTCCATGAATTTTTGTTTTCAAAATGTTGTCACTTTCAAAAACATTGTGAAAGTTATTTCCAGGCCCCGTACTGGTGGTTGTTTTTTGTTTTTTTTTTTTTTTTTAAATGCCTCTAAGTCCTTAAAACTTTAACTTCTGTATCAATATTATATATATTTCAAGCAAAGCATGTATTTAAGTACTTTACTAAATGAGGCCATCATTCTTATTCATGCAACTGAAATTTTGCCTCCATTTAAGTCACTAAATCATATTGGCTCATATCCTTGCTGACCCTACAGCAATTCTTCATCAAGAGGGTTGCACAAAAAAAGGCCAAAAAGCGCAGTGGAGATGGTGATGGGCTTTTTTTTTCTGCATAAAAACATGATGAAAATGCAAAATATGTTTTAGCAGTGCCTTCTTGTTGTTCTTGACCCTCCAGTCCTTTAATTAGAAAGGCTTTTCTTAGAGGCAAGAGGTAGAGCAGCCTTAAATGGCTCCTGGTAGTCCCCTCGCTCCTGTAGGCGAGAATAAGAAATAGCTTTATATTAGACTGTGATAAAGTTAGAAATTTTATATGCTGCCAGCTCACCAAAGCGCCAAAATTGGAAAAAAAAAAATTACTCCTAACTTAGATTCTTAAACCCACTCCTGGTGTTGTTTTCTCTGTGTTTCATTAGATTCTGGGGAAAAAAAATAAATTATAACATTTGATAAGCTAAAGAGCAAAAACTTGTTGGCTTCCAAACTCATCATGGGAAATAGAAGATGTTGCTTTGCAGGAGTCTTCATGAGCAATTGAGATCTATGGAGTGGTACAGGCCCTGGGATCCAGTTAAAGGCTTGATATCTGCATATATTTTCTTGACAGACCTGAAAAGTGATTTTTTCATATAGTGGGTCCTTCCTGCCCAATTTTTTTGAATTGTTTTATTATTTCAAGAGAGTGTTTTATTGTAATTGGTTGCAGACCAGAATGTTGTTGTAAATGCACTTTTTTTTATCCAGTACAGTGAAAACAAAACTGACTAGAAAAAAAACACACAACAAAAACAAAAACATAGAATACATCTTTAAGATCATCAAGTCCAACCATTAACCTACCACTGCTGTGTCACCAATAAACCATGTGCCCAAGTGCCACATCCACATGTTTTGAACATTTCCAGGCACGATGACTCCACCACTTCCTGGGCAGCCTGTTCCAATGCCTGACCACATTTTCACTGAAGAAATGTTTTTAAATCTAATGTAAACTTCCCCTGCTGCAAATTGAGAAACAAATGGCCAGGGAAAGGGAACTGTGACCTGAAAATGATGTTTGTGGGAAATAGGCAAACTTCCATGATGCTGTCCTGTGTACTTCAATTACATCCATAAAAGAGCTTGTCCAACTGGACAAAAATACCAGATCACCAGGAGATCCTGCTCTTTTGCCTTCTTGAGATTGAGTTTTAAAACACTTTTATAAGGAGTGTGTGGGGAAGACTTATTGAGGGAACACATAAATGTTTGATAAATTGGAGTCAAGATTTTGGACCAGAACCTTTAGCCTCGTGCCTCCAGTGCATAACAAGCCTTAGCAGCAGAAATACTAGTGGCTGCATGGGATGGCCTGTATCTATTTTCTTCTTTATGACTTTATTTTCTTTATAAATACTGGCACTTTTCTCCAATGTCACACTGACATTGGAGCTCCTAGAGCAGCTTGTGCCTTCACACAGAGTTTCAGCAGCATTTTTGTGGTTGTTTTTAAGGAAACGGTCTCAGGGGAAAAAAAAAGGTCTAAGAGAAAAAAGTTTACAGACTTTTTCAAAGTCCTTCTCAGTTTCTTTTGATAGCTTCTTCTATCTTCTTATAACAGTTTTGTCTGGGTGGCTCGTTCTCATTCTTTGTAAGTTTTCAATTATTTCGCTTCTGTTGTCTTGTTTTACAGATGGTTTAGAAGAATGTGCTGGGAAGAGCTGAAGGAAAAGCAAGCCCTTTATTATCTGAAAAGTGGTAGTTACCATCTTCTGATCTAGCAAAGTGCAACATGAGTTTTTGATCTTTTTACATATTTTGAACTTCTGAGCCTTCAAAGGTCTTGCATGCTACAGCTTTTTGGGTTGTTATTGTACTTTTTCACAATCATTCCTATATTCTTTTCCATTGTAATTAACATTTGCCCCGAGCCTTTCTTCAAACAATGATTTTGAGGAGAGAAAGCCTTCTACTTAGTGTTACCTCCTTGTTTAGGTCTTTGTGTGACTCCGCCTTTTGTCACCATCCTTGCCTAACAGTGGATTTTTTCCACATTAACCTGTTTTAATGGTACCTTGAGACAGGGATTGCCTCTAGTAATCTCCTTTTGTGTTTTCTTACAGACATGGATCAAAGATTATCGACTGAAACTAGCTTTTAGTCATGTTCTGGAAAAATCAATGTTCTTGATTTTTTTATATTGTAAATTGCAACAGAAATCAGTATCTCCAAAATGAGGTGGGATGATGATGATTATTATTATTGTTATTATTACTAACACTACTATTACTTTTACAATACCCTAGAAATGTGTTTTTATTATTATTACAATACCTGGGAAAGTCCAGTGTTTTCGGGACTTCTGCATCATGGTTGTCTTTTATTCCCAACTGTGGATACCTAGGAGATGGTATGGGTCGCAAATTACTCCTTTGCATGGTGCAGAACATCATGCTGATAAATAGTGCAAATGAGCCTAATGATTATAATGAGAGCTTCAAGAATTTTCTATGGAAAGTGAAACCATGTGTGTATCAGATCACCTGTTCTTCCCACTGAGTTCAACAGGAGACAAGGTAATGCACAAAGGCTGAGAAAAACAACCCATGGCACATTTTCACCCATAACCACCTCCAATTCTCATTATTTCAGTAGCTGAGCAACAGGAGAAGAGTGCTGGACAATGCAGAGGCAGCAGAGCCCTCTGGAAGATTAGCATAAGATTATGTGCACCATTAGATATAGATTTCAGTCTGTCCTGCGTTCAGATCTGTCCTGTTTGGAGCTTGGGAGTGTTCATTAGTGCAGTGTGGATAAAAGAAAATACCAGTTCTGGGACGCAAGTGCTTCCAGGAGGTACAGCAGACACCCTGTGTGCTCCAGCACGCAAAGGTTGCTCAGCGGCACATGAAATCAGAGCCTTGGACAAGCTTCCAAACTGCCTGAGTGTATTGATTCTGGCACCTGCTTTCATAAGCAGGTGCTCAGGTTTATGTGTCCAGATGAAGTTACCTCTTAACATCTTAATTACATGCCAGACTCTGGCTGTATCTGTTGTGTGAGTAGCACGGGGTGTTGACAATGGAAGCATGCCAAAAAAAAATAAGGCAAGAAAATTAAAAACAAACAAACAAACCAAAACCAAGCATTTTTTTTTCCCCTAAAAACATATATCACAGATTTCTTAATCTGTGGTAAAATAACTTTTGCATAGCATTATCTACTGGATGGAACCAGAATTGCCAGTCTACCAGCAGCTGAGGGCATCCCTCGGCACAGCTTGTCTCATATACAAGGGGGTTTCATTTCCCCCATTGTCTTGTAGTGCTGGAGCAAGGCTTTAGTGGACTGGGACTCTGTATTAGCAACATGTGTTTTTTCTGTGTGAATTAAATCAAGGGTGGCATTTGAAAGTTGCATTGACTAATCTGGCCTTTAAAATCATGATGAGATTTCACAGGGTGAGTTTTGACCTGTTTATTAACACCCATCTGGCATCCTGCACATTGCAGGACAAAAGGCATGTAAGAATTTTCACTATACCATTATGAAGGTTGTTGTAGTGCCTTTGACAAGGCTGGTAAATGAGACTGCCTTGATGATATTCTGGGAAATCAGTGAGAACAGGACTTTCTCAGGTTGAGTGATTTATTATCCAGGTAGGATATTGAGGATTTATTATCCAGGGGGAGTTGGGCTGTGGTTACTGAGGCTGCACAGAGCTCTCTGCTAGAAATTTCATGATCAGTATCTCTCTCCTTGGAGATGCTGTTGTGGTTTAACTGGACAGGTGGGTAAACACCACACAGGGGCACACCCACCCCTGTGGGATGGTGGAGAGAATAGGGGGAAGAAAAAACAGTAAAAATTGTGGATTGAGATAAAGGCCAGCTTTCTCCCATTTTGTGTACTGGGCACAATCCCTTTGACTGGTTGGGGTCAGCTGTTCCAGCTGTGCTTCCACCCACCTTCTTGCGCCCCTCCAAACCTCCTCCTTGGTGGGGTAGGCTGAGAAGCAGAAAAGTCCTTGACTTAGTGCAAACACTGCTTGGAATCAGCTAAAACACTGGTGTGTCATCAACATTATTCTCATCCTAAATCCAAAACACAGCACTGTACCAGCCTGCAGGAAGAGGAGTAGCTTTATCCCAGCTGAAACCAGGACAGAGATGCTGAACTCCCAATAACTGGTTTGTTTTGTGAGCCTTTGGTTGCACTTTGGCCGAAATTCACCGTTCAGGTAGAAACTTTTCTTCCTTAGGCAGATGCCAATTCAAAATGCAGCAAACTAGTGGTGGCAGGAAGATAGAGGCAAAAGGGGACCAAGAAAGGTGCTGGTGCCACTTGGGCACCTCCAGAGCCAAGTCTAACACCCTTTCCCAAGGTCACCCTGCCTGATGAAGCTCAGGACTCATGGATTACTTCCTCCCACGTCCCCAAAGTCATGGCTCTGTGGTTTCTCTGCAGATTTCCAATGACGTTCCATTCCTTTGGTTCCTCTGCCCAAGCCCTTTATAAAGTAAATCGCGTTTCAGTTGCGGTTGTTTTGGTGATTAAATGCATGTGTCATGTTGATCTCTTTTCCTTGCCTTGTGCAATTTGTTTACTGTTCCCTTAGACATTGCAGAGATGTTGGGGAAAAAAAAAAAAGGAACATGAAGTACTCATTTGTTTTTGTATTTCCTCCCTGTTCCTTCAGCTTTATGATGTTCAAACCCCTGTTTTCACCTTCACATAGAAATGCACCTTCAAGGACAATTTTATACTCTGGTTGGTCTCCAGGTAACCTAAATTTTTCATTCCCTTATTATTAAACCTAAGCTTGTAACTGGAACTGAACTGTCATCCCTTTTCAAATTAACCCCTTGGTGCAAAATGTCAAGGATTTTCCAACTCTATCAAGTGGAAGTCACTGAAGCTGGAAACCTATTGACACATCAAGGGGTTAAATCTACAGCTAACGCTGTAGATTACTGTGACTTACTAACCCCGCCACAAAAATGTCCAAGAACTGGTGTTATTAGGTCTTTTACTCAGAGACAGACCTGGGAGAAAACCAAACAACTTCACAGCTGTAAAGGAAAACGAAAAAAGGGCCTGGGAGTGGAAACCAGCAGTAATCAGAGGGAATGGATCCCATGTTAACAGGCCATAGGGCAAAACCAAGTGTTAATGATAACTCCTCCCGTTCTCTAATCTCGGCGCAGCTGCAATGGGATGGTGCCACAGGGTCTGGAGTGGACTGGGCAGACTGGTGTGGGAGGGCTGTTGGGTTTGGCCACATCTCCCAGCTCTGGGCACATGTTCCCCAACAGCCAGTCCAGCTGTGTGTCTGTGTGTCCGTCTGTCCGTGTGTCCATGGGGCCTCTAGGATGGGTGCAGGCGCCGAGCTCGGTGAGGGCACGTGGCTGCTCCAGAGGGCCACGCCAGGACACAAGAGCAGCAGAGGGCTCCAAGGCATCCCCCTGCCCCTGATCCCAGCGCAGGAGCTGCTGACAGATGGTCTGCATGTTTGGGAAATCAACGCCGGGATTTCTGCAGCCGTGTGGGGCACCCCCAGAGAGCCCCTTCTTGCCAGCTATTAGCTCAGGTAACACAAATAAGGCCAGAGAGCAGAAAAAGAAGCTTTTCATCCGACTCCACCACCACGTGCTCCTTCCCTGTGGTGCGTGGAGTGGAAAGAAAGCCGTGGCCAGATGGTAAGGGGGACCCCAAGGGCGCAGGTAGCCCTGGGATGAGCACTCTCAGCTCGGCACTGCGATTTGGCTCCTTCCCTGTGCTGCTTGGATGTGGACTGGGAACGCAGCATCATTTCCTGGCTAAACGGATCACACATCAGTTTAAAAAGCAAACTGTGAATGTGACGCAGCATGGGGAGATGGGCAGGAGAAGGGAGGGAGGAAATGTGGCAGAGTTTGGATTTGCAGAGGATGGGAAATCTTTAGGCATTCAGGTTTTTGGAGGAAGAGTGGGCTCCAAAAAGATTTACATGTATTGTTTCCTCATCGGTGAAACACGGATTACAAGTAATTCTAAGGTCTGTAAGGCAGACTGGCAGACTCGCCTTGTGTTTTTCAAAATATGTTATTTTCCTCTTATCATTGTCTGGTTTTTCTTCTACAGAAATGCCTTGACAAGATATTACAGCAATTCTCCCAACAGATCTGATAGTCCATCTCTACCGGATTTAGGAGATATTTGCTCAAGGAGGGTGCATTCCCTGTACCACCAATTCTGTGAAAGTACTAAATTAGGATATTAGTTATTAAATCCTACTACACAAATTACCATTTATATAATTGTAAATCCGTCTCTACTGAGCAACCATTTTTATGGTGATGATCTTAATATTTACATAAAAATTGCAGTACACAAGGTAAATTATGTATTTCAACCTGCAAATTTTGCCAAGGATTTACACATGCAGAATAACTTATTTTCTCCTTCTTAAGCAACAGCAATCATAAGTAATGTGCAGAAACATTCATAACCACAGTCTCACATGAAAGCTGCATTTTCCCCCTCTGTAACCTGCTGTAATTACAGTGTACATCAATTCCGCCATAGGTAGATACACCAGATTTTGTTTTCCCCTTTTCCTCATACAACTTTAATGACTACCCCTGCTTAGAATACAACATTTTAAATTAAAAAATTAAAAATTTAGAAGTAGATTGTTTCCCTGACAACAGCGACAGCAACATTTAATTCCCCCCTGTGTCATTTGTAAATAAATATATACAGTTGCTGATACTGGTGAGATAACGCGCCTGAGGCTAATTGTGCCATTACAAATATTTGAAGCCCGAGCTTGATAATGCAGGTCGTGGTACTTAAATATGTATGAACTGAACTAATTTAACCTTCTTGCTGCTTGCCAGCATATTGACAGAACCTTTGGTAACGTGTTCATCAAGAAGCAGCTGAGTTGTGCGGGGTTGGGCACTGGGGGGACTGGGGTTTTTTGGGACTTGTAGTGGTAGCTCAAGGGAAGAGACTCACATGGGATCATGGGGGTTGTGGAGCAGCTCCTGCCATCTTTCTTCAGGCCCATGGAGGTCTTCTCATGGGTTCCACTTGTGAGACACCCCAGTTCAGCATGAGTGGTATGTAGCAGAGCTTTGCCTTAGTAAGCCCTGAATGAAGATGGCAGTCTTAACTCTGATTTATTGACCTCTGGTGCTGGACCCACACTGGTGTCTGGGTGAGTTTTGCTCAGAACCATGAGTGGGAGTGCCCATGGTAGGATTTGGAGACTGGGACTCTGCAGAGCAGCTGTGTCATTGTGTTGTGGTCATCCCCTGATGCTGAGGCTGGCCTGGACATGGCCAGAGGCAGGGTCCCCAAAAGGGATCTGACAGAGGCCAGCTGGACTTCTGGCATTGCACGTTAATGGTTTATTAAGATAGAAAAAGACGAGGAGGGGAAAATGCCAAGCTCTGTGGTCTAATCCCTGTGTCTTGCCCTGTGGCTATATGAGAAATCCCTGAAGTTTACAAGCTCTCTGTATGAAAGTTGTTCTGCTTGCTGGGAACTCAGCTCTCGGTTTTGTCCTATTAAGCATCGAGCTCAGCTCTAGTGGAAAAAAGCCCCTTTAAAGCCATCAATGAGCGTTGCTCTTAAGCTCAGGACTGCTGGCTTAGCCTGTAAAGAGCTTTGGCCAGGCTCAGGGGTGCTTTGCCTCTCAAAGCAGATTGCAGCTGGAGGTGAGGAAAGAAGATTCCTTGGCTCTTTTTCTCCGATCTCCACGTTGAGCCTTGCTGGGAAGGGGGAGTGTTTCCTGCAGGGCTTTGACTCGGTGCGCTCCCTCGGGCTGGTGGCAAATGAACCCTTGCAACATCACCGAGTGTTGAGTTTGGATAGGCATAGAGTGAGATGTTTAAGGTTCTTTTAGATTCTTATCTCCATTTGTCATGTTCTTTCATAGCCAATTAAGCAGATGCTGAACCAAGTTAAAATTTACTGGTGGTACAGCTAACTCCAGCACTAGGAAATCTCGGAGACAAAGCTGTGGTCACCTCCCTGTCAGTGTGTCATTGGCTCATCTTCCCTAAGGCTGATACGTGTCAGCTGAAGGCTGCACCAGCACAGTGTGCATGAATTTGCTCGGAGGCTTCGGTGGCAGGACAGGCTTGTTGTCCTCGGCAAAACCTTCAGCAGGAGTGTCGAGGCTGGCTCTGATCCTCAACTTGCCCCTGCTGCTGGGGCTCAGGCAAAGTCAGCAGCTCTGTGGTGTTTTATAGAGTCTGAGGCACTCGCCGTGTGCTGTGGGGAAATATAATCCTGCGAGTGGCATATTTTAGTGGATGCAATTTCAGCAGAGCACAGCGCTGCTCCTGCAGGGCTCTTAGCTGGGAAATGGGCTGCCACAAGTCACCTAATACAGCTCAGGGCAGCGTGCCGTGATGAACCGTGATGGAAAGGAGGAAAAGCAGACATAAAGGGAGAAGGAGTAATGAGAGAGAAAAGGCTTGAAAACCCGACCATCATGGTTCGAGTCACACTAAAAGGATTATTTGGTCATGAGGAACGGGGTCAGAAATTCTATATCCAACTGGAAGAACCGTGTGCTGTCCTATTACAGCAAGCTCTGCTTAAAACTTTTTAGATTTAACGTGTTGAAATACTATTACACATAGCCAGCTTTGGTCCAAGCCAGCAACTAATGTGAGTGCAATTAATCCACATAGAGATGACACCTTTTGTCAGCAACAGGTAATCTTTCCTAGCAAAGGTAAAGCTGAGCAAGCAGTTGAAAGGGAAATCATTAGCGATGTTCCTCTGCTATCACAGTTTGTCTTCACATCCTGTTACTCCCCTGGATGGATGAGCTAAATGCAGAGAATAACAAAACAAGAAAAAGCCCTTTGAGAGCTTCTGAAACCGTTCTTGCTGGAAAGGAAAAGCTTCCCTTTGTATATGTTGATATTTCTTAAATGAGATGCTTTGATGGTCCCTGAGGGATTTAGCTCGTCTCACAATGAAAGTGGAAATTAAAGGAATTATATGATTTGTAAGACAATTGTATTGTGTGAAGAAAGATTGGTTACAAGTGCCTTTGCTCAGTTTTAGCACATTTAGGCATGTTTATGTCCATGACTTCTTTGCTGGAGTCTCCGTCAGAAATATGGCCCCCATTTGGGTATCACACAGGATGCAGCATTAGACTGTTTTCCACAGCCTGGGCAGCCAGCACTGCTGGAGACTGTCTGGGGACCTCTGCAGAAATGTCAATTAGCCATAAAAGTTCTGCAAACAAGCATTATGCCACCTCCTTATGCCTCCCCTGCTGCTGCTCACAGTCACATAGTAATGTCCAGAGCTAAAAAATGGATGTCAGGGGCTTCTGCGGCTCCTCTGATGCTCTGAGTTCAGTGTGGTGCTTTTCTGGACATGCTCTCACATGGAAATTGGGCTGTCAAATTGAAAACAGAGGATTTAGCCATTGGTATCCTTTCTCAAGGGATGTTTTTCAGATTGGAGTGGCTGTAGTTTGCATCTAATTCGTCTCAAGCCAAACACCTTTGCTTTCAGTTCCTGTCTGTGCTTTTCTCTCGGATGGCGTTTCTGCAGATGATTTGGGAATTCCTCAGCTCCTGGGGATCAGCAGGCATTATTATTTACCATTTCTATCCACAGTTCCTCCACATATTTATTTATTACTGCAATCCCCTTGATTTTAAAAAGGAAAGCCCAGATGTCTGAGCAGTGTCTGTCTCTTCTCTGGTATAATTAAGTATCTATTCAGAGTGCTGCATAGATTGCCCCATCAGGGGTTGTGTAACTCAGGGAGGTTTTCCCACATGGAAATCCCTTCCCTGACCTCCTCAAGGAGAATGAGGTATGGATCTCTCCTACCTGTGTGAGGTGGAAGAAGCAGCTCAGAAGCCTTCCCAGCACTGCCATCATGGAGACACAAAGCTGGGGCAGAAAAAGGATGCAGCACAAATTACCACGTTGGGGACATCCTTGAAAGGGAGATGAAAATTAACAGAGCAGTTAAGTGAGGGGCTGGAGAGTATGCCTGCTCACTGCTCTGCAGCACCACCTGAAAAACATGTTCTGGTGCTGAGGGCCAAGGGGAGGACTTGGGACCTTCTTCCATTGGGCAAGTGCTTTGGTACCACATGTTGTGATACTTTCTGTGAGTCTGATATGAGTCTTTAGTTGACTTTTCCTACCCCAACAGGATGCACCTCCTAACTGAGGGCTACAAATCTGATGCATGTCACCCACCTGGCACTGAGTTTGTCAGGTCACACAGCGTTTGGGTTGCAAGCTGATACGGGCTTTTCTGAGCAGTCAGGGCTGTGCAGGTCTGATATCTACTGCTCCTTTGCATGGAGCTGCTTCCTCTCCTTTGAAACCCTCTGTGAGCTCCACAGATGAAGGGTGCTCTGGCACACCCGTGCTTGTTACTTGGCTTAACTCGTTTGTTCTTTCAAGTTTTCATTATCCAGATGGGAGCAACTTCAAAGTGCTGTTTTCAGCAAGACACATTCACCCTTATGAGCTGAATATGCCCAAAGACAGTTTCCTGCAGGACTTAGCCTTTTTTTTCCAAATGGATAGTATTTCAGTCTGCTTCATGGTTCGACCAGGATCGCTAGCAGTCAAATCTGTCATGATCCAAAGGTGTTTGAGGGCATATTTTTCCTAAGCCTGGGTGCAGGCATAAAGGCCTCAGCTGCAGAAGGCCTCCAGGTTTACCCCTGCTCCACATAAAAAAATAATAATGAATGTTTTTATTAATAAAAGTGAAGACCATCGTTTATGCACTTCTAATCCTGGACTAATTAAATGGCTGGAGGGAAGGATGATTCAAACCAACACTCACGGTGCTCAAGGGGTTCCTCTTCTCTATGTTTGAATGTGTCTCTAGGAACAAATTTGTTATATCTCGTAAATAATTTATTATTCTCTTTTTTTAAAAGCTGCTTTCTGGGTATATAGAAAAGTCACTGTATTTGGTGTGGTGTATCATGGTGTATCACACAAACCTAAGGTGACTGGTGAGAATTCAAAGGGAATGGTGTGAGATCTTGCAGAAGAGCATTCCTGGGAGAAGCGATCCAAGTATGAGGGATCTGCCTGCAATGAAGACACAGCCTTGCAGAGGTTTTGCTGCTGGGAGCTCCCACTGTGTGTCTTGTGATGTTAGGGGCCACAAAACACCTCAGCATAAGGAATTTTTCAGTTCTCTGTGAATATCAGCTTTCATCAAAAAAGCGTTTTATTTCTTACTTCAGTCCTCATGACTTAAGAAAAATGGTCAGAAATGTGGCCCTGCAGGCTCAAAACTCCAGCAAAAAGAACTGAGGTTGACTTAACATTTATCTCGTGATTAATATTGGGGCTGACTTGCCAATTTATACTACTTGAAAGGCCAACTTAAATAACCTGTAGCATTTATATACTACCATTCAGATGTGGATTGAAAAGCCCTTTCAGATGTGAAACTCTGTCCCCTGTGATATACCCGAGATAGAATGTTGCTGTGAATTCGGGCTGATTTGGTCTCATTTTTCTATGGTGATTTTTCTTAATTCTGTCTCACTTTTCTGTGAGTGATGGGCTGTACCTACGAGCTGCTCTCACTGGGATCTATAGAACCCTGCAATATCTAGTGATTTCACCACAAAATTATCTGGCTGGGGATTTCACCTGCCTGAAAGCTAATCTAGAGAAGGGCATGTGTACAGAAAAAGACTGAAAACCGAGAGGTGATATTAACAAAACTGAGCCAGGAAATCCCCCAGGAAGAAGAGCAGCTCCATGTATTCCCCAGCTGAATTAGCTCATAGGTCTTCAAGAATATATCCAGCTTGGGAGCAAAAAAGAGTGCCTTTCCCCTGCTAGCTTTTGAAAATGGTCTTTGCTTGAGTAATGCCAAGCTGCTTTGAGGTAAACAGGTATAGGAATAAAATCACAGAATCAGCAAAATTGGATTGGGTTGGAAGGGACCTTAGATATCATCTAGTTCCAACCCCCTTGCCGTGGGCAGGGATGCCACCTACTAGATCAGGTTGCTCAGAGCCCCTGGCCTTGAACATTGCCAGGGATGTCTATCATGATTCTATGATTTGTGAATAAATAAGCACCTATTGGGAAAGGTTGGGTTGTTCACCATGAGTTAGTTGGCCCAGAAAGGCTTGGAAGCGATCAAACACAACCTCCAAGCTATCCCTGTGGCCAGTCTTCCTTAGCTCTTCTTTCCCCACTTTCTCAGAAATGATAGGCATAATTTTCCACTGAGAGATAATTTACAGGGCAAACAAATTCACAGCAGCAGGAAGAGCCAAGCAGCACACCCCAGGAATCTCACTGCTGCATGGTAAATGTAGCAACAATTGCTGTACGCTGATTTTGGCATCTCTGGCTCCACTGTAAATATTTTTTCTTGCCACCATTTAGGAGGGAATTTTCTGTGAGCTGCTGGTGGCTCAGCACAGCTCCCTTACCAAAATCTTACCATTTTTTGCTTTTCATTACCATCCCCCAATGCACACTCACCTTGTGCACCCCCAAACAGGATAAATGTCTTGGTGATCCTCAAGTGCCTGACCCTCTCCTTGCCATACTGGGCTTCTTTCAGCTTCGGTTTTCCCCAGCACCTCGAGCTTTTCTAGTTCTTCCCGGTTTCTAGTTCTTCACCTCTATGCTGATAAAGCCGCTGATTTCCACTTCATATCTTTCTTCCCTATGGATATTATGTGTCTGTTTAAGCATCCCACAGTTGGCTTCACCTGCCCTTCAGGTGTCCCAGACAGAGGTGCTGGGGAAGGGATAAGGGGAAGGGATAAGGGCAATACACTCTGGGAAGCTGCCAGGGGATTTATGCAGCGATGCTCTGAGCACGTTTGAGAAGTATAAAGTGTGTTTGTCAGGTTTCAGGGCTATGTTTAGAGACAACCCGCCTCAGAGCATGTGAAAAATAAAAAGCTGATTTAGGAGAACAGGCATTTAAAAGGCAAAGCAGAACATGTGTGTATGTGTGGGATACATGACTTACGCTCTGCCTTGGGAACACCAGCCCATTCCTAGCTGTGCATGGCAAAGGGAGTTGTGTGCAGAGGCTTTGCAGGGGCAGGGGGTGTTTCCCTTTGCAGCCCAACGTGAGTCACACTGTAATCGTCTGCAAAGGATGTGCTTGGGGAAGGAGTGATATTTAATTCATGCATGAGCATAATTAAAGCAGATTTAGTCTGCAAAATCAGCTCGGGAGAGCGCTCTGATTACCACCTCTCTGCTCCTCCCTGCACCTCCTCCTGGAGAAAGGCACAAGGTAGAGGTGGTGGGAGCTATCCCTTCATCTGCTGAGATTAAGGTGTGATTTGCCCCCGCATCCGAGGTGGACAGTATCACTAACCAAATCAGATTAGAGAACACAGCAGAGCGAGCGGCAGGGCTGCAGGAAAGGTAGGAACAGGGCAGTTTTGAAGTCTGGAGTTCTCCTCCCAGGGAGTGAATGGGACGAGATGAAAGGATGAGATCAGTGAGCAGATGAAGCGCAGAAGTTGATAAAATCCTCAGACTTTGCAAGATTTACCTGAGCCTATTAGAATGCAGAGGGTTTCCCTCACCGGGACCACAGGAATGAAAGTGTGATTGACAGCGCAGCCAAGCTTTTCACCTGAAAGCAAAATCAGGAGGGCATGGAAAATAAACAATGCCGGGGCTTGGAAAGCCCTTGCAAATGACTCTGAGGCAAGAACAGGAGAAGGGATGTTCAGTGTGAATGCCAGATCAGCGTTATTCACTGCGAGGGTGGTAAAGGGCTTGGCTGTCATGCTCAAAACCAAGTGCTGCAGGCAGCGTCCGCCTCGTCAGGATAGCCTTGGAACTGGGAGCCGTGCAGAGGGCGGTGGATGCATCCCACTGAATATTTCCTGATGGCTTGGTGAGAAACCTGACTCAGGTTTGTAGAGATGCTCTGAATCCCTTCTTAGCCCTGCAGACAGGAGCCAGGATTTTTCACAGCTGTGTTGTCAGCTTTGCTCACCTCCAGGGATGTAACCGTGTCCTTGCTCTGTAAGGCAGGACTGTAAATCACTATAGTTCATTCACACGGCCAGGGCTGGAAACCATCACAGTTCCTTGTATTTTCTCCAGTCCTGTTGGATCCTCCAGGCTTTCTTTATATTGTTTTTTTAAAATATATTTTTAATTTCTTGGCTCATCTTCTTATTGCAGTATGTGCATTTAACTCAAAAATAATGCTTTGGAATTAGTGTCTAGAGAATTAACCATGCTTTTGTGAGAAGACCATTAGCACAAACAGCAAGGAATCCAGCAGGAGGACTGATAAAAATCAGGAGTCAGAGAGCTCAGGAGGGGAGGCTTAATTAGCCTGTGAGGTTTTTCTTTAAAATTCTTAAAAAATTAGAGATCTTCTCCATGCATTTATTACGGGCTCCTGAATGACTTTCATTTAGGAGCTTAAGGGTTTGACCTAAATCTTGTTCTTGTTATACGCCAGGGGGATTGCAGCATTAAGTACAAGTAAGCCTGGAAGCTGAAGATGAATCTTCCAAGAAGTTGTCCCAACTCCAAAGCCAACACAGTCAGAATCTCTTCCCTTGCAGGAATAGGGAGGCTTTGAAGCCAGATTCTTGGTTTAGGAGTTCTGAAGGGAGGAAACAAGACTATAGACTGCTTTCCCAAGTTTACACGTTGAAGGCGATTTAACTGGAGGTTGCAGATGAAAGGCTGGATTTGTTTAGTCCCTGTCTCCTGGGAAATTACCGGAGTCTTTGAGGAATGCTACAAACCTCTAGGCAGGCACTTGTTGTCCCTCTGGACACGTGGCAAATCAGCTTTTTAGAATTTTCAGTTGTTTCTAAGAATATAAATAGGAGAAAATCATGTTTATGAGAATGTAACACTTCCTCAGAGCACAGGGGTAGCCAAGCCCATGGCTGAAACGTTGAACACCATCCAGGGAAGTGGAGAAGAGGCAAACACCTTGAGCCTGGTGGTATCAGCAGTGTTTTCTCTCTTACTTTGTGTGCATGTGAAGAAATTAATTACTTCACCAAACTTCACTGCAGTTTGATTCAGTCAGATAATGTACCTGAAACTGAAACAAGGGGCATGAATTTTTGCTTGCTGTAAGTATTCACAACCCAAACACTGTAAAGTCATGCCATGTCATGAGGCATGGACAAGCCAGAGAAACTAGTTGAGTAGCTGACTAAGTTGGCCATTGCTAGGGGGGGGGCTGGCAGGGTGAAAACTGTTCTAAACATATGTCTAGAAGACATGGAAGTTGCTGAAAGGTGAGAGAGATGAGGAGAAAAACCCATTTGTGCCAGCAGAGATGCGAGAATCTACTCCCAGACCTTTGCCTCTTGACCTGTCTCATCCCAAAGTGACAGTAGTCTGGGATCAGTCTGGGATCTCTGAAAAGACTCTGGAAAGCCTTTTATCACTAGCCTGCCTTCAAAACCAAGAAGGAGTTTTTCTCCTCCAGGGCTCCAGCAGTGCAGTGTCCTGGGAAGAAACCACTCCAGCACCTTCCCCCTGCCTCCTGGCATTCCATCTGCCTTCCAGCCCACGGTGAAGAGCCCGTGGCGCCGGCCCAGCAGTGACCTGTGGTGTTCAGTGACCCCTCTCTCACAGCGAGATGTTGTGTCAGTGTCTGCCATGTGGAGGCTGTTCTGCCCTGCCCTGCCTTCCACCCTAAGTGGTTGGTTCAGTTTGGTTAATTAGGTGTCTGGGCACAGTGAGCTCCTCAATTAATTCACTGCATGCTGAAGGATGTTTATCCCTGGGCAGCATATGCTCAAATTTCCCAATTATGCTTTTTTTCTTGCAGCAGAGGCTTTCCATACCCTTTCTCGATTTCTGATTTTCCAAGTGTCTTTCTCAAAATGGCGTTTTTTAGTGAAGGGAGACTGCTTTCCTGGACATTCCTTGGAACCTTGGTGATAGTACCACTTTTCTCCCTCTTTTACAAGCATTTTATCATTTTGTCTATTCCTACCATTACACTCTTTATCCTGAATCTTTTTGGAAGACAGCATTCTTTTTTTCCCAAAACCCCTTTTTTTTTGTCTCTTTCACAGACTGACAGTAGCAAGCCTCGCTGCTTCTTTGTCTCTTCTTAAGTTCATCTGCACTGAGCAGGTTGGATTTCTCTGGATTCCAGTTGTAAAAACCCAACCTTGCATTTATACAAAGGGGGGAAATGTGTTCCTATTACAGATTGATTAACACCAAGTGCAAGAGCTGCACAGAAGTGTTGGCGCTAAGCACTTACCACTAATTCTTCATCCTGCCCAGGCAGACCTTACCACTGGCTCGACATCCCAAGATACAGGGAAGACCCTGTGGGTGGAGGAGGTGGGGAGAGGTGAAGAACAAGGCAGTGCTCCTGTATGCTGCTCCCATGGAGGATCTCAACAGGTTGAAATAGCTGGTTTGCCTCTGCACTCTCAAGGCATTTTATTGCAGGGCAAACATTTCACGTCAGCCTCCTCTGGCAGCCCAGGCTTTCCTGGGATGCTGCTTTTCTTGTTAAGACACTGGTACCTGTAAGGATACGTGTAAACAGTGAAATTCACATGGAGGAAAGACAACACTCATAGAATCATGGTTTGAGTTGAAAGGGACCTTAAAGCTCATCTCCCCTGCATGGGTCCTGAAGGGACACCTTCCATCATACTGGAGGGTCCAAGGGAAGGAAGCAGGAGCGGTGGATTGGGACGTAAATACAAACAATATATTCTATTTTTATTCTAGTGCTGTAACACTGAAGAGGGAGATATTTATGGTCTCTGCTGTTGGTGTCCTTTCTCCTGTTCACTGACTTGGCCACTGTCCCTGTAACAACCAGAAGTGCTTTAGTGAATAAGGGCTTGCAGCTGACAGCAATATCTCTGTGTCATATATAAACATGAGATGTACAGTCACTGCTTCACCTGGGCTTCAGGTACTTGGTTATACAGCTCTGACCCGGTCCCCTCATGCCAGCTGTGCACATCTGCTCCCAGATCCTCAGTTACATCAGACAGGGCTGCACCACGCTGATGAAGGCTGTGGAAGGATGAAGTGGCATCTAGAAGAGTCAGGAAAAGCTCCCTTGCACCAACAGCACCTCTCAACTCCTCAGAAATCTCAGTTCATCGCTGGCACAGATTTCCTGTGGATGTGCCCTAGCCTGATGGTACCTCACAATTTTTTTATGTGTTGTGTTGTTTTAACCACCTTTATTAATATCTTTGACCTTATCTCTTGGTCTGCTCTGTAAGAGTTTGAAAAAAAAGTTTAAAATAGTCTAACCCATCTAATGGATGAGATGGAAACTTCATTGACTGACTTACCCAGGAGAGATATGTGAAGCTCATCACACCTAAATTAAATTATATCTTGAGCACCTTTCCTTTGAGCACTGTCATTTTCCTCCAAGAGGCTGTATAAATTGCTTTTTCATTTTATTTGATGTGGCAAAAAGCCAGGACTGGAATCTATCATTCTCCAAATCCTGAGCAGTGGCGATGGGTCAAAGCAATCTAACATGAAGGTTATTATCACAGAGTGTGTGGGTTAGCACGATTGAAGAAAATAATGTATTTGCCTGAATTAACACCTAAGTGTGTCCTGACACAGAAACTGTTCTCTTAAGACTTTTTTTTTTGATTCAGGAACTCCTGTGAACTTCATTGATTATCTCAGTCCTAGATTTCCCAAGAGTGACACAGGAGGCAAGTTAAGTTTATGGCAGAAAGTCTCCTAAAGATCGTGTAAATCTTTATACTAATTCTGTTAATGAAATAGGTGGGATAAGCTGAAACAGTGCCTGCTGGGTGAAAGTGAGTCGAACCGTACCAGGGATGAATTTTGACTCGCTTATAAAAACATGAATACTAACAGCAGAATTTGTTTTATTCCCAGCCCAACTACGTGGAAGAAAGATGCTGTGGTGACCAAAGCTCTTGAACCACAGGCTGCACTTCAAGTGGCTCAGCAGTACCGCACTCCAGATCTATTGTCCCAAAACCTGGAGATCCTCACTGCCACAGATCCTCCTGGCATCTTACTGCGTGCAATGGGTGCATTCATGTTTATCTCGGTGCGCTTTAATTGTACCTACCTGAGGTGTGTATTAGCCAGCGCACACAGTGCAGATCCTCCTTCCAGATCCTCTTTGTGCATGACAGCAGCTTCATGGGCTGAAGTGTCCCAGCAATGGGTGGTTGCCCTACTTGTGTCCCCACCGCATGATTAGTAATTGCATTTGCACTGGTGCAAACTGAGAAGGAAAGCAAGCTATTGCTATTAATGCAAAAGAGCCTTGACTAGTTGGTTAGGATTTTAGTTTCTTTTGTCATATGTGTAATTTTATACATACATATTCACACACATATTTATATATGACTCCTGTGTCAATGTGACAGACTAAGAAGGATGGGACTGAAAGAGGTGAGAGTTATAGAAATGCAAATTATTTCTGATGTCCAAGTATTTTTATTAATAGTACTTTGTGGTTAAAACAGGGCTTATGTCTTTTAAAGCACTGAAAATACTTCTAATCCCCACAACAGCTGTGAAGTCAGTGAGCATTTTTGTCCTATTGTTGTTTAAAACTAATGGATTTCTCTTGGCTTTTTTATAGCTTTCTGTGTTGGCAAGAAATGAACAAGATATGTTATACACTGATCAGATCCAAAGGCCTTTAGGAACAGCGAAAAGATGACCACTGATTGCTGAGCCTTGGATCAGACCCTAATATTTTCTTGGAGACGACTTGTGTGGCAGCTCAATCCCATTTATGTTATGTTGCTTCCTGGTTTATGGTCCTTTTTGGGTTTGATTCAGTAAAGGAACCTGCTAAGAATCAGAGTTGAGCTAAGGCTGCTCATCCCACTCTGTATCCCAGCTCCTGGCCGAGGGTTTGCTTCTCACAGGACAGGGCTTTTCCTGAAGCTGGGAAGCTGTGCTGGCTGTGGGTGGCTGCTCCCTCATGGATTGTTTCTGCTCTCAGCAGAGGTCCCACACAGCTCCAGGTCTTGGCTTTCCAAAGGTGTTAGGTATCCTCACTCTTTGCATCACCTTACAACCATGTGAGTTGTCTCCCGCGATGCTGACAGCATTGATGTACTGTTCATTTTCAGGGCATCACTGGCCACCTGCCACTGGGTTTTATGGTGTGGATGGACCTGTGAGTTTTCTGGTCCATTTTGTAGCATCACTTTGAAAATTGGGGCTTTTCTTTCATATTTCTCCTGCCCGCCTCCTGACAAGCTTTTCCAAGGCTGGCTGCAGAGTGGAAGGAGCACGGGGAGATTTTTCTTCTGGATCTCTCTTAATTTTTAACTAATCAGAGAGGTTCCTTTCTGGCTTGTGCTCTTTCCAGCTTCAGTGCTGCCATCTCATTAATTGCAGCCAGTTAGCACAGTGGCGATGCAGCCAAGTGTCAGCTGGTGTGTGCTTTTAGTCTCTTTTTATTTCAGCATAATTAGAGAGCATTCACCGACTCTCATGTTGCTCAAACACGCTCCTTTGTGGTGTTTCCTCTATTGTGTAGCTGTATCTGATGGCTCTTTGGCTGAACTTTGGCTTCTGCAGTGGGGAAAGGCAGCTGGGAGGAGGGTTTGTTCTTGGTGAGAAATGAAAACATGGCTTGGGATATAAAAGGGAAAGATTGCAGGTATGAGATTGATGCCTTTGGATTTTAATATTTTTAATGTATTTGGAGATTTTAATATAGCTCTATAGTTTCTCACGCTTGAGGTAACAGCTAACAGTTTTTAACAGTTTCTAAAGCTCTTTATCACAGTTTGTGGTTTGTGTTACGTTCCTGAATTTCTGTTTGGTGGTCTTTTCAAGGAGAAAGATTTAAGCAAGAACATCTTGTTTGGGACACACGCACCTGGACTGGAATAATAAGACATATATATATAAGGCCCAGAACCATTGGAGGGGCTCCAATGGGGCAGCTCTGAGGGTGGTACCAAGGACAAAAGGCTTTTGGGTTGGATGTAGCCATTAGATATGATAATTAAGTAGTGTTATAAATTTGTAAGAACCCTATACTGGGTGTGTGCCTATATACTCCATGCACCCAAAAGCTTTCATTAAAGAACTGCTCTCACTTTATCTATACTAATATTGTTTGGAAGTCTTTTACCTCAATTTTAGGCAAGAAGATTGTTGCTGGGAAGGATTTTCAGCGTGTTTCCTTGGCAATCCAGCACCTTCTCCCCATGCACAGCACCCAGTTTCATGATGGCAAGGCATTGTCCTGACACAGTAAGCGGGATTGGGTATTTCGGGTATATTATTAGTGCCCAGGGTGGCCTTCTCTGGCCTCCCCAAGGCATGTTAGGAACCACTTGAGGATTAAGAAACCCCTTCTTCACAGGAGAAACCCCAAATTCAGGTTGTGACTTGACAGCAGCTTCTCCTTTTTCCTGGGAATGGCCAGCAGGGAGGAACAGGCCAGGAGCCTTTGCATGAAATGTATCATGCTCCCAGTTCTGGTGAGTAATTTTAATGATGTTTTCCGAAGTCTCAAAGGCAAGTGGCTTGTTCCTCATTGCATGGAATGTCTCATTCAAATCAATTAAGCAGCAAAATTAAACAAGGTGGTGTTTCTTATGTAGCCTGTCACTTACCAAAATGCTGATATCTTTTGCATGGGGTTCAGTCCCATTTCTTCTTCCAATCTGCTACATAAAGCAATAGCAACCCCTGTCCATTATAAACTGAAACTGAGACAAGGGAAAACTCAAACCACCCAAGTTTTTCCCTCCTCCAGCACCAAACCCTCGAGCTCCTGGGCTGCCCAAGTCCCTCTGACCTGCTAGGCATCTGCTCACCACTCCAAACTCTACTTCTGGTGAGCAATCCTATTTTTTCCCCTCCTTTTTCTCCCTTAATTCAGAAGTGGAGCCTCTTGCAAGGATGTAAGTTACAGTTACATCTCCACTATGCACTTCTCTCTATTCTCTCCGTGATCAAAGGGAGCAGATGGAAAACTTTGCAAAGAGAACAGACATCTCTTCTCCCCACTGCAAGGCAGGAGGGGGCTCAGGTGTTATCCCTCATACTGTGTACTGCAGTTAACTGAGTTTGTCCAGGGGATTTGGGAGGAAAAGATGCCATTGCCAGGCATCTGCGTGCGGGTAATTTGTCTTGATATGTTTTCAGTGTTACTGATGAGAGAGGGAGATGAATGCTTAATTAGGGAATTAACTGTCTTTTAAAAGATTAAGTTTTCTGTGAACACATTTATCAAAAAGAGAAGAAAAAAGTGCTGCAAACTGCTTGACAGAAATCTCTTTTCTCAATGTGAGTGAAAGGATGAAGAGTTAGAATAAAAGATGAGCATAATTACTAGATAAACGTAGGGAAGTACTGCTTTCCTCCACTGTGCCAGTTTCCTGTGCTGGTCCTGTTTTTGATCACAGACAAACCCCTGGGAAAGGGGAGCACATGCAGGTAATTCTGATCCTGCCCCATCACATCACGCAGTGTTTGCCTTTGCTCCTAAAATCCTTCTCTCTTACCCAATGCCTGTTATCTGGAGTGGTCCAGATTATAAGGTTATGGCACCCAAGCACTTTTGAGGGAAAATGGGAGCACGAGAACATGCAGCCACAAAAGATGTTGCAGGTATCTCAGGGTGACATGGACACCATTTGTCTGATGCAGTGCTGCTACTTCTCACAGCCATATATCCTATGTTGCACCTCAAATCTTGAAGTCCATCAGAAGTTAGTTCATCCCTCTGCTATTAACGAGGATGAATCCAGTTTGGTATGTGAGAGAGGAATAACCTTTTTTCCCTGGCATGAGCACCAGGAGCTGATAGGTGTGCACACACCCAATATTCCTCTGTGCATTCCTCTGGTTGAGGTTCAGGATTTGGGGTGGTTAAGAATGTTTACCTTTTACGACCAGAAAATAATGTCGTACAAAGTGTGACAAGGTTTTTTCCCTTGTATGAGCTAAACCCAAATATCAGTGTTTTTTTCCTCCCGAATTCCTGCCTGGCACTTTGTAGGGATTCTCTAATTCAAATTGACAGGTGCTTGTACAGCCAAATAACAAGCTGCACTTTACATCTTTATGCACGTATGAGTGGAATATGAATAGTTTCAGATTTATTGTGAGAAGGGCAGGGAGTCTAACAGCGTGGACTACCCTTTTTCTTGTTTCTGATGTGCCTCATCTGTCCCTCGTGAACCTCCAAGAGCGCACAGCTATTAGTAGTTTCCATTTGCAGCAAAGTGATGACTCGGATGCCTCTCTAATATTTGCCAGCATTTGGCTGGAGAGTGGGAATGATTTTTACCTCTGAAATGCCAGAATCAAACTCTGCCCCAGGCCTTGCTTCGAGGCTGCATGTAGGAGAGTGATGGCATGCATCCGCCCTCCCACGGAGCCTCACTGGCCCTGGGGCGATCCCAACGTCTCATCTCCCGTGTGCCTCAAGTGATGATTTCATTTTGCTCTTGGCAGTAAAGGCTGCTCTCGGCTTCTTGCAGGAATTCTGCAAGGCCACCCCACGTGGATGCTCCCAGCCCCTGTGCTCCTGTGCCATGGTGGTTCATTGGGGGTCCCCTGAGGGCAGATTTTGGGTGCATGGGCAGGACAGGAAGCACCCTGGGCATGGGCCCTCCAAAGCAAACATGTTTGGATGGGTGAGAGTGTAAGCAGATACCCACCAGACCACGAGTAATCTCACCATGGGGTTCTCCTTGGGGAAAGCCCCATTTGAGCTCCTAACTGCAGGGACTCCCTCATGGGACATCCTGGTGGAGCCCAGCAGAGAAGACCCACAAGCACATCTGTGCCTGACCTCCCTTCTCTCCTGCAACCCTTTTTCGGGCAAAGAACCATTCCCTGCACCAGAATGGCAATCAGGAGGTGTTTGCAGGACAAAACCCAAATGTTTGCAAGCATTTTAAGAGTTGTCTTTGGAGTCATTGACACTTGCCTGCTGGAAAAAAAAAAAAACAATGTAAAAAGAAAAATCAGCATAGCTTCACTGCAACCCAACAAAGCAGCTATATTTGGCTGGAAAATCACTGGCAAAAATACCTTCTTAACCTGATTCATTGCTCGTTAACACCTTTGTAAAATGAGAGCTCTGGCCATGAGTTTTCTTAGATGTGGCACTGGGATGAATCCCTTTGTGACTACTCCTTAAAGCTAACAGAGCATCCTCAGTAACCCTTGGTCATATTAAGAGAACTGAAAGCAAAACTGTCCCCCAAAACAGCTGGGCCTCATCTCTTAGGCAGCATTCTTGAAGGCCATATCCTTCAGGGCACGTGATTATTTTAGGATCATTGCAGTCATATATGTTATTTAACATGAATAAATTAGACTGTTTTCAGTCCATATCCATCAGCATTGAACCACTGAAGGGAGCCCCAGCTGGAGTTTATTCTTTGGTGAAAGCTGCTAACAAGGTGTCCCTGTTGAGTGAGGGCTGCTCCACTGCTGGAAATTCCTCACCTCAGTGGGAATGACGCTTTCATCTCTCCTTCCCTCCAAAGGTAGAGCCAAGACTGTGTTTCCCATGGAATAATAATGTGCAGTCATTTAAATGAGCCTTAAAATGAAAGGTCTGACCGGGAAATGCAATAGGCAGGCTGTACTGATGGAAAATGGCTGTGCCTGGTTGTAAAGCGGGGCTTAGGCAAGTCAGACCCTCTGTCCTCACACACAGAGACCAGAGTAGGCTGAGACTAAAGGTGTTTGAGGGATACCTGAGCTGTCCTTTTGAGTGAGCCTTCCACTCTGGCTGTGAGCTCGTCCTCATTCCAGCTCCTGCAGAAGGCTAATCCCAAGCCTTTTGCCCACTAAGGAAAACCGAAATCAATGGGGCAGATCTGTCAGACAGCTAATCCATAGCAGTGGTCCCTGCTCCAGGCTTGGTATTCTCTGTGGGCAACACAGTGATGATTAATTAAAACACCCCAACCCTTTCAATTAAACTTTCCAAAGTGCTTGCTAAGCATGAATTGCAGTAATGCCATGTGAGACAGATAGCAAATTATCAATCCCAATTTTCAGGCAGGAAAGCCTCAGTTGGGTAAAGGATCTTGATTTTAAAACCAGAGCAAGAATCTTCATCCTGTGCAAACCAGTGGTCAGAGTCCCCTGAAGTTCAGTAGAACAAAATCTATATTTAAAGGATATCCTTTCCCCTGCAACCCTCTCAAACAAATGCCTAGTTCCAATTGTGAAGCAGAGGAATATTTGGTACTTGCTCCAACATTTTGAATAATTTTCCAATAACTTGTGGTGAGGCACCTGTAATTACTGTGTGAGTTTAATTTAGAGTAGGTATTTACCAATCAAATTGTATCTGACACAGTTCTTGAAGGGATGGAAGTTATCTTAAAAAAAAAAGAAAAATCACTATGTGCATCAGTAATATTCCAAAAATCAATGTTGTTTAGCAAGCCATATTGACCTTATTAGAAGCTGAGTTTTTTTAATTACATCTCTGAAATAAGATGAAAACTTTTCATTATACCTGTGGAATTGCCTTAAAATAAATAAATAAAAAGCGCCCAAGCATTTCTTATTGATTTAAAAGTATCTTCAGTCTCATGATAACAGTCTTTAAATCCAAACAAATCCAAATGAAAAGAAAAAACCCAAACAAACAGCAAACCCAAGAACCCTCCTCCATTATCTTTTGCATCGGGGGGGAAATTAAAATTTGACATATATTTTGCAAATGTTGAATTGATGGCGCTTTTTTATTGTTTCTCCTTTTGGTGTGCCAGCCGTAAACCCCACCTTTGAGCTCCTGAAGCCTCAGCAGAGACGGTTAATAAATGTTATTTTGGCACCTGAAACGATACAGCAAATAATGCAGCTCCATCAGCACCGTTGCTGACATCTGTTGCTCATGAATCATCACCTGTTGTTAGAATGCATAGGTGAGGATTTGTTTAAATAAAGAAAAAACTACTGGTGTGGGAGAAATGAATGTAGAAGGAAGGTTTCAGCTCCACGAGGCAGAAGGAGAATCCATGTGCTGAACTGTGCCCCGAGCTCCTAGAGAAGCCCACCCTGGGGACCAAGAGGGGTGAATGTGTTCGGGGAATGCCGGCAAAGATAGAATAAATGACCCAGGGAAATTTAGCTGGCTTGCAGGTTTTCTTTAGGGTGTTTAGCTACTCTGGGCCAATCGGGCTGTTTAGGCTTCTCTTTGCATGGCTGGGATGTCCCCAGGTGCCCCTGTGGTGTAATGCTGCTCCTCTGTGCTGGCCACTGTGGTTGGTAAAGCTGCAAACATAGAAGAGATGATGTTAAAATACACAAGCAGACAGATCTGTGTGTGTTTTTTTCCCCAGGGTGACTTTTGAGGAGAGGCACGAATATTTTCAGGAACGCTGAAAATATTCACGTTCAGTAGGCAAAAGACAAGGAGCTGGGGATGAAGAAAAGTTCAAGCTTTTAACTTAAAATTTTTCACTTTGTTTCAAGTGACTTTCTCTTTTTCTACTAAAATACTAATTTAAAATCTCTTTTCTGATACTAGCTCCAAAAGAATGTGAACAGGTTAAATGAAGGAAAGAGCACTGGGAAAAGTATCCTGGAGATAATGGGAAGATGTGTGGATGTGGCACTTGGGGTCAAGGTTCAGTAGTGGGCTTGGCAGTTGTGTGCTAATGGTAGCACCTGATGATCTTGAAGGTCTTTTCCATCTTATATGATTCGAAGATTCTAAGAGGAAAACAGTAAGAAAAAACAAGCAAGTGAGAGATGAATCTGCTGTTCCAGGGATGAGAGTTAATTTCGGAGCCAGGAGGCACCACCAGATAGGCTTCACCAAGATGTAGGTTTTGATGTTTCTCCTTTTCTCCTGAAGCACCAAATGTTTCCCACTTCTTCAGTGCTTTGGCTTGGAATTCCTGTGCCAGTGCAGGTGCAAAGTATGGTGAAGAGCAAGGCATCCCAGCGCTTCTCCCCACAAGCCAAGGAAAGAAAAATGCACTTCTGGACAGCAATTCTGAGCCTTTGGGTCAGTTTTCTTTAAATGCCTTGGTGGCTGGAGGACTTCATGCCTAGACACATCCCTTGGTGGCTCCAGAGCATCCTTACACGTGCAGTCACCGCTGCAGGATCAGTGCAGAGGGAATTACCTCTTTCTTGATGGCCCAACCCTCACCATCCTGGGCTGCGTTTGGGTTTGTTGCTTTTTCCTCAGTACAGTTGAGGTCCACAATGGAGCAGAGACTTGTGATGCACCAGCCTTAGGGACAGGCCACATGAGTGAAGGAGGAAGCTTTTTGCTCCCTACCGCATGCAAAAGTTAAAACAGACTAAAGAAACTGAAGAATGACTTTGAGGACCCTTTGTCCTTGCTTCATAGCTGTTTTTAAGGGCAATGTCCCTTCATTTCTCCACCTTTTGAGCTTTGCTTTCAATTTCTGTGTCTCAGTGCAGTGGAAAATATCTTTAAAATGCTTTTTCACATTGTGTGCGTGTGCATGTTGTTGAAGTAAATGGTGCAGTTGCAAGTTGAGCTTGGAGTCTTGAATCAGGATTATAAGGTCACTGTGCTGGGATTGGTCTTGGCTAAAGTGGCATAAGAGTAACACCAACATTGTTTGGTGGCAACTTAGAAGCATGAGGTGTGAGAAGGAAAATCTTCAGTTAATAAAAATCCTTGTGTGGTGGTGGAGAAGGATGCTTTGAGACCCTTCACCAGAAAGCTGTGCAGAAATTGCCTCTTGTGTTGTGAACTTACCTGGATCCTCAGGACCATGTTGGTGCCTCCAGAAGAAAGTGAGAAAGTGTGATGTTTTCTTCATTGTACTGTTCATCACAACACATCAGCCAGGGAGACCCGGTGCCAGCACTGCACAGAGCTTTCCCTCTGGATCTCCTGGAGGATGTGAGCTTAGTCCTCTCTTTGCGTTTCAGTTGGGAGTTTGCTGAATAAAGCACTGATTTGTACTTCAGGAGAAACAGACTTGATAGCAAAACTCATCTTTGCTCCAAGGTGTCGAAGTATTTGGGCAGCAGCTCATCCCAGAGACTGTAATCTCCTGTAAGCTTTGTTTTACATGCAGGAGAGGACTCACAGAGCGGAGTCCTGCTCCTCAGGGCTTAGAGATACAAAGATAGCACAAACAAAAATAATAAAGAGCAATTAGTGATCCCTGTGAGAAATGCCACTGCCATTTTATGGTCTCATCTTCTGGAAAGGAGATGTGAAATGAATTATTGGAAGCACAGAGTAGCACAGTTTGTAGCCTCTGCCCAGCATCCCTGATCTTCATGGCCTCATCCCATCTGGCACTGCACCCACAGCACTGAGACTTGTCTCCAACCACAGGGTGCTGTGCCAGGTGCAGGTCTCCGATCTCTTGCACCTTGTCTGTCATTTTACCTGTGGTTTCTGGACACGCTGTAGCAGCCCCATTACACAGCTCCTCCTGGTTTGCTCCCTCACCTTGTAGTACAGCCAGGGCCAGGTGACATCCCTGCAAACAGCAGAGGGTGAAGTCAGGCAATCCCCTTTCCCCTCCTCAGAGGAGCATGCACAGTTCCTGCCCATATTTAAGCACCCTTCAGTGAACCCAATGCAATATTCATGTCCCAGCCGGTGCCTGCACAAGGATGAGCAGACACTGCCCTTGTAGGGAGCGTGGTCAGTGGTCTGTGGACACTGCAGGGCCCGGCACGGTGGCTGAGATACGCAATGACCAACATCACAGGGGCCAGGCTCATCTGCAGAGAAGTCAATACTGCCTCTCTCATAATCACAGAGCCACATATGCACAGAAACAAACACAAATCTGCCAAAAACGAATCCCAAGGTGAACAGGCAAATGCCAAATGTTCCCGGCAAATGTTGTTGATGTTGTCATGAGCTTAAATGGAGCTACATTAGGTAAGCTAACAACTGATTCTTATCCCATGGTTTTGTTTTGCCAGTATTCAAATTTATGTAGCAGCTTTTGAACACATAGACAATTTAATAATTTTGGCTTTGCAGGCAGATTGTAAAGTTTAGTAAGTGCAGAAGTGAGGCACTTGTAGCCCTTTTTCACTACAAGGGATGTCTTTGTCCTTAGACATTTCAGCAGTGGTCCCAGCAGTCATCTCTATGTTTTCATCCTTGCAAATATATATCCTCTCATCATTTCTCTCCTTTGCCCAGTTTGTCACAAATACCTCTGCCCTCAGTCCTGTACCCTTCTTGTTTCTCTAAAGCTGCTTTAGCTGTTTGTTTTGTTCCTCCTTTTGCTCCCACCAGTGTAATTTCATTAATTGCTGGGAACACCATCAATATCCTCTGCTATAGAGCAGAATAAAATAAGGCCAAGGACCTGAAGTGTGCTGAACACACCTTACAGATCAATACATCATCTGGCTTCGTGTCTTACCACCACCCCTCAAGTCTGCCTTGGTGTTTGATGGTTTCAGATGGGCCACACTGGCACTAGAAAACCTTTTAGTTTTACTGGAGAATCCCAATGGTTCAGAAAAGTCAACATTTTTCTGAGAAAACATCCTGCATCTTAAAGAAATTACATATTCGATGGAGACATAATAAAGCGTGTACAATTTTCAAACAGCTGTAGCAATTTTAGGAACTTCACAATATGTTTTTTCTTCCCAAGAGGGGCCCTTATTGGTTTGAAAAAGGAGCCTGTAATTTGATTATCTCCTAGTAATTTTCCTGTCCTCCATTTCATACCTTTAAAGATGTAGGAGGATGTGAGTGAATCTGTTCATTTGCAGTTGTTTTGTTTTGGTGGTTTAATTTAAGCAGTACTGAAACTCCAACTGAAATGGGTGTGAAAATGCTGTAGCATCGTAGAGAGAGTCTTGAAGGGGGGAAAAAATCCTTTCCAGGTTGCTAACTTCACTAGGGAATTTCCTTTTGTGTTCTGAGCTAATCTTCTTTATATTATGCCTCCATTGTTAAACATTTAAGGACCCAGGCTGCAAAGAATTGATTAAAAATCTTGGCAATTGCTGTGTGCCATTAAACTTCATTTTTGCTGTAACATACTTTGCTAATTTGCTATGATGTGTTTGATTTAGTAGTTCATTTAGCCGTTGCCAGAAGCGTTAGAGGAAAAGGTAAATTTTCAGCTTGTTGACTTGTTTAATAAGTTGATTTAGTCCTTCTTTGACAAGTTTACACAATGGCAGAAAGAGCTGTAACTACTACTCAGTCAATACTTGAGTTTGCCCTGCACTGAGAAATACTTTGGGTCAGGCTTGTTTGTGATGAAAGCTTTCTGAACAAATGTGGCAGCAATATAACAAGTTCCTCAGTTTTATTTTTTCAAAATTAATTCCGTACTTGCAAGCTACTTTTCAGAAACAATCACACACACTAGGTCCATATTAATTACTTTATTTTCCTTAATACTTACAGGCGCAGCCTTGGAGTGAATTGCAGAGGTGAGGGTTTAAAAGGTAGTGTTCCTTCAGAGGGGCCATGGGGAGGACACACTTACTGTGAACAAAGCTTGGGGGAGAAGGACCTTTTCTTAGAGAGGTTGAGTTAGGTGCATGCAGCTGGAAACTGCCTCTTTGCCTAGAGTAAAAATAGATCTGTTTCCAGTCCTTTGCAGTTCACTTGCCATGAATGTTAGAGCAATTGAGTCTGGGAAAGAGAAAATTTCAGCACTCAAATATTTATGAATTTTAGATACGCATCTAGAAGTGCTCCTAGTAGACGTGGTGGGTTTTTCTCCAACAAAATGATTACAAATTACTGGATGAGTGCATTTATAAGTGCTTTACAGAAGGTTAATGGTTGGTAGGTATTTTATGCCACAGTTAATCAGCTGTTACAAGCCACTTAGCCAAGTGATAACCCATTGTGGGGTAAAAAGCACCAAACCCCTCTGGACTGAGGGGCATGTCAGTGAATGACTGTAGGATTCACTATGTCTTGCAGAACCACAAAGAAACCTTTGTGTCATTTTGGTTTGTACCAGTATGTTGCTCATGCCTATATAATACTGTAATTCTGTAATACATATATTATATATATTTAGCCTAGCATATATCTGTTTCATTATTTAGCAGTATTTACATCATGAGCAGTAGAAAAGTGGAGATTAATAAATGTGCCGGAGTTGGTGAGGGAAAGAACTGTGACCTGGATCTAATGCAGGCATCTAATTTGTGATTTGAAGTACCTGTTGGAGAGACACCTTGATGTTTTGAAGGTGTGCAGAAGGAGAACCTAATTTAAGCATTTTACCTGCAGATGACAGCCTGTTGCTTTGCGGTCCATCCTTCTCTCTGTGGACTACCTAAGGCCCTGCTTCTCTGTATCAAAGGAGTCTTTTCTCCTTTGACACAGTGCTTCTCATCACTGTTCCTTCCATTCGTTGCTATAGCTGGCTGGAAGACATAAAATCCATTTTAAAAAATGAAGAAATCAGGCTCTGCTGAAACCCCTGCTGGCCAGGTGCTCCAGGGATGCCCCAGTCCCATGTTGGGGGCAGATGTTCCCAGAGATGCCAGGATATACCAGATCCCTCTGCAATCAGCCCTTTTAATGACAGAAGGTTCATTTTCTCTACGTAAAACATTGAGCACCCAATTATAGAATCAGAAAACCTGTTCAGAAGAAAATCAGGAAAACAGTCCAAGGTTGCACAGATACTTGAGATTTCCCCTGTGGCCCTGTGGTCACACAGCACCAATTCACTCCATGGCCCTGTGGGGTGCTGAGGGGAGAAACCCTGCCTGTGGGCTCCTCACTTCCATTTATATTCTGGAATTCCACTGCGCTGTCAGAGTTGTCGCCATGTTTCAAACACACCCTTATTTATCTTTTGATATCCCTGATATCCCTGGTGAAGTTCCTCTTTGGTGTCCCAACATGCAGAAGGTGTTGAAGACACTTCTGGGCTTCTGTGAGTATTCCTTTCATTAGCAAAGAGGGATCATGAGAGCCACAGAGCCATAGGCTGGACCAGGGGAGGTTTAGGTTGGACATTAGGGGAAATTTCTTCACAGAAAGAGTGATTGGACATTGGAATGGGCTGCCCAGGGAGGTGGTGAAGTCATCATCCCTGGAGGTGTTTAAGGAAAGACTGGACATGGCACTCTGTGCCACGGTCTGGCTGACAGGGTGGTGTTCAGTCATAGACTGGACTCGATGATCTCAGAGGTCTTTTCCAACGAAATAGATTCTGTGATTCTGTCTTGAGCCTGTCAGTTTTGGAAGCTTTTGGAGAATGGCCTTAATAACCTGCTTTAACTTGTAGTTAGACCTGAAGTGGGTAGTTGGACCAGAAGATTGTTGTAGGTCACTTCCAACTGAAAATATTCGGTTCCATTCCATTCCAATCCATTCCATGCTATGCAATCTGATTCCATCCCAACCCATCCCATCCATGGCCTGCTGTGGATGTCATTAGGGAAGAAGTGTTACTTACACAACCTTTTCCCAGTCTCCCAATTCAAGCCCCGACGTGGTGTTTCCAAACAGTGCCCATCTAATATTCATACCAGTTACTGACTTGGCGCACGAGCGCCTCAGGTTTCCCATTGGTAAGATTTAGGGCATCCTGCCACCACCCGTTGAAAGGCTCTGGGACACAGAGTCCTTTCCAGAGCCATTCTCTCAGGCTCTCCGAGAGAATTACAAAATTACTATTGCATTGATGACTCCTGGGCCATGTTTTCAATTCTTTTCCTGCTTTAGCTCAGTAAAGCCTGGAAAACCGTTTTCGTTAACACTTCATTGAGTCTCCCTGACATTTTCTTTAGTGCTATGTAATTATTACAGCTGCATATGTTCATCTGATATTCATCCTTTCCCATATTCTACACCCTGATGTTCCTCTGCACCCAGTCACTGCCAACAGCTCGGTGCTTTCCGTGGTTCACAGGCTTTTTTTCAGAAGATAAAGCCCGAAAGTCCCTTCAGATACACTTGAGAAGCTGAACGAGACCCCTCTATTTCAGCTCCAGAAGGGAGGCAGGGCAGTCTTTAAACCTTTATGAATAAGCTGGGAGCAAACAAGCAATTAACGAGAGGCTGGTGTGCTGAGAGAGCGGTCATGGCACCGGGGCTGGTGGTAAGGAAGGCTTTGGAGGAAAGAAAGACTTATGGAGGTGTTGGCTGCTGCCAGAAGCCTCTGCTAGACCTGGCCTTGGGGCAAAACCATTCCGAGCAGCCTTACTGCAAGAGCCAATGGATTCCAGGTTGCCATCAGTGAGCACCTCACTTATGTGAAAAAGCAGTCTGGGAAACATCCCAGATTTTGCATCTCTTCTTCTGAAAGAGGAGGAAGGCTGGCAGAGAAATGTCTTAAAATCCCTACAAAACAGTGGCTAGCTCACCCCCTCGTCAACTTCTGGCCACCAAAAAATAAGTGTCCACCTTCCAGCACCTTCCAGGCTTGTATACTTCACCTTTGCAGAGAAAAACTTGGAAACAGCACTGAAATAAACCCTAAAAGTCAGAAATCGCATGGCAGTCCTAGTCCCTGATGTCTTTTTTATTTTCTTTTTAATTTTAACTTTTTTTGATGAGTCTCATGATGAAGATCTGGCTTTATGGGTTTTCACATGTTTTTGGAATTAGCAATGCTCCACTGGACACAGTATAAAAGCAACCTACACAGAGCTAGTCACACTTTTCTTCTGCAGAAACTATCTGTGAGAAAACATACCATAAAGACCCAGTAATTTTTTTTAAAGTACAGTTTCAGTGGGCAATGATGATTTTATTTAATCCAAACTCAAGGCACAGCTTTCCCTCACCTATAAGGTTTTTCTATAAGCTGAGAACATCCTTCAGAACACTAGATAAACCCGTGCCATGTTCCAGCATATTTGTGTTTAAAAGAAAAAAATGAGAAAAATCTCATGCTGACCTTGGGGAAATACAGCCCATTCTCTGGGGAATCTGGACGTTTCCTTTCCAATGAGTTTTTTAAATGAGTGTTATTGAAGGTTATTGCTTAAATTCACTGTCTCCTTCACCTTTTTTTTTTTTGCAAACCAATGTTGGAGAAGCTTCACAAGGACTTAGAATCAGAGTCAGGAAAGTGACAAACCTCTCTGAAGAAAAGGGGAGCAAGGTAAGAAGCCCCAGGAGAATCAGGACCAGCAACCACTGTCCCAAACAGTGCTGTAAAAAACTTGCTAACACCTTTTCTCTTGGGCTACAGCCTTTCATGGAGCATCCTTGGAGCCTGGCTGGACCATTGATCTGGTCCCCTCTGCCTAGGGCACTGCTGTATTTCACTTGTACTTCCCTCAATGAGCTGCCACTGTTGCTATGACAATTTTTCTGTAGCTTATTAATAAGGGAAGAGTCACAGTTAATTCAGGGAAAATGAAAACATGAAATATTTATGGCTGACTTCTCTTTTGTTATTGCTAAATTTCTTTTTATTTTTTTTCCTTATAAACAGCAAAAAGAATGCCTAGTTTGTGAAAAGATGGATTGGATTTCTGTTTGGGGACTATGGAATTAATTCATAGTCACGGAGCAAAAAAATAAAAATAAAAATTATAAATCCAGCCTTCCAAAAAAGAACGACACGGAGGATCAGCTGAAGCTCAACTCATATGGTGTTTTGCGTTACGCAACCTTAAAATGCTCCTACTGAAAGGGTTTATTGATCACTCAATAAAGAAGGAACAAGACTAAGCTTCCAAAAAATGCAGCACCCAATCTATATGGACTGATAGACATAATTGATTCCTTTCAGCGTGGAGGTGTTAACGTAGGAAAAGATTAGGTTATCTGAGAGGAGCAGTCTGAATGTTTAGATTGCTATTCAATAAAGGCTTTGTACGGTACCAGCACTTCGAGGGGGCTGTTTCATATTTCCAGTCTTATCTGTCAACAGCTGTGCATAATCCGCCACGGGTGGATCAATGCGAGCCAAAGGTATTGCATTACAGGGTGGTAATTCCTCAGGAAAGAGAGCGTGCGTTTAGGCTCCTTTGATAGCATTGATGTCAGCGGGCAAGCTAAAAGCTGGTAATTATCCCTCCCTCTAACAATGATTATTTAAAAGTTCCCATGGATTGGCAATATGCGAGGCACAGACTGCGTGGAGGCGAGAGGCAGAGGAGCAGGTGCCTGGCACGGTCCCCTAGGGGCTGGTGTGCCCCATCATGGCCAAAGGGACCTCTGATGTGCATCATGTCACCATACCACATGCTGGGGGAAGAAACCTCACTCCATGCTGACCTCTGACGGGCATAGTGTCACAGGTCCACGTGCAGCTGGAAGAACCTTCACCCTACACATGGTGATGCCCAGCATCAAGGGGATCCTGCAGCGTGACCTGCATCCTCTGGGCTCTCTGCCTTCAGAGCTGGCATGGCAGTGCCTAAGAGAGGAGGTGGGTTTGATGGCCAGGAAACACTGCTGCCAACGTTTTCCCATGTGCCCATTGATTTTCAACCCCCAAAAGGGTGAAGTGTCAATCCTGCTGCGGGGCAGAGAAGGGGAAAGCAACACTATTTGCATGCTGACTCTGAACCAGCTGAGGCTGAACTCATCCCCCTGTGACCACCAAGATCAGCAAAACAACCCAGAAATTATTTTCGAACCCTCTCCTCTGCAAATCCTCACTCCATCTATCTCTGCCAGTACCCTGGATCCCCCTCCCCAGCAGTCGGGCACTGTGAGCTGGTGTGGATGGTGCTTTGTGGCTGTAGCAGAGGTAAAATATTCACTTGCATTGATCCACTCATTGATTTTTTAGGTTTGCCTCAAACATTCATGTGTCCAAACCCTCTCATGAGGAATCATGTAATCCACAGGCTCACTCAGGAGCAGCAGTGTGCTGTAGTGTAAAGCATCGAGTTTGCTGCTAAATTATAGATAATGTGAACTAAAGAGGACTTGCATTTAAATACGTGCCTTTATTTTATGGTATGAGGTTTTATTTTTAAGAATTGTGAGGTTCCCTCCCACTTTTACTTAAGCAAGGAGGCAGATTCCAAATGAAAACCCCTTTTTCAGCAGTGACCACAAAAAATAATGAAATAACAGCAAAGCCAGTGCCTAAATTTTTTAGACTGGGGCTCCAAACAAGATCAGAGAAAGACTGTCCAACTTCAGAGAGTCAGCAAGGAAAGGGCAGCAAAACCCTGGTCCAAGCAAAGGCCACATTACCCTGAAAAGCCTGGGGACAAATCTATACAGTCTGGAGCAAACTGGGCTGCAGTGTCTGAAAGGAGACAGTTTAAAAGAAAAATCCGCTTCTGCAAGCTCCAAAATCCAAGACGGAATGATTCTGGCACCTTGCTCCCAGCCAGGGGCAAGGCAGCGCCGAAAGCCCTTGCCATCAACCAGCGCTGGCACAAGGAGAGGAAAGCCAGCCACCTCTGCCAGCCCTGAGCAGGGATCCCTTCTGGCATCCTGCCTCCCCATCCATCAGCTGCTCTGGGATCTTTCACATCCTAAATCAGATGTTAGTGGGGATTAGGTGCTGGGGTTCTGCAGCGGCAGGGAAGGAGAGTGTCCCCGGTGGAATGTCAGGTGAGGGTTTATGGTAATAACTCGTTGGCACCGCACATTCTTATCCATCTTTTTTTCGACATTATTCTTCAAGCTGCTTAGTTTAATTAAAGCTCCCCAGCATGGGCTTCTCCCTGCAAGTATTCAGTGCTGCCTCGAGGTCTTTTCTCGAGCTCACTATTCATTTCTCTAAGTTAATCTGTGCGCTGGCCTGCTCTTTTGCCTTAGGGGGAAGGGAGGTTTCTGTGCTCCTTGCTGTCCCATCAGTCACTCCATATCCCTCTGCAGACAGACATGGCATCGTCAAACCTTCATCTGTCCCTTAGTGCCCAAGGGCTGCACCCAGAGGTGCCGGTGGAGAAGGTGCAAGTTTTCCAGCAGAGGGAAGAGATTTTAATGTGCAAATCTCTTTTTAAGGAGCTGAGAGGTGGCCAAGCACTGAAACGATAATTTGGTTTGTCTATCCGTTGTTTTAAAAAGCAAACACACAAAGGGAAATCCTTGTCCTGGTTATATAATATCTATTTAGAGATTTAATATATCCAGCAAGGTGAGGGAGCTCCCATCCCAAGGTCAGAGCCAGCCTGTTCACTTCTCCCTGCCTCTTGTTTCTGAAGTTTTCCTCATTTCCATATTTATAAGTCCCACTGAAGAAGAACAGAGCTGTCTCCTTCTGTCATCGAAATGCCAGAAAAAGCCTTTAGCTCCTCAAAAACTAATAACCAATATGCTGGGATTGTTTCGCTCCCCATCCCTCCTCAACAGCACATTGGACAGATGTCACAGCGCGCACCAGCAAGACACACAGGGATAAGTGGGGACTATAGTTTAGCAAACCAGGGAGAAGAAAAAAGAAGCATGTGGAGGAGCTAGTCAAGGTCTGATACCAGGTTCTGTTGGGGACTCCTGCCCTCTCAACAGCAAAATGAACTGAAGAAGCCTCAGAGGCACTTGAGTTCAGGGTCTTGAATTTAATCTCTGAAGAAAGCTGGACCTGGTGCCAGCACAGTCTACCCTCTCTGGTGTGGGAGGGATGGGAACAGTTTGTCGAACTGCAGATAGGAGTCTTTGATAGCAGTGTTTCTGAATGAGTGCCACTTCTGGGAAACAGTCTGCACAGATCATCTTCAAAACTTGACACAGACCTTTTCTCCCCATGGCCTTCACCCTGAGGATCTCAGTGCAACAGGTCTAACAAAAGGAGATGATTGGTGAATGAATGAATGAGTGAATGAATGAATGAATGATCAGGTTGCACCCTTGGCTAGAAAGTACATAGAGGTGTTGATTAGAGGTGCATAGTTTGATTTGAGATGCTGTGATTGTGACCTGATTGAGAGTTTGGGGTAAGATGTATTTTTGGCCAAGAGAGGGTCTTTTTCTTAAATGGCAATCACTCTGCTCGTGCCCATGTGCGGATATGGATTTGATGTAAAGGAGCTATAATATAGTTGGTCTACTCTATATGTGCATTGCATTTAGCACTTACCATTTCTGGGATATGTGTTCATGAACCTGGACTCATCCCAAGAAAACTAGAGGTGGGAGCGGCTGTGTCACTGAACTAAGTATGGTAAAGGCAATTGTTCTAATGAGATATCAGGTCAAACTCTTTCAGATCAAACTCTTCCAAGCTCCTTCAAGTGCCCCTAGCAGTGTGCCAGAGGCAAAAATAATTTACTACTGTGGTTGCATTCTTGGCAAGGACATGCCCTGTCAATGGTGAGCCCCTGGTGCCCAGCTTCCATCTTGGACTCCTCTGTTTAAGGACTTTGCTGTTCAGGTAGGATTTCACCAGGAAGGCAAGAGTTTGCTGGAAGCTGCTTCTACCTTCAGCGAGAGCATTGTGCTCTTGTTTCCACGTAATAAGAATTCTTCAGTGGTCCCAGGCCCTTTTCTTGAAGCCATGACATGCAGCATCATTGTTGACAGGCCATTACTCTTTTCTATAAGACCTTTGGTGGTGGCTCTGCCATATAAAGAAAGGCTTATGGTTGTACCTATGAACCTCAAGGGTGCTTGGCCCATCCCACAGGCCCCGCTGGCTGGAGCAGTCTGTCTACAGGCTTTACTCACTCTTAAATTTCTTTTTTGGCCTAATTTGAACTGATGGACCAAGTAATGAGCTTTTTCAGAAAGCCCTGAAAAGCTCTGGAAGCAATGTCAGCACCGGGGAGAGAGACCAAAAGAAAGGTACATACCGCAGACAACCTGAGAGCAAGAAGTGACACGGCTCTGCCTCTTTATAGTGAAAAAGTTGTTAATTAAAAGCCTTGTAAGCCTAGAAAGGGTGGTTTCAAAAATTAATTACCTGTTTTGTCGTGTAATGAGGGACACAAAGCAATATTTTGCAAAGGCTGAAGAGCTGTGCCGGCATCTGCTTGCTGAGTTTGTGGCAATCTCTTTTTGAAAAACAGAAAACAAATTCCTCTAATTCCCCCTTAACTAAGAGAGCTTTGTGCCTGTTTTTATTTGCCGCTGCTGCTGGACTGCCATTCCTTTAATGGATCCTGAGGTGAGGGAGAAAATGGCTCAGGTTTCTCAAGGTGGTGATGGCAAAGCCTAACGTGGCCACACCGCAGCCTATTTGAGCTCCTTAATGCTTCGGAGGCTTGCGCATGGAGGGAATCACGCCAGAATAATAATGCCACATCTTGCAATTCATTCTCATCAGTTTTAATGAAGATAAAGGGGCTCACTTTATGAATCCACTTGGGCTTAACAAATTAAACATGCTGCTGAAAGGGTACATGTGAACAGAATATTTGTCCTTATAATGTTCATTTAGGTGGACAAAGTTAACTAATGTTATTCCATATATTTTTGTTTTCTTTTTGCTGCCTAAAGAAGGCCTCACAGCTGCACGGTTGGCTCTGATCTTGTTCCCTGCTCATTAAACACATTGTTTAATTATCATTTTACTCCTATTCTTGAGGTTGCAGCATCATTTCCCTTTGAGGAAGTACTTTGGGTGCCCAGCAGTCAGAGGAAAAGAGCGGCAGGGAGCAGGGGAGAGGGGGGAAGCATCACAAGAAAACGTCCCTTATATTCCACAGCCGCAAAATCCACCACCAACCAACTGTTCCCATCTGCAGGCAGCTCTCCAGCTCCTCTGTGAAGCTTCATTTCATGGTCCTGTGTCTATTGATCGCTGCCAGGCTGCAGCAGCCACCTGGAAGGGAGAGCATAACCCTTCCACCTTGCAGGGGAGGTTGGATTTGGTCTGCAAGTTGCTCAGGTTACGAGCAGATGCTACAGGGGAAGCTTATGGATGATTCCAGCTTTGTCCCCAGGAACTTGAAAGCAAAACAAACAATATCCAGTACATCGAACACCTCCTTTCTGTAAACCACGGAAAAGAATAAGTTAATAAACACAAGAAAGGAGGTCAATTAACACCCTGACAAGATTTATTTCCAGCAATAAACAATCTCCTGCAAATAGCCAGGGAAAAGTTGCAAATACTCATTCGCCTGGAGCTGTGACCTTGGATAAAGCACAAAGCAGAAGTGGAGAAGCCAATGGGAAATGGCTCTGGGCTGTGCTGGGAAATAGCATTTCTTACTGCAATCTGGGCAGCAAGAGCAGCATCAGGAGGCGTGCCCAGAGAAGCTGTGCCATGGAGCAGGTACAGTCCCCATCATGGCATTCCCCACTTGTAGGGGATGCCCCAGGGAATAAATGGCTATGGGGAGTTGCAGGCAATCACTTGGCTATGGCACCAAGCGATAAAAAGGAGATGGCCCCGACTCAACCGTCTGTTGACTCAAAGGGATGGTCCAAATATATGGGATCATTGAGTCCAACTCCTGACCCTGCACAGGACAACCCCAAAATCCCACCATGTTCCTGAGAGTGTTGTCCAAAAGCTTCTTGAAGTCTGTCAGGCTTGGTGTCATGACCACTTCCCTGGGGAGCCTGTTCCAGTGGCCAACCATTCTCTGGGTGAAGAACCTTTTCCTAATATTGAAACCAAACCTCCCCTGATGGAGCTTTGTGCCATCCCCTTGGGTCCTGCCACTGGTCACCACAGAGAAGAGATCAGTGCCTCCCCTTCCACTTCCCCTCACGAGGAAGTCGTAGACTGTTAAGAGATCTTCCTTCACTCTCCTGTTCACCAGGCTGAACAGGCCAAGTGACCTCAGCCACTACTCATATGGCCTCCTCTCCAGACCCTTCACCATCTTTGTAGCCCTCCTTTGGATGCTCAAGTTACTTGAACGGCTCAGCAACAAGTTGCTTTTGTTATTAAGGGCAGATCCTCTGTTCTTGAAGACAAAACATTATGTGCAAGTGCCAAAAGGAGAGATGAGAACACCGACTCCAGAAAACACAGCTTTCCTCTCTGCTGCGGTCTTTTCCTTGCAGCTTTGGTGCTGAAGAAAGATAAGCATGATATGTGGTATTATCAATCACTCAGAACCTTGGACAACATGGACCAGCATCTGCCTGTTCAAAATACTTCGGGATTTGTTTTCGGTCACAGCAGTCGATGGGAAAAGAAAGCCCTGAGTGGGTTGGCAGCGCTAGGCTGCTACAGGCAGGAGGTGGAGAAGGAGAAAGGAGGGGAAAGAAAAGGACATGAAGGTCAGCAGTGGGGCCACAAGTGTCTCCCAAACCAACTTCAGAGACTGAAACAGACTCAGTGGTGCTGACTCACACCAAATTACACTTATTTACAGGGAATGCCTTGACACACCATCCACCACCAGCACAGGCTGCTCTCAGCGCCACGGGGTGAATTAAGTTTTTCAAAAATAAAATCAACCCCCTATGGAGCATGGACAGATTTGTGTGGCCACAGCACTCAAGGCAATGGTATTAAAGTCAGGAGCTTATAAAGGAGCAACCAGACTAGAAGTCAAAGTACTTATTATCCCAGCAGTTATTTAGTTATTTCTTCTAGGAAGCAGCAATGATTTTGAGGCCATTATTTAAGACAACCTGTCTGTGTCTTTTAAGAAGGAACATTTGAGAAGAGATGACAGTGATTATTTTTGAAGATGTGTAATTTCTCACCAGTCATCCACTCGTAAAGAAGAACAAAGTTTTTATCTTTTATTGTTGCCAGTCTTGTCTTCTCAATTATAAAATACTTCCTTTTTTTAAATTTTTTTTTTCTGGTGAAAGCTTTTATCAGCAGGAATCCCTTATTAACTTGATAAGACAGCTGTCCCCTCCCTGAACCATTTCAAATGTCCCTGCCCAGGTTCTGAGGTGGCTTCAATCTCTAGGTCACGCCACACTATTTCATCCTGTAGGCAAGACCATCCAATTCAGGAATAAGAAAATAAAAAATAATGAATAAGAATAATAACAAAAAAGAAAAATACATAAATCTGACTGAAGCCAGCAAGAAGTCCCAAGTGGGGTTAATCACAGCACAGATCAACCTGACCAGCCTTCCTTTTCATTTCCCTTTCCCCAGAATCATCTCTGAAGGTACCTCAGAGAAATACGGCACGGTTGTTTGCGTGCCATGTGCTCTGGCTGTTTTTGATTTGTTTAACCATCTTTGACCTTTCAATATCCAGTGGTCATGTCTGAATAGATTTTGCCTGGCGAACCATTGCAGGAAGGAATTGGCTCTCATACCCCTTCTGACATTTCTGAGCCGAGATGGAGGTGCTTTTATTGCCCTCCG
Organism: Sclerurus mexicanus; assembly: GCA_013396755.1. Classification (NCBI taxonomy): domain Eukaryota; kingdom Metazoa; phylum Chordata; class Aves; order Passeriformes; family Furnariidae; genus Sclerurus; species Sclerurus mexicanus. The sequence continues at coordinate 311,062 of VWZF01002603.1, forward strand.
TGGGGTGATAACACATTAAAACCTCTCTTTTGCCATCTCATTTATTACCCGAAATGGCATTGCACCGAAACATTAGAAGATCCAGCATCCACTGAGATAGGCTAATTTTAATGATTAACTGAGGAACTGTTAAATTTTACTTCAGTGCTCCACTGTCATTATGGAATTAGTATTAACGGCCATGTACTGTGAGAGATGTAATGAGACCGGCTGGAAATGACAGTGCCAGGGAGCTGGAGCTCTATAATTATAAACTTAGCACATATCATTAAAAAAAAAGGAAAAAAAAAAAACAACTCTCAAGAGCTTCACTTTGTTGCCAAATTGTGCTTGGGTCCCTAGAATGTGAAGTCCAATAACTTTATCTTTCCCCCCTCTCCTCCTCCCTCTGTCTCTCTTGCTCTCTCTGGTTGCTTTTAATTAAGCCTAGATAAAATTAGCAGACAGAAAATCAACACTTGTAAAAATGTCTCATTACATGATGATGGCGGGACAGCTTCCTGAAAACTCCAGCAGTTTCTCACTGCTGTGGCCATAAAGCCTGCAATGATGCCAGGCCTCCTGGAACGCCTGCCACGGCCTCTTGGGAAGGCAGGTGAGCAGAAGAGACAAGCACACACTAAATCCAAGACTTGTGGTGTTGCCCTTTCCCCCATCCCAGCTATCCGGTGATCCATTAAAATGTTCTTCCCTTGGCTTTGGTGTCGCTTCCCACTCCCGCGGCTCCCTCTGCTCTCCACCAGCGCTGTGCTGTGCGTTGTTTTAGTTTGGCCCTTGACTTCATCTCTCCTCGCTCCCCACCCCCTTTTGAACACCTTCCCGACTGTATCCTTTGCTTCAAAGCATCTCAATCCTCCAGTGAATAGCCTGGTTCTCTTTGAAGATCTAAGCTCCCCCTTCATCACTTGTTTTGGCTGTTTTCACTTTTCTGTTATGAGCATCTGATCCACCCACTGGAGCTTCCTATTCTCTGACAGCCATTTATGCCTCATTATCTCCTTGACAGTTGCGTTTTTCACTCCATCTTCTCCACTTGATCTTCCCAATCCCTTTAAAACATTTGTTTTCAAAGTTATTTCAACTTTCTCCATTTGTTTTCATGTGCTAATATCTCCTGCCCTTACACAATCTTCAGGGCAATGCTCACCCTTAAGGGATAATCTACTTCTCATCTGAAGGACCGCCCTGTCAGGCTCTCCTACATCCAAGAGCTGAACAAGTGACCCTCTGGACAGATTAATCAGGTAGGAACAATGCTTCCATGATGAGTCCTGGTTCTTTTCTGCCAAAAAGAAGAACATCCTCTGGGTGGCAGATGATATAAAATGGAGGTTCTTCCAGTACAAAGAGATATCTCAGGGCTTTTTTGTTTTTTCTCTCCAATTCCTTTCCCCAGGAAGATGCACAAACACAATCCTTATTGTTACCATCAGTTCATAATACCCATAGGGGCTGATGTGCCACTTTCTGTCCAAAATTCATTTTTATCTCTAGTCCTGCATGCTTTCTGTTATCTTCAACACAGGAGTTATTTATCACTGACCTTGAACAGCAGCTCTTGCACCAAAAAAGTTTGCTGTTCCTTCCTGCACCCTCACTTAAATTTCAGTTTTTTTCTTTGACACTATTGCAGCGCAAACACCTGTTCTGTACAGCACATGTTGAGTTTTTTTAAACACTCTTCTTCTTTGGCAAGGTGCAGCCCATGCACTGCTTGGTTAACTGAAGGGAATGCCTTTGTGATGCTCTTCCCTTTCCTAACTGTCCTCTAACGTTTACAAAACCCACATCTGATACTGGTTTAAGCTTTTGAAAATATGGGAATTTTATGTCCTATCATCTTTTCTGAGTCGACAGCATCTGTAGTGCATCTTGGCAAAGATGTCCTGAGCTGTCCCAGAGCTTGCAGAAGGTGCCACTGTGAACGTGTTAAAGCTGATTCTAGAGATGCCCTTCAAGTGCCCACACTGGCAAAGCTGTTGTCGGGAGAGCTGGGGAGCTGGCAGCAAACCCTTTCTCCAATTGTGTCGTTGTTGTCAGTGTTTCTGTAGCTCTTACGCAACCCCTGCATCAAAACACAGGCAGAACTGCACAAGGCAATGCAGTCCAATAGCCTCGTACTTCGGAGTAAGAAGGGGTTAACAGGGTTTTCTTATACGAATCCGACCCGATCCTCCTCAGAGTCAAAGCTACGAGTCTTTTTGAAGTCAAACAGCTTTGGGACTTCAAATAGCAAATTGGCAAGGGTGTCATAATAAAGCACCACAAGGACAGAAAAGGCTGTTGGGTTTCATGAATTTGGGCCCTCCCCTTGCTTTTAGCTACAAACATCTTCCTTACACAGAAAAAAAAATTAAAATAATCCCTCGAGCCTTTTCATAGAGATCCATTTCCTGTCAAATACACCTTAGATTTACCCTGTTCCTGTTGCTTCTTGTAGAACCAGGATATTGCTACATTAATGCTTTAAGTGCTGCAATTGAACAAAACCTGAGGATTCAAATGCCTTAAAAAAAAACTCTTTAAAACTAATTTGAAACCCCAGCTTTAGGTCACAGGCACTTATTGATTTTTTTTCCTATATAACCTCCCTCTCATGTTCCTTCTGTTCGAGGAATTTTTTTCTGAAACAGTAATATCTTGCCACCATAATTAAGCAGACCTTTAAATTTCTGCAGGTATTGCAAACTTTCAAACCAATCTCATGGTAATCATTTATCCTAATAACCTGCTGGCTTGCCAGGGTATTGATCTGTTGTCTTATCCTCGTGGGGTGCCTATTGCATCCATACATTTCCATGACGCTCCTGTTGTCTCCTAGACTTCTTGTTGGCATGCTCGCCTAAATGTGACACTAAAAATTGACTTGATGAAAATGATATTAATGTTGAAACCAAGAAAAAGTGAAGAAAAACCCACAATCCTACACCTCCAAGATTGAGCTACCTTTCAGGAATGTGAAGGAACTTAACATGTCCAATTTTTACCTTTGGAAATTTCCCTTTGGCTGTGGCACTTACCTCCCAACCTGCAATAATCACAACAGCTGATCACAAGGGGAGGTTTGCATTTCATGTCATCTTTTGTTCACTGTGTCTGCAGGAAGGCAGGCTTATTGCAGTCCCTGGGAACTTCCTCCCTCAGCTTTTCTGGAGAGATTTCTTTTCCCAGTTCTGCTTGGGAAAAGAAGCCAGAACCACCGCGTTGCATCCCACTGAAGTGTCTCCTGTGCAATTTTTCATGTTAAAGGTGGGTAAGCACACTTTCCAAGACAAAGCTGCCCGTGTTATTTTCTGGAAAGTCCTGTGTTTTCCAAAAATTGGAGTTGTCTTTATAAACCCGTTAGTGTATTTTAGCAATATACGTTCATTAAAATCCCTTCCCTTCAGAAAATTGTCACGCTGGTGGATGCACTGCCCCAGTTTCCTTCTGAGGGCTGTGGCTATTTCACACCACCAAGCATTGCTCTGGTGCTTCAGAATAAATCAGCCAGTTGAAAGAATGCAGGAAAGTTGTAGAAAAAGAGCTGATCTGAGATTTCACTGAGTCGCTGGAAAACTTTGATCCATGTACATCCATGACATAGTTTATGACTACACACTTCAAAGATTTAGCTTTTTTGTTTCGTTAATAATGTGGTTTCTCCCCCAGAGGCCTCTCACCTCTGTGAGAACTGGGTTCATTCAGCAACACTCGGAGCAAGGGACAGTATTTGGGCCACAATGATCATTTTATGGGTTATCTTGTTTGTCACTGAGCTCTCTAAAATCTATTCAAATAGGGTCCAACTTGCCCAAATAGTTCCTGTGGGATTTATCAGATTATTTATACAGCAATCAATATTATAATCTGGAATGAAGAAAAGTCCAGGTCATTATGATCTAGACCTTAATATCCAACAGGAGGAAGAAGAAAGAGAGGCAGAGAAGATGGCTTAGGATTAACATCTGCAACCTTATGTGTTGCATTGCAGACAGATCAAATGGGTTAGAAAGGAGCACAGTGGGAATAAAAAGATATTTCTGCCTCAATAAGACATTGACTATTTTTATGTAACAATTAAGAAAAAAATGAAAGAGCGGGCTAAAGGTTTAGAACATCATAGCAGAGTGGAAATGATGAAATGGCCTGCAGTGGGGATATAAAAAAGCATAAATGTTTGATAAGGAATACTGAAGAAGGGATTGGAGCAAAGACAGAGGGATAAATAAAGGATAAGGAAGATTTGAGCTCCTAAAGCACAGGAGAAATGGGAACCCAGGCAGTGTGTCACCAGGGTTGCTGTGCTGAGCAGAGGAAGGTAGGGACAAACAAGCCCCAGGCAAATCAGCAGCTGTTAAATACAAGAGGGACCCGGGAAAGGACTTTTAGAGTAGTTGCACATCCCATAAGACTCCAAAAATCCAGATATCTCCTACAGAATGGCTGGCTTCACTGATCCCAGGAGTTGTTTGCCTCCGGTGTCAACAGAGCCAGGATTTCTCCTCTGGACTTTGGGTGAAGTGTGCCTGAAGCAGGTACTGACTTGACCAAATTGTCCATTCTCAGACATCTGGACTCAATAACCACATCAGGAGGAAAACATTAAGACTCTGACATTGTTTGGTGTATGTTGGATAGTACACTTGCTGTCTCTGAAGGATCTGTATCGATCCTGGCCATGCGAAGGGTCTGTGCTGTTGAATCTGATGCACTTTGCACGGAAGACAGAAGGAGAGATAAGATTCAATTACTGTAATTGATCCAAATGGAATCACCAGATAGTTTTGTAATGCTTTGGCAGCTTTCTGTAGAATCAGAGGAGCCAATTTCTAGCCTGAGGATTGACATCTTTGTAATGAAGTCTGTGGTGATGCCTTTGGAGTTCAGAGGAACCCCCTACTCAAAGCTCCCACTGGGGAAGGCTCCACAAGGCTTTGACCTCAATTGAAAATTAAGGATGTTTTCCTGTGTGGCAAGTTATTATACCCTGTCCAAAATCAAACTGTTAATGGAAGCCATAGAAATGACATGGGAATCTCTTTGTAAAGACCACGAAAAACAGAGTCCATTTCCCAATATTTTAAATATTAACCCTACTTCTTCTTACTGTTTCGTATTTTTATTTGGACATTTACTTTCCCAACCTTAAATCATTGCAGGGTGTGCCATTTCAGCACCAATAGCTATTCCTTTTCCCAAATGAAAAATCTAGAGGAGCTTTCTAAGAACACAGAAGTTTTCTGGAACTAAGTCACATTTTCAAAAAGTTTTCTCAGGGACTTTATCCAGAAGAGATGAAGTCCACAAAAGTCTGTCAGTTGCTTCTAAGTTGCTCTGAATTAGGTCTGTCTTGCAGGATACCTTCCAGCACATCTCAAGCTCGGTGATCATTTCTGTCTGTGTAGTCAATACGTCCAAGAACTTTCTTCCAAAACGAGCAAATTTATCCAATTTCTGTTTCGTGTTGGTTTTTTGAATGCACATTGCTTGGATCTCAAGCTTGGTTAGCAACAAGGACCTTGAGTTTCTTCACTCCCCACTTGTCCAGCCCATTGGCTTTGCCCCTTGCTAGCACAAGCAGAAGGGCTCTGCAGAGAGGAGCCTCTTTGGGGAGCTGCCATTTCATCATTTGGCCTTCTCCCTTCCTTGTTCTGCTACAGTCTCACCCGCCAAATATTTGAGGCCCAGTTTTGGCTGGAAACAAAGCTCAAAAGTTAAAGAAAGCTGAGAAAGCGTCCAATTTGCACCAGAGGGAGCCTCTGCAATTCGCTTTGTTGGAAGAGGCATCCAATCAGCAGCACACATATGGCGCAAGCGTTCGAAAAGTTCTTAGCCTGGCAAGCAGAGCCACGCCACTCTCGTCCAAGCTGATGGCAAAGAGACTGCTCCATCTGTGAGCAAAGACCGTGGGCTGGGGGCTGTTCTCATCTTCCCTTTCTGTTTTGTTTGTTCTTCCCCCCTCCCTCCCCCATTGTCATTTTTTAAAAGGAGCAGCAGCATTTCAGGAAGATGGTGCAGAAAGCACAATCAGGTTTATAGCATTTCCACTATCTGCTTCTCATTAATATTGATTTTTTTATATTTCATCACTGGCAGCAAACATGACTCTTACCAAAAAAAAAAAAAATAAAAAAAATCTACTCTTCAGTTCCCAGCTTTTCTTGAATGGGAGATAACATGCCTTACTCACTTTGAGGAAAAACTGTACTGCTTCTCTACATAGTTAATTACAGTTTTTCACTTTTATTGTCTGACACTCCTAAACAATTGCTGAAAGTTTCTCACCGAAGCCTGCAACTGAGAAAATAATTTCTTGAGAGAGAACTGTGTTCACTAAGTCAAATCATAACATGCTGCTCATTTTTGTAGAATTCAAGTCTGGTGTAATGCTGGAGCATTATAATATGCACTCGTGATTAAAAAGATTGAGGAATCCTGAGAAATGAGCTATAAAAGTTGTGGATGCCCCATCCCTGGAAGTATTGAAGGCCAGGTTGGATGCAGGGGGTAAGTGTATATATATGCTTGCTCTTAATAGATATTTTAAAGAACAGAGATTTGGGGAGGAAGGGAGAAATCAGTTAGATGGGAAACACTGGACTTATCAGCCCGTTTTTTCCCCATTACAAGGCAGATAAATGTGTGTTCAGAGAAATACGATGTGTCTGTGATCCTATCTCTCCAAGAAATAAGACCCAGTGGATTGAAGTAGAAACTCACTTTTATTGGCTATTTAACTCTTCTTTGTTTTCCTGAAGGTAACTTCCGGTCACGGGCCAAACTAAATAAGGACTAGGCTACCATCAGTAAGTGAGACAGTCCTTTTCTTGCCCCCCAAAAAATCCCCAACATACCCAAATTAGAAATGTCAATCCTTCTTCACAGGCCTTCCCATGCTCGCAAATGGGCTTGTCCTCCAAGGAAGTTCTTGCTTCAGGGCTGGGGATGGGAAGAATCTACTGCCCAAAGCAGATTAAAAACCTCTGAGAGCAGATCCACTGCTTGCAGCTGTAGCTTTCCTTTCAATATTGAAAGATGCATTTAGGTGCCATTCAAACATCCACACAGCCCAGCAGTCAGGGTTGGGGTTTCTCACCATATTTCAGGCTAATTAGCCCTTGAGCACACTGCAAATCCCCCAAAATAAGGGGAGCAAGGAGGACGGGAAGAGAGATGTGGAAACTGGAAGGAGCACGTGGTGTTCCAGGACTGGAATGATGGGATTGACACCTTTTTGGTCTCTGGGTGTTTGAAAGGGGTTTGGGCAGGTGTGAAGTTATCAATAGCTGTCAGGAAGCCTTGCCCGTGTTTGCTGCTTCACTTATGGCTTGGTACTTAAAAAGGAGAGATTGATTGGTTTCAGAGCACGCTGTAATCCATACGGCATGTTCGGACAAACATTCCAGCTTTCCACTTTCATTAGAGGTGACTCAGTTGTTTAGTATTTCAAATCAGGAAAATGATCGTGTCAATGCTCTAATTCCCTAAGAAGAGAAATATTGCCTTATTTTTCTGCTATTTGCTTTGGTTTATGCATATTCACCCTTATTTCTGCATTTGCTCATGCTGTTTGCTTTAGTGAATATGCTTTAGTGTTTTTGCAGGCTAAGATTGAGCAGAATTTCTCTTTGGGCAGAGATTGACAGAAAAAGTTTAATCTGCAGCCAAAACACTTATTTTATTTTGTCTCCCAATGATGTAAGTGCAGAACAGAGTAATTGCATGGAGCGTGGTCGTCATACTCTGGCAGCAGCGAGAGGTGCTGCCAGCTGGCTTTTGGCAGCGTCTTTGCAAGGGCCTGTGGAGCTTCCAGCGCTTGCACTGGCTGTCACCACTCACAGCAGTGCAGAGACAACATCTCAAAGGCCAGGCCAGCCCTTAGTCAGGGCTTCATTTGTGCCATGATGTTTTAATGCCACCATAAAATGCCAAGCGATGCCCTACAGCGGAGCGATTGATGAGCACGTCTCTTGTGCCCTGAGTGATCCTGGCATTCCTGGGGCTGTGACACGAGCAAAGGGGTGTCTTGTGGCCTCTTCAATTAGCTGACTCTCCAGCGCACACCGAGGGTGCCCGAAGGGGATTTGTGCCTGCTAAAGCCATCAGCTGTCCTTGCAGGGACATGTGCTAATGAATCAATCAGGCAGGGCTCAAGCACACCCGCAGAAAGGAGGAGGTGAGGACCCTGCCCTCACAGGTACTTTCGGGGTTAGGGGCAGAGTTAGATACCCCAAACCAGAACTTTAACAAATTTCAAGTGTCTAAACCCCATAAAATCCAGATCAGGACAATTTGAACCAGAAGCAGGACAACACAGTGTCTCTGACACTCCCAGCTGCACACCAGCCATACTGGGTCCACCAAGGCTGTGCACCATCCCAACCTAGTTTCATGTGCCCTGTGGGAACGAGGGGACAAGGAGTATGATCCCTGTCTTGCAGGGACTCCGAGAGGGTGTAGATGCCTGAGGGGAGCTTTGCTGCCACACCAAGATGAAGGTGCCTAAAGATTCATCTGGGAAGCACTCACATCATCACATGGATCACACAAGCACAGAATATGCTGAGTTGGAAGGGACCCACAAGGGATCACTGAGTCCAGCTCCTGACGCTGCACAGGACCATCCCCAAGAATCACACCAGATGCCTGAGAACATTGTCCAAACACTTCTTGAATTCTGTCAGGTTTGGTGCTGTGGGGAGCCTGCTCCAGTGCCCAACCACCCTCTGAGTGAAGAACCATTTTCTAATATCCAATCTAAACCTTCCCTCACACAACTCCTGGTCACTCCCTTGGGTTCTGTCACTGTTCACCACAGGGATCAGTGTCTGCCCCTCCCCTTCCTCTCATGAAGAAATAGGTCTTACCCTTTCATGGTTACTGGAAACCAGAAGGTCCTGGCATGGCTGATGATCATCTCTCCCAGGTGCCGGGATGGATATGGCTTTGCCTTGCTCCAGTGCAGGGAGCATTTGCACTGTCTGCAAGAGAGCAACTGATGAATGGACCCAGGGAGGCATGCAAAGATAAATGAGCTCCATAATCCTTGGCTTTGTCCACTCTCCTAGTCTTTAATAACACTCCAGATGAGGTTAATCTGCATCAAATGCGTCTTGAGTATGCTGAGACAGCTTGTCTGGTTGCACACCTCGTCACAGGTTGTTTCCTGTCACAAAGCTATTTGAGTTTGATGCCTGGCAATTAGCTGCCAATCAATTTATATATATATATATATATATATATATAACCTAAATACAGTCTTAACCCTCCATGCAACTGGGTCTGTCCAGCTGTGCGCTGGCTATGAGTGCTTGCAGGCTCCCCCCTGGTGTCCCCAAACCCTCACAGAGGCATATTTCCCTCAAAGGGATTAAAAAAAAAGGGAACAATCCCTGGCTAAGCTGTAACGGAGCCTGCCTGGTGTCACTCAGCAGCAGGCAGCACAAAAAGCCTGAGTGAGCATCCTTGCTGGCTTCTTCTGCCTTTGGTTTCACAGGGGAAGCTTCCAGTCCTTCCCAAATTGTACCCTGTGAGAGGACTCAGAAAAGGAAAAGTAGGAAAGAAAACGACAAACAGATTTTTAATTGCTGACATGTCAAAATTTGAGATACTTCAATTACTTCTCAGCAGCACATAGGAGATTTTGAGTGGCTCCTGTTGGTATTTAAATGCGCAACAGGGTGGCAGGGGAATGTAATTAGGGGCTTTTTAATTGTGATGATGTTGTCCCGAGAAACAGCAGTCTCTCAGAGTCCACAACAGTCTTTGAGGTAAGCAAAGAGAGGGGCTTGCCATCAGAACGGGGCTGCCATTGCTCCCTGAGAAGAGAGAGACAAAATTAGACCATCCCTCATTTCAAAATGTGATTCCTTCACCCACAGGTTACCAGGGCCAAGCCTGAAAGTGACGAGCAGTGGAGATGGGCCATGACGAGATGATGGTGACTTCCAAATGTTTCTTTCATTGTAATGGCTTGAAAATCCTGTGAAGCTGTGAAAAGCTTTTTTTTTTTTTTCCCCTCTGAGTGATTCAGACTTCAAACCAGCCTTTTGCAAGAGGGTTTTTTTCTTTAATAGAATTGGCCTCTTTTTCATCTCTTCTTCTCCTCTCTCTCTTGTCCCCTCTATAACCCCTCTTCTCTGCCTGTATTATCAGCATGTTACGTTTCCCACACCACCATGCTCCCTGTAAGGCAAAGGAAGGAGAGAGCTTGTGTCTTTTCAAGGGCAAGGGTTGCCAGGCATTGCCCACCAGCAGGACCAGATCTCTCTGGCTGTCCCTATGGAGACCCAGGTGGATTCCACAGCTCCCAGTTCCTGCTGAGGCTGGAGGAAAGCATACAAAGAGAAATTAAATTCAATTTTGAGTCTCCCTTACCCCTGTAGGTCTGCATGCTTTCCTAAATCATAAGACTTAAGCTGCCATCAATAAAAACATCACGACACACCTCTCCAGAGCGTGGCAGGTGGGCCTGTGCTTGGCTTTCATCATAGAATCATAGATTGGTTTGAGTTGGAAAGGACCTTAAAGATCACATAGTCCAAGCCCCCTGCCATGGCCAGGGACACCTTGACACCTTGCTCAAAGCACTATTCAAACTTTCCTCTTGAGATCTTTCTGATCCCTGTGGCTTTGATAAGAATTAAATCATCTAAATTCCTTAGTGATTTTATTTCCATGTATCGATTCCTGGAGAGGCAGGAAGTTTAAATTGGAGTGATGGATTGGCACAGCATTAACTCTGATCGATATGGCACCTTTAAATGAATACAGTCATCTTGCACTTAATTAGAGACGACCTGGTTATTTCTCTGAGCATTTTGTGTCAGGATTGGTCCCCAGTGCAGCTGTTCAGCTCACTGCAAGGGAGAATGTGGCCAGAGGGTGGTTCTGGTTTGCCTGTAGATGGACAAAAACAGATGGAGAGAGAGCAAGAGAAACTTGGAAGGGAGGATGTCACAGAAATTTGGAAGGGAGGCAGGAGAGCAGAGCAGGACTGAGAAGGGTACCAGCTCACAGCCTCTGTGGTATGGTTGGTTAGTGGGAAAACTGCCAAGCAGACCTCTGCCTGATTTGTTGTGGCAAACAGCTCTAAAAGAAGACGGTGTGTTTTTCAAGGGAAGAAAAATTTATTTGACCCATAGTGAAATCATACTTTTAAGTGAGAAAAAAATTAAAAACAAAACCTCAAAAGTAAGATGCACGTGTGGTTGTAAATTTCCACTCGATCTATTTGACAGCATCTGTGAATGTTCTGTTTCCTCATTATTGATATTGGGAGAATAAATCTAGGAGCTGCATCCCAACATACAGCTGGGCACGAGGATAGGTAATCCCAGTGCTCTGGAAGCACCGTGGTCCCTGACCCTGAGGGGTGCAGGGAACCTTGGGACTGCTATTCCTTCGCTAAGCAAAGGATCAGGTTTTCCATACACCTCCAGCTCAGCACAGGCACCTCCAGAGGAGCTTTCTGGACACTGATATCCCTTGTTTTGGGGGTTTACACAAGGAGGAAAGGCTGGGTCCAAGCCCAGGCCAGGTCCAAGCTGATGCTTGGTCCTGCTGGGGTCAGTTTAACTCCTGTATCACTTAGCACTGGATATTTAGTCACAGATTCTCCAGTTATGCACGGGCAAAGCACAGCTGAGCACTCCTCAGGCATCATTATTAAAATTTTATTATGTAAATTAATTGCACACATAAGCACTGGCGCAGCACACTGGAGCGCAGGCTTTGCAGGCTCAGTAAATGCCTGCAAATTCTCTGGCTTGACACAGTTTGAAAATGTTTCCTTTCCCTTCCAGAAACACCAAAGCACACAAAGGGGTTTTCCTTACCCTGGGGCAAGGAGATAAATCACCCAGCACAGAAAAAGAGCATCCAGTGTAAGGCAGGAAGGCGCTCAGAGCTCCTGATTGCAGTGGTGTGAAGTCTCACCACACCATGGAACCTCCATCCGAGGCATATTCCCCAATTTCAGAGCAAATAGCTAAAGGTCTCCCTAGACCCCCATGAATTATTTCCAAATGAATCTTCTTTTCAGCTTGGCCATATTTATTAATGTTTTGCCCCATTCCCCCCCCCCCCCCCTCCCC